>CM045462.1:1116645-1435701 GCA_024666655.1 Dascyllus trimaculatus | reverse complement strand
TTGGACTCTACCTCAGAACAAAGAATTATAACAGGTATCATTACATAACCAAGTTCAAGGGCTCACCATTACTGCTGTAACGTAGCAGCGTGAGCATGAAGATCCTTACTATCCCATAAAAGTATATGGAGTCAGGCAGCTGGAGCTAATAAACAGCTGTTGAACCCTGTAAAACCTTTATAGGTTCCTGCACAAAGGCAAAGGGGAGAATGGAGAGTAAAAAACAGGATGAACACAGGGGAAGGCACCAATAAATCTGTAAGGATTAGGATTGAAAACAGGGATCATACGTTTACTGTCAAAATGAGTCAGCTGTGTCTTCTGTCACACTTGCTGGGTGGCTGGACGGGGATGGTGTAAATTGTACATGCTGGCCACACATACATCCAGCTGCATGATGGTTTTTAGAAAAGCCCTTTTTAACTTCTATCACAGGCTAAACGTGCTCCCACAAGAAAATTAGTAGATGTAATAGCAAGAAAGAAAAATAATCTAACCAGCAATTCTTTAAGTGTTCCAGGCCAAATACCCACCATCTACTTGGCAAACACCTTCACAGTGAAAGAGCCACGCTTTATGAGAGTGTTAGCTGAATTAACAAATTGCAATGCAAACAAGATACATGCCTGCAAGTAAAAACAACCCGATATGTCTGTCAGATTTCCAGTAGACCTCACCACTCCTTCCATCTCCCTGAAACTGTAAAAGCTGGGCTGAGGTGTTCCTCCCTATTAGATTTATAATGTTCTGCAGTTTCTGAGAGAGCCAAACATTAGCAAGTTGCTCAGCTTCTGGCCCCAACAAATGCATGTAGTGGCTGTGCCATGACAGCAGAGTAATACGCTCCGTCAGGAGAATTCAGACACAGCGGGACTTAAAGGGAGGCTTCGCTGATGCCTGTCTGTAATTGCCCCAGGTCATGGCCGTCACTTCACTACAGATGACCCAGGCAGGCATTATATATTATTACAAGACCACGACTTCAAACCTCTCATAAAATCAACTATCAGGGGTATTTCTCTCATTTCTCTCAACTTAGCTCTGGGGGCCTGGATTTTGTAAAAAGCAGGACACTCCCCCTCTCCCCCTCTCCCCCTCTCCCCCTTTCCTTTTCTCTCTGTATACTTTTTTCCACCCTCTTTCTTTTTTAAACATTAATTCCCAACAACAGTACGTTGCATTTGAGTGAGAGCAGAGCAAGGCAAGACTCTCAGCATATGGTGAAGAGTGAGGGATTGTAGCATTGAGAGCGACTCAAACCTGAGTATTTTCTTTTCTGAGTGGAATCTAAAGATGACCTGGCTAATGGAGGTTCACTGGTAGGGTAATATCTTTGCCCATAATACTACAGCCTGAGGCTCTTTTCTCCCGACTCAGTTATGTAAGTGTCAAAAAATATTCCAGACTTGGCTTGCGGCGTCCTGAGCTGCTGCACTAAGCCGTTTGCTTTTTCAGAGTATATTAACACTCACTGCCTGTTTGCTTATTTCAAGACAATTATTTTTTAAAATCTGCAGGTTAAAAGGAAAGTGAACCTTACAAATCACATTGAAGCTAATTCATAAAACATATGTGAACACGTCAAAATGTCCTAAAGACTGAGGAATCTTAATGAGGTATTTGGAAATGGCCATCAGGAGCAAGTCAGTCTTCATTTGATGAATGCTCCCTTTAAATGACCCTCTCCTATAATGTTCACAGTCCAGCTGTGTATGAGTTTGATATGTGGACTATTACCGATAACTCTGCTTGTTGAAAAGCTTTGGTTAAGTGGATAGAAAATCCCAGCGAAGGCTATCATATATCTGTTGGAGAGCAAATCACAGTTTATTTCATGCAACACTTGATGCCTTTTTCCATTGTGAAGTTAATGCTTTTTTCTTCTTCTTCAGCAAAACATTGCCATAAGAATGTTGGTGATTTGTGACCAAAAAAATTAAAGTGCACAAGGGATTTTATTAAAATAATATTTTTAATGGTGTGTTTCTACTTTTACAGGTCTTATTTTCACATTTAGCACCAATTTAGCCCTTAATAATGCCAGAAACAACACACAACCACACGACCAGTTTCTGACCGTTTGCTGTGGACAAAAGATTTTACAACTATTACACTCCCCCATTATCTCCTTCCCAAGAGTCGTGTAGAGGGTATATCATTTATGAATGCCATTTTCATATAACAACTGCACTTATATTCACAAAACTTGACGGTTCAACCCAGCATTCCAGGAAGGTTAGGAGACTTATTTTCCACTTCCGAGGCAATAAGTTTAGGGTTGTTTGCAAGACGCATTTAAAGAACACGGGTCAAAATGTCTTTCAGTGTGACCAAAGAAATACAAGTACTGTGTCCTACATGTAGGGACGTAGAAAGAAAGAACGAGAATTGGGATGGTAGATCTGACTTTAATGTAGGAGATCAGAGTTTGTGGTTTTGACCTAACCTTAACCAGACGCTTTAACGGCTTACTCTTTTATTTACTATATCCACAGTGTTCACCTAACCAGAACATAATAGGAGCCATGCACACAGCTGCACAAAAAATACTGACAATTGCCAGCATTGAACACACAAAATGTTGTAATTGAGCATGATCCTGTGTTTACATAATTAATGTTCTAGTGTTGTGACAAATTGGTGTCACACACTGGAGAAAAAGAGTTGACGGTACATCTGCCTGTTGGTTGTCTTGACACTCTCCAACCTGAAAACCTTTTCCAGTGTGGACTTAAAGTGTGTCCAGAGGGAATTTACACTGCCCTGTCTTTATGTACATGCAGAGCACTTTCAGTTACACCTGAACACAGGTCTCTTAGCAATGTGAATCCATATTCTTAAAGTAGATCATGTCATATGTGAGTTGTTTGAATTATTTTTTCATAGCTTTGATACGTTTTCTGTTGTGGAATCTTTTGTAATCTATTCTAACTGATACTAATCCAAGTCTGGCACAACTGCTTTGACAAAACAATTTAGGGCCACACTTTAAACTGAAGTCCTAACCAGGAGAATGGCCTGGGACGGACTTCTTACGTTTTATTTTGGCATTGCAGTCATTTTCATCCATCCAGTCGCAACAACTGAAATTTTATTTAGCCTAAAGTGAACCATCTGTAACCCACTAAATCACATTTACTATGTGATTCTAGACAGTGCTGCACATGTTCCTCTGAAAAAAGGGAACTTGGAAGTCACTGAAATGAAACTTTCTGCATTAAAACATTCATGATAATTATTAATTTTGCCTACTTACCTATCTAAGCTCCTGTAAATATTAATTTATTTGACAAATTTGCAGGAGAGATGTCCAAATGTGTTATTTTCATTCCTCCTTTAACCAGTGTTTCAGACAGGGCAGGACTATCACCTACATATATATATATATATACATGTATGTATATATATATATATATATATATATATATATATATATATATATATATATATATATATATATATACATATATATATATATATATATATATATACATACATGTATATATTATCACATATATTATTAGATAGATAGTGTGTGTGTGTGTGTGTGTGTGTGTGTGTGTGTGTGTGTGTGTGTGTGTGTGTGTGCGTGTGCGTGCGTGCCCTAATGCTCCATGGAAGACATTGTCTGCTGCTGTTAGTCAAGTTGTTGCTGCTGTGAGACTGAAACTGGTTCAGCTGAGGATGATAAAACCAAAACAAGCTGAAAAAGACAAAAGAGCAACACCTCTTCTCTGTTGTCCTTTCCTCTGAGCTATTGCTCATCCATTAAGATGAAGACTGATTAAGGCGGGTTTTAATTGAAATCAAATCTGACACAACAGATTCTGAATTGTTGACACTCAGTGCCCATAAAACACACTGCAGATTGTTAAGAAATCTTGTGTCATTCAGGAGAGCAGACTGAGCAGAAAGCCTTTCGATGCACCCCCTTGTATTTGTGGCCGGCACAGACATCTCATCCAGCATTATGAAAGCTGGAATACGTAAGCTTCAGATAAACAGTCCTATACTGTAATGCATTCGATGCTAGTTTGCCTTAATGTTTCACAGCTCTTTTGAAGCTTTCCTGCGCTGTAAGACCCTTATCATCTCCCCTAATGCATAGGTAATCACATGTGTGTCACTTCTCTCCACTTCCCCCACTGACAGGCCAATCGGCTGGCCACTCCAAACATGAAAAACATCCTTTTTACAACGTGTTTTTTCACCCCCTTTTGGGTTTTTTTTATTCCTCCAAAGCATGTGATGGACACCCTCTGAGACTGTGTGACACTGATGGCTGGGTGAGGGCATCATTTCCATGAGTAAAATATCAAGCTCCTGTCAGACCTGTCAACTGTTCCCCACACAATCACCCAAACACACACACATAAACTCAAAGCTGGGAAGCTTGTGTAACGCCCATGCCCCCAGATGTGTATTTTTTTCATTCTTGGATTTTCCTTTAGAGTGCCAAATGGATGCAGTGGCTCATTTGAGAAGAGAAAGCATTCATATTCACATGTGTGACACTTGAGGGGCTGGTGGGTGGCTCCTCTTCGCTCAGTGTCAGGCAGTTTACTATCTGGCCGGCCAGGGGCGAGAGCAGATACGGAGAAATGGCAGCACTTAGCCCCAGTGTAAGTCATTTTGTTTTCAGTTGGCACCATTTACAGACACTCTGCGAGTTTAAAGAGGTTTGTGGAAGAAAAATCATGTCTCATATGCTTTGTTTTCCTTCATCCCTGTTGACTCACAGCCTTTTGTGGAGTTAAATATTTTTCTATTTATGTATATAATGTAATTGTTTAAATTTGAAGCAGTTTATCTGATGTTTGGGGAAGACAACACATGTCCTAATTTATACGTATTTGAAAAAACTCACAGTCCAGTTGATGCTGCAGCAGCTGCAGGAAGTGTAAATAGATGAGGTGTATTATATGTGCCCGTGTGTTTGTGGCACACAAAACCTTCTCAGTGTTTGAAGTTTTTAAATATATTTTTTATTTAGTATATTTTCTGCAAGTGCTTTTCTAAATTAGGCATTTTTAGATGCCATTCACAAATGGCAGGAATACAATTCTGGTGGTGACTTTAATTTATTTTCTTGCTGCTGCTGGTGACAGTCATATCTGAATGTATCAACCCTAAGAATAATAATGCTACAAAATAAAGACACTGCCATCAGTCTGTGTAAATGTGTGTAAATGTCTAGGCTAATAACTGAATGTAAATCGGGAAGCTCAGGGACTTAAGAACAAATGTTACTGAAACCTCCAAACTCCCCCAAAATGAACATGGTGTCCTCAGTGGTCGAAGTCTCTGCAGGTGGTGCTAACAAGGATCCTTCTATTGTCATCATATGTTTATTTCCTTTCCTGCTCTTTTTTATTCTAGTCTTCTTTAGTGTTTTATTATTTACTGATGCTAATGGATAGTTAAATTACATCAAGATACACACACACACACACACACAGATAATGTGTGTGTACTACTTATTTATTTATTTATGTGAGATTAATCATGTGATTTTCTGACTTATTTCTTTTTCATGTTGGCAGCAGGACAACAAGCAGACCTCGAGAATTTCTCTTCATTTGTCTGCTTCGGCTGAGTTTGACTTGAATATCAATCCAGCAATTAGCATGGGGGAACATAGATATCGGCTTTCTAGACCTCTGCTTGATCCTCTGTCTATTCATCCTCCTCCACCTCCACCCCCACACCCCTCTCCTGCTGTTTGCTTGAAGGAATCTACTGCAGAATGTGATGGAAGAGATTAATTCAGATTATCAGGTGCCAGAGCCCCTCGGCGCCCTACTCCTGATATGTTTCCCCTGCATTTGGGGGCCTAATAAGGAAAGCAAACACAGATATTGTTGCTCCTTATTTGAGGACAATTGTTGCTGATGAGTTGGATGGATAAGGAGTGAAGGATGCGGAGGAAATTGGGCTCCGGGGTTCTTTCTGCTGCCCGGCAGGAGGCAGCAGGGCAAAGCTTGAATAACAAATGAGTTTTGCTGAGGATTTGGCTAATCATCTCAGGCCGCCGCTGCCTCGGGACAACTGGCCTTATCAGAGAGAGAGAGGGAAACCCAGCACTTGAACTGCGGACCACAGGCCCTAATTAACGGCGACCGCAAATGAACAGCAGCTGGCAATAATTACATAATTAAAGTGCCTTTGGGGGGAAGAAAAGCATAATTTCTGCAGCCATCGCCATAAATCTTGTGCTGTCCGAGTCCATACGTTTAACATGAACTTCCCTGAGCAGGTTAATGCATTACTCATATAAAAAACACAGTGTCCCTTTGTGTTTTGCTTGGACCTGCTCAATAACAGAGAGTAGAGGCCTGGCTGCCGGTTGCTCGCTGTGCCGTGAACGTCTCAGAGAGCTGCTAAAGCATGAAGAGCGACACTTCCACTTCCCTCCATGTGTGAACATTCTCTCCTTCTTTTTTTCTCCAAGTCAGACCGAAGCGGAGCTGTGACTTTACAGACTGCTGCTGGGATGAGGCATGTTCAGGAAATCAATCCTGGGAGTAACTTCACTGACTGAGAAAGGTATTACAACCCAGCCGCTACAAAGCAGCACATTTAATTGGACTTTTCTCTTCTTTAATTCATTATTTTGCTTTGACGGGTTGGACTATTCGACCATCCTGAGCTTGAATGATATCCTGTGTGTGCTGTAAAAAAAAACACGTTCACATTTCAAATTAGCAATGAAAAGCCCGAAGAGAACATTTGGTTTTACTTTGGATAAATACCGCAGCCTCCAAAAGACGAACAATTAGGCAATTAGAGCCATTTCAGAGAGTAAAGCCATAAACACCTCTGGGTGCTGTGAATAGCAGCGGCACGTTCCACTGAACCTCACCCTGATCTCTGTCAGTTGCTCAAGGGGATGATTAATAGTTTAATTTTTCAAAATTATTTAGATACACAAATAATTTGATCCAACGAGCGGCTATTATCACATCTTGCAATAGACATGTTACATTGATGAAAGCTTTAATTTGTTTTTAGAGCACTTACAGGGGTTAGAAAAGCCACCTCGCTCCCCATCATCAATCATGTGTCGCTTAAGAGAAGTGTTATATTATGGGAGAAATGCAAATATGCCATTTTAAATGCATGCTGTCCGACAGCTGGGTTTTCCTGCCTCTTTGAGTCTCTGCTTACTGTTTTCGCTGTAAAGAAAATTACAAGTAGTCGTCTGGCAAAGGATTTGTCCTTGTTGAATGAAGAATGGGACTGGCAGCAGGCATGACGCAATGTTCAGCCAGTGTGTAATTAAAAAGGACAGACACAGTGAGGAGAACGTGTTCTGCTCTGGAAATCACACTGTTGATGATGTGCAGATTTGTGGCCATTCCAAACTGGCAGGAAGATTTAAGAAAAGTATCGTGACATTCAGCGATCTTAAATACCGAATATTTCGTTTTCAAGATCTCTTAACTGTTTAATAGATTGTAAAAAGACTGCATTCAGTTATTTTCAGCTTCCATAAATTGTCTGCTAAACTGCTGTGATCCTGAGAAAGAAACATCCAGCACTGAAAATCGCTGACTGTCAATGGAGCAAATAGCAAGGAAACAAATGATATATTCATTGACATTATTTATGGTACTTTCTTCGTTCTTTGATCCAGCAGGTAGAGAGAGATTTATTAGGGTGAGATCGTCACTGGAAATCAGGGGAAAGAGTGGCGGGGGTATGGGGGACTCCACCTGGACACAAACCATGGTCTGCATTATAAAGTTAGATCACAGGGTGCCCCACCCTCTCATTCATCTGCTTTTATAGCCAAAAATAAGAATTTGAATTAATTAGAATGAAACTAGTCACTTTGATTGAGCTAAAAAAATAAATGTTGTCTTGAAATTATGAAAAAATGAAGTCAAGGCCAGAAACTAACAATGAGGCTCCTTCCAGGTTTGAAGTATAAAATGTTGCATGTGTTTATCTGGTTGCTGAAGTGTAGACGTTTAGGAAGTGTTTGTAAATGACAGACATCTATTTCAGAAGTGAAAGCTCCACAGTGCTCAGTGATATCTGTCCCTTGGTCCACAGAGGAAGTAGTGCCGTCGCTCGAGAACAGAGCTGAGATAGAAACTAATTAAATGAATGGATGAGCAATGATACTGAGAGAGAGAGTGCCAGTGTGACTGTTACATTGTTTTCACCTTCTTTCTTTGTCTCGTGGCACATTTGTATTGTAAGTGTAAATTTCCATCACAGTTATGCAGTAAGGTACAGGTTTGTAACTGTGGCCTCTCTTAGCTTCCATCATAGTGTAACGTAGTTAATTCAGCCTCAGCCAAGGCTCACCATTCATCAGCAACAAGTTAAAACGAAGCGTTCAAGTTGTTTGACCCTCCATTGACTGGCTCTACAGAAATAAGAAAATGTTCAAAGTGAACAGTGAAAGCACCTGTTTACATATAGGTGCAGATCTGTTACTAGCAGAGCAAGATTAGGATTACAGACAATGAAACGACAGTCAAATTATCTGGCAAATTCAAGCTGTGCCTGTACAGCAAAGAGAAGGCTCAGAGTTCTATGTGCAGTTTAAGGGGATTACAAAGCTTCATGCTGTTCAAGGTCCAGGAGTCTACTCAGCTGAAGGTCAGCAGTGTTCCCACTGCCTCCACCCCCTGCTCCTCTCTTTCAACCAGACCTCTGTGTGTTTTCTTTTCCACAACCAAAGCTGATGTTTTGTTGTATTGTAGACAAGTTCAAAAGGTGGCATAAAGTATGAAGCTGAAAGAGGTTCCTGCATTTAAGGTAATCACTGGCAGGGCCTCAGTCTGAAGCAGATTTATCAGTATTTATGTTTCTTTTTTTCTGTGGGGATTTAAACCGCACACATTCTGCTGTGCGGAGCCGAACCGGTTCTGTACTGTAAATGAATTTTTTGTGCCTGTTTTTCTAACTTGCCTTGTTGACACATCAGCGTGCTGCCACACAAACGCAGACCTGATTGGGACCATGAGTGTTCCAGTGCATTTCAAGCGTCTTGACAGACTTCAGGGTTAAGATGTTCTGAATTAGATTTGAATTACAACCACTAAATGCCCCTGTCAAAGCTAATTATGGCTGACACTGCCCATGTGTGTTCAGCTGACTCGGTCTTATAGGAGAGGCACAGAGCTTAAACAAAGAAATACTCCAAAGGAATCGCCCCAGAAATTGTCACAGTGTAAAAGGGTAATAGGGAGGTATTTCTCAGCTCAGAGTCTTAATCCACACTCAATCTCTGGCAGGGGCTTGGCAAATAAAAGGCCTGCAAGTAAACTCACTGGAGGGGGTTTGCAGATAAAAGCCAAAAGGCTTTATTTAAAGGTAAGGTGTGTTTTATTGTGAAGAACACCAACACTATTTTCCTGGTGGTGTGTGTTTCACCAGGCTAAATCCCCATCTGGCCACCAGTAGAACAGATCACATCATTCCCAGTGTGACGGCAGAGATGAGACGTTTACACAGAACTCTGTACATAACACGGACTCAGGTTGAGGACCTTTCAAGACACAGCTAAATCTCCCTCAGTGGCTGCAGATGTTTAAGCTCACTCTTCCTGACACAGTAATTGCCCAGGGAGCCAAGGTGTCCTTAAACAACGGTCAGCGTCACCGAGAAAAATGAAAGGACGATGAAATAAATTAAAATTCTTGTGTGAAATGATGAAAATAAACAGCACGCCTGAAATGGCACCAACAGTCCACAGAGAGGGACTCTGTGATTTCTCAAGGGTCTGGACTAGCAGGGCTGACGTGGTGTGGAAGCCACTGCTCTCTTGCTCACTCTCTCTCACTCCACCGACAGCTCAGGTGTGAAAGTTCCACCTCCACAGAATCAAAGAGCTTTCCCAGTTTGGGCCTCCTGTGCTCGTCTAGCTCAAATAATGCTCAAACCAAATCCAGCTTCACAGATGCTGAGGGCTTAGTTTTTTTAGTTTTTAGTTTTAATACTATTTTTGATACTATTTTTACACCACCAGATGAATTAATACAAACACTACAGGGATAAGTTATATAACAGATAACATGAGCGGCAAAATGATTTTAAAAAATGACTTTAATTTTACTCATAAATGAGTTTTGGTAAGTTTAATTTGCAGCTACTGTACTACCATTATCCTCTATGAAAATACCATAGCATAGTTTAGAGAATTGATGTAACAGAGAGTCTTTAATTAAACCTCTTAAAACTGACTTTAGTTTTAAATTTGCTCTTGAATTACTGGATCTGCTACAGAGCAGCAATTCGTTAAGCTGTACTTTGTCTTAAACAGCCTTCTCTAGACTGGAATGTGATAAATGCTCCATGTGTCTGATGATGATGATGATGATAGTAAACCAGTTAACATGTTGCATGTTTAATTACAGGTTCAGGCAGATATTTACTTTTATTCATTGTGTTCTGCCTTCAGTTTCACTTCGTGTCATTGAACCAGGCCTCAAACTTAACTATAGTCCACAGTCTATCTAAATCTCCTCTGCATCATATCAGCTGCGTGAGCGCTGGCTCATCAGGACACATTAATGTCCATTACATTTTTGTGTGTAGCGGAGAGTAAAATGTTAAATCACCTCTTTCTCTGCCAACAGAAATTTCAGAATGTTTTTCGAAACACAGAATTAATGCCTTTACGTCATTTCTGTACAGGCATATTATTGTTTTCTCTCAAATATCGTTGTGGAGACCAGCAAGTTTTATTCGTGTTTACAATGGCTCTCATGAGCTCTGATGTAATTCAACTCTAAAAAACAGGTCCAGCAACACCTCGTTACTCGCTGAGGTAGCCCTGCTGTTGCCTTTGCCCCCTGAACCCCTTGAGGTGCCCATTTCGTGACGCAAACAGGACCCCCTTTTTCATTTTTTCAGAACCACCCCCCCTCCTTCCCACACAATGCAGCAGCCTGTCACTGACCTGTGCAGCTACCTCCCCTCCCTCCGTACATTGGTGTGCATTACATACAACAAGTGCAAATTAGGTTACTGAGTAATATCCACAGAGCTGGGGCCTGTGGGTCTCCAGCCAGTGCTCATGAAGCATGTTTAAGGAAAACAGTTACAGAGCCGTTATTATCAAGGGTGGGATTAGAGCGGGATTTGGCTAGCCATAAATATATCACAGCTTCATTAAACATGGACAGCAGTGGAGGGGAAAAATGAATGGGGGAGTTTGGTGTTTAGAGATGGGGTGGTGAGGGTGGGGGTCTGGACAAGGCTTAGCTAATTCTCTTTTTCTGGACTTGAAGGGGGGTTGATAAGAGCGTTGCGAGGCCTGAAAAGCCTTTCCATCTGAAAGCACTTCATTAAGGGCCTCCCAGTGCTGCAGCTTTGACCTAGCTGCTCCGGGAAGGCATTAAACAGCTGAGGGCGAAAGCTGAGATGCCTGAGCCAATTCAGCCTGAAGTGCAGCCTTGATTTGGTCCGTTTATGCCTCATCATCGACTGGCAGGGTCTCGGCTTACACCGCTGGAAGACAGTCACCGTCAGCCAAATTAGCTTTGATGCAGTTTAGGTATAATTAACAAACAACCAGTTGTGGGCTTCAAGGGATTACTTTGTCTGAAACAACTAAGCCTGATAGTTTCTAGATGAAGAAAGTGCAAAGAAGTAGACCGAACAAACAATGCAGTCTGTCTCTGAAATGAATGCTGTTGTGTTCAGTCACATTTATACAAAAGTTCAAAGCTTACATTGTTTGTTTGTTTGCTTCTTCATTCCTTCATTTTGGCCACTGAGACCAGCACACAAAATACTGTTAACAAAGTCAATCATTTTTATCGGATTTAGCAAAGCTTTTGCTCAAAACTGCTGCTGCTGAAGACAGCACTGACAACAGCAGAGTTTGCAGAAAGAAAACCAAAGCAATGTGGCTGTGGGTTACGTGGCAGGAGGTTGTCCACTAATCGCAAAGTTTGCAAGTCAATTCCTGGCCTCCCCAGGTGTCAGAGTGTCCTTGGGCCAGACTACTGCACCTCAAGTTGCTCCCGACGGCAGACAAGACCTTGCATGGCGGCTCTGCTGCCACTGGAGCATGTGAATGAGTGACAAACACACTGTAAACTGTTCTGTAAAATTGAGGTTCAAAGGTACTGTAAAGGTGCAGACCATTTAACATTTTAGAAAAGCCTTGGAAGTAGATGATAATCAGCCAAGAACAACATCAGACCATGAATACATGAATACATGATATATGAATGTCCACACAAATCAGTGTCGAAAGTGATTCAGAGTTCTGGAACCAGGTTAGACGAGAAGCTACACAGAGCTGAGTGATACTTTTAACTTGATGAACTCTTGTCACAGCTGTCATTTATTGATCCACTGCTAACGTAAAAAAAATGGTGATGTGTCAAATTTCTTATTACAATGACATACTGAAAAAACTTCAACAATTCTATTCTGCCCAGGAACACACCACCCAGAACACTGTTAGGACCTGCATGCCTTCTGTCAAAGCCCTCACGCAAATACACCACTGCAAATCAACTCAATGTTAAAGCTGTATGGGGCCAGTAGAGAAGTATTTACAGAGGGGGAAAAGCCTCCCTAATAACACTGTAATATTATACTTAGACTCCTTATTTTCTTTCACAAAGTGCATGTGTCATATTGTGCTCACTCCTACAAATAGGAATTGAGGGTATTGCACCACAGCATTTCTCTCTGGCTTATGAACAAACAGTTCAAATGGAACCCAGGTTCCATCCCTCTCCCCCAAAATGGCACGGTTGTTAAGAAGGAAAATACATGAGACGAGAGTTTTGGATATCAGATTATCATCAAGTAGCACAAGATCCCTTGGTATTTTGTCGAAGATTTTGGTATTAAATCTCTGCTTCAAAGTGGCTAATTACACTAAGTCCTGATTTCATGGTCACAGCTGTACCATATTATCAATCACAACACAGCCCGCCGTAGACTGCTGCAGTTTCTCTGCACGAGGAGATGTTGTGGCTTATCTCTGGTATTGATGTCACTGAAGCACTCAGCAGAACCATCTGGACAGATAACTCCATGTTATCTTCATCAGCCTCAGCAGTCACCACAAGCACAATCCAAATTCCAGGGGTTTACCTTCAGTTTATATATTTGAAGTATAAATGCAGTGAATGCTGCTCATCACCTCCATTCATCCCTCTCTCTTCACGCTTCATTTCATGACACACTCACATTTTAAGCAATATGTCCAGCTTGATTAGCAAGTCACTGGGAGCTTTATTATACGATTATATTTATTTTTGATTGCACGCAGTGACCAAGGGAGTTCAACCCTGTGTAAATGACCATTAACAGACGCTCAGGTCAAGTTTGTACAGCCATCTGCTGTCAACAGCAAATCAGATGTGCTTCCTTGAGTGATTTAGTTCAGTGAATAGCTGTTCAGCTTGTTGAGAATAAAGTGGTTAATAAAAAAGTTTTGAAAATCATGTGTGAGAGAGTAGAGGTGTCCCTAGATACCACAGCGCTGATGTAAAGTTTGTCTTAAAGATGGGCCAAGAGGGCTAGTGTTCTTGGGTTTCTGGGAAGAGGATGCAAAAATGCTCTAAGCAAATTTCATGAAATTGTAGATTAGATTAGATGAAATATATGTAACCCAGTAACAACAGCAGTAAAAACAAAACAATATTACTATTAGAAGTCTTTATAAAGAACTTTTAGAGTGAGGGTTTAAAGAGTGCTTTGACAGACAGAGCAAAAGCAGGGCAAACAGAAGGCAACAATTAAGATACATTTAAAACAAGAAGACAACAGAAGCATTCACTAATAAATTAGAGATGATAAAAGCAATGAGCAAAAGTTTGCTTAAAGGGACTCCAAAGGAAACTTTGCTTTGTTTAGTTTTCTGTATACATTTTTATGGTCTTCACCTTACTATGTGAAGTGTCTTCATAAAACACATGTTGTCAATTTGTGCTATAGAAGTGAAATTGAATTAAATAGAAAACCTTGATAAGCAATAAAAAGCTTAATAAGCAATAAGGAAGTGACATCACCAAAAAGCAAGTCTATAAAAATGGGTTTTAAGAAGGGATTTAAAAGAATGGACTGATTGAGCGAGCCTCATCTCCTCAGGCAGGTCATTCCAAAGCTGTGGGGTCTGATGGAAAAAGCACAGTCACCTTTAGAATTAAGCCACAAGTAGCAAACAGGCAAAATATGTATTCATCCAACATGTGCTCTTCGTTGCTCCTCCTGTTTGATACTAGGAAACCATGCAGATGCAGCAGTTAAATAGGGACTACAGTCGTACTGCTTAAAGTCATCCTTGTAGTGAGCTGATGGCAAAGCCTTACCAGTAACAATTATACCAGAACATCTGCCAACTCCTAAAGGTTGAAAACAAACAAAAAGCACAAAATCGCTAAAGCAAAAAGACTAAATCAGAGTTTATGAGATAAGCTAAAGTTATCCATACACAGGCAAGTGTATGAAGAATGACAGCCTCTCTGATTTTATCTTATCTTCCATGATATTTGTTTTGTTGGCCAAAGCTAGACTTGCTTGATCACAACTGTTAACCACGATGCTATCAGATCCCTCCACCACTCGGTCTGTTCAGTTACAGTACACTTAGTGGTTTGAGTCCTCATGTTAAAATAGCATGATGTCTTTAAATGAAGATACTACGGTCTGTGAACAGTTGAGCCACATCTACCTTGTGTGTGTCCAGTTCATGCTTTTGTCCACAACACATGATCTCCCCTCTGTAAGTAGGCTACTGCTCATTTCCTTAAAGTGTGAGAAGGTGTGAACGGTGTTGGACAGGAGTCAGATTCTCCAAATGTCGCTGCCAATTTTTCTGTGCAGCAGCGTTTCATGATTTGCAGTGTAAACATGATACTCAGACAGAGGAGCCTGACATGATCACTGTCTAATTTAAGAAGACACACCAACTGCTGTGGTCCAATGCATATAGCGCACAACAATCATTCGACCTACTTTAATAATGCATGTCTTCTGCTAGCGTGCGCTGAGCACTAGGCACAATCAAGCTAATATTTTCGTCTTGAGTTACTAATGACTAATAATCATAGGCTAACATAGTGGAAATAGTAAGCTCACTCCACTCAGCTGCCTGGGTTGGGTTCCTCTACAGGATGACGCTGCCATTTTGGCATAAGATGGTTAATTTAATAAGTAGAGGATATGCCTTTTTGTGTTTGGGAGACTACAAACTGTCAGTGATGCAGAAAAACATTCATCAAGCGAAATACAACTGCTAGCTCATGTCATTCTGGGGTTAGAAGGAATAGCAACAACCCAATAATCATCTTTTTATAGGCATCACTCAGTCCATTAACATCTATGTGCCTTAGGTGTGCATCTGCTTATGTTGTTGAAAAAGATTATTGTGGCTCAGCTGACAAACATGAGGGGGCCGGTCCCTGCTGGAAGTGATGTCTGCTCTACTAAAACTGTGCTCCATGCCTCATGACTGTGCTTTTCACAGGCACAAAGCCTGGGCCTGGTTTACAGAAGCTCTGTGCTGACCATGCAGTGAAGGCCTTCCTCTTAGCACTGCTCGCTAGCTTTAGCAGAGAGGCAGAACCAGCACAGTTGGTGCCTGGTCTGCTCCAGGAGTTGCCAGCCAGAGGTTAGAAGTTAGCATCAATCAGTCTCATGGATTTCTCTTCGAGTTGTCTGTTAAGGTTTGCTCCCTCTGCCTTTCCACTCCAGAAGTAATCCACAAGGCAGTGGGCCAGTGGTTTTCGTGGTGGACCTGTGTGTCCAGATGATGTGAGCATGCAGTCTACACCTCTGCAGCCCACTGTCGACACTAGATTGATTACAATTCTACTTGGGGTCAAGTGAAGTCCTGTCTTGGCAGTCTGACGCTATGTACCAGTAGGGGGAGACCTCGAGCCTTTGCAGCCCTGGGTGATTTTCAGGGCCAGAAACCAGCAACATATAAAATCAGAGAGTGTCAGCATCAGCTACCACTACACTACACTAGAAAAACTCCACACCAGATACACCTTGTGGCAAAGCAACGGCCACCGACAATCTAATTTTAACCTTCACTTATCTAAGGGAAATATTTTATAACATATAAATATATCATTTCTAATGTTACTAACATGAACAGTTCTCAGATCCTTGTAATAGGATGCTGTTGTTGTGTCAGACAGCTTCAGTGATCACTCAGGAATGTGAGCGAGAACTGTGAAAGAAAATAAAACATGTGACCTCAAAAACAATGTCACCTCTGATTACAATAAATTGTATTTTAACTTTTCACACCTTTTTACTGTAGGAAAATATCACCTCCTGAGGGTGAGGGGAGCTAAGCTCAGATTATTGATGGGTCTTTTTTTCTGTCAGTATTTGTATTTTATAATTTGGTACCTGCCTCTATAATCATAGTTTCCTATCTGGGTTTGAATTTGGGGTTTCATCTATTTCTCCACAATAACTGTTCTCTTTAAAGTCACTAATGCTGTATCATCTGCATGTTGCTCTGAGAGTTTATGGATCACTATTCTTTTCAAATAAACTCCATCCGGCTGGCCTTTCCCAACATGCATACAAAGGCTGATAAAAAGTTTCAGGACTCTGCATGGTACAAAGTGTACGGAGCGTAACACATGCAAGGACTTCCTGTCACGAGTCAGGATGTCACATAACACCGCACTTTTAACAGTGTGACCAGTGTTGCACACATTTTTATACTATGTCAGGCACCATCTGCAATTAGCACCTAATCTTTTAAACTGTGCAACAATGGCACGCCTTCAACTTGAATTTCAATCTGGGGAGGAGGGAGAAGTCACAGTGAGCCAAATCTAGACAACGAGGATGGGTGGAGAGCGATTATGCTGTTGTGGCCAAGAAAGCGTGCGTAATCTCCAGGCTGTCACCGGCCACACAGCGCATTGGAGCACTCGCATGCCGGTACAGTAGAACTCTGACTCTATAGTCTGACTCTGGGGGATAAATTACTGCTGTACAACCACAGGACTGTTGAAGAACATGACGACTACGCTCCTGGTGCATCTAGACCTGACGCGTCCTTTGATAGCACGATGTCCCATGGCATCATGACTCATGACAGTTACCACTTGCACATGTTTCACACACATTTAGTTAATGTGCTCTGTGTACTTTTTGATAAGCCTTCATAATACATGTTGGGAAAAACCATCAGCATGGAGTTTATCTCGAACTATCCAACTATAATTCAAGGAGCTATGTCTGCGTTTGTGTGTAAAGCACAGAGGGTAACTCAACCAAATGATGTGCTTCTCAGTCCTGCTTTAGGAATACTTCTATTCATGTTAATTAACTGTTTCTCATGCTTCCAATTCGTGTGTTCAGTTCAGTTATACGCTGAGGGTACAGTAGTCCTTGAAAGCTAAATTGTCACAAATTGCCTGGTTTGGAAAGTTGCAACAATTGCTGGACACAGATTCTTCCCTTAGATGGATGGGGTTGATTTGCTTTTAGATGATCGGAGCGTACACGTTTCCTTTGAAACATATTGATGCATGTTGACATAAGTCTTGTGTGTTCTGTAAGTGATTAGTATAAACCTACCATTTCCATAGCAATCTACATGCTCGAAAGGCAAGTTTGGATCTTTCGGTGAATTAGCCATTTTAATGCTCTCCTTGGCCTAGCACCACCCAGGATGATTATGGTTTAAAGAAATTCAAACAGGTCGGACTTTTTGTCTCACTATGGCAGAGGCACGATGAGTGCAGCCAGCACATTCTCCATCACTGACACAGTGCTGTGGAGACAGCTCTGGCTACATGAGACTAGTAAATGGCAGACTGGACACGGACTTCTTTTCTTTTCTTTCTTCCTCCCTCAGTGCTTTGTTTTTGACAATCATCTCCATCGTTCATTTGAAGACTAGCATGGGTCTAACAAGCAGGAGACCAGACCAAACTAATTAAAGACAAAACTGGCATTTACTTATAATAACATACCTGCTATTCAAAGATTACTGCTCTGAGCTGAGTAACAAAAAGCAAAAAGCCTTTTCTGAAGAAAACCTTAGATTCTTTTGACATTATTGATTTGTGGTTACATCACGGAGAATCATGTCTGAGTCCATAAAATGTCTCGTCAAATAAACACAGCTCTTGTGGGAGGAGATCATAATGTATTTTTCCCAATGTTCAAATGAAGCGAACAATTAGTTGAAAAGCAGTGACAGTGAAATGTAGTGACGGCCCGCGGTCTGCAAAAACGAAGCCAGAGACAAAACCAAAGCTTGTATGTTCTTGATGTATTATTATCAGTATAATAAGTTTTTTTTCCATGAGAGTTGGCTTGGCAAGTGATAACACGCTGCACACACACACACAAACACACAAGCACACGTCTCTGATGGTGTATCTCCTTCCATCAGCCAACCTAATATCATACTTCTACACTGTGATTCACCCCCCTTAGCTCAGCTAGGCTCATATCATATTTAAAGTCGCTATGATTTAGTCCCCCCTGTTGATGGCATATTTCTCATTTAGGTTAAATCAAAGAGATGTGGTGTCAGACCTAACCACCGCTCGTTACCATCATCGCAGGAGTACAGGGAGCAATTTACCTGTAGAGACGTGGTAATACTGAATGAAAATAGGCCAAGCAGGAGCTGAAATGATATTTCTAATTATGTAGCACCTCTCCCACTGTTCCCATGCTGTTCCCCGAGCCTCGAGTGCCCAAACCTCATTTCAATATTTGCGTCTCATCAGACAGAGAGGAAGGGGAACAGCATTTGAAGGCTAGAGATCCTCCTCCAGCCATCAAACACTGCTCGGGCAGAGGGTTCTGAGTATCCCCACGCAGCGTCATCCACAATAACAAATCAAAACAGCAGCAGTCGCAGCTTTGTGGAAAGTTCACATTGTGTTAATTATCTGCCAAAGCATGCACCGACACCTCTTCTTCCTATTTACTAACCCTCGCTAAGGCTTCAATCAACAGCTTGATTCTCATTTACTTCTGGTTTGCGCTGGTTTTCATTACGGAGGCTAAATGTGCTGTGCAGGTGCTACTGACAGCAGAATCTAATGCTTAAAAAGTCTGTGGCTTCAGAAAGAATGTGAAAATAAGAAGAAATAATAACTTAAATTAGCTGTGTACAGTACTTTTCTTTATCTATTCCTCTAGATAATCTCTAAAATGAAATAAAGCAGCATTGCGTTAGGAAAGAGATGACAGCAAGAGGCTGATGTTTGAGCCAGGGCTGGAGTAGAAATAGCAATCAGCTATAATTATGTATATAACTGTGTAACCACCACACACCATGTGAGTTAGCACACATCAAATACTGTTGGTACAACTAATATCAATAACATCTATGAGATAAATGGTAATTATACAGTTTTATTTGCTCTGCAGTGGTAGTAGTAAATATTTTATCTGCCATTTTGTCTCTGATGGATGTTTTAAAATAACTGGATAAGAATACTAATCGTCATTTTGTGTTCTTTGTGCTTGTTGATTTTTCCTGAGCTGTCACCACTACAACCTTCAGGATGTTCAAGGAAATTCAGCTGAAAGTTTCTATCTTCCGCCTGCAGTGTTTACTCCACCACCACCTGCTCTCCTTCCACTCTATTCTTAGCGTCTGTTTGATGACAACACTCCATCACGATAGGGTCTAATCACCAAAGCCATTCTCTGCTACTAACCCCAGCAGACACTGGAACGCACTTTTTCATTTTTCAGTCTGTCAATCAAATGATGAGAAAAGATTAGCTCTTTTTGCACCAGCTTAGAGGTTTCATATGCAAAAGGATGGTGAAGAAGGTCAAGCGTAACCTTCACACATGCCCATAGTATTAATGGCATGGAGGAGTCGTCCTCCAAACACGAAGCTAAAACAGCACATAGCTGATCCGTTCACAAGTGGACACATGTGGACCAGTTTAGATTTCGGTCCACATTGTGCCTGTGAGGTGGGGCCTGGGGACAAACTGTGTCTGCTCATATGAACTTGGCCTACAATGCCAGAGAGTTTAAAAAGCTGAAGAATAACAAGATGTGGTGAAGTTTGGGCCATGAGCTGTGTGTGCTGACAGACTCTGTAGCAGGTCACAGCATAATCACTTTTTTCAGGGGGAAACAATGCAGGCAAGCCCCCTCCCCGTCCTTGCACTCACGTATTTATTCATGGTCTCCTTTGTTTTTACAGCACAGAATAAATGGCTCATGTGACACAGCAGTAGTCTGCACATTATCAACACAGGCAATAAGTCACTATTAAGCCCGCTCATTCCCACACAGCAAACCTCGGACCCTCTCATGTTCACCAGCAGTTTGGTCTTATTTGTTTTCAGCTCACAGTGTAGCTGCAGAAGACAGACGTTGGATACATACACTGCTTTTCAAATGGAATTGTCCTTGTTTCTTTAATGGTTAACTGCAACAAAAGTTATTAGCAGCATCACATTTCAATGTGTTACTTCATGAAGTTTATCTAGCTGCATTAGTAAAGTAAGAGAATATTTAGGTCTTGATTACTGTGCACCATTCTAAAGTAAATACGTACCTGTCCTTTTCACAGTGATTTAACCTTTAAAAACAGCCTAACATCAGCCTTTCATGGAGTTATTAGACCAGCTACAGTAATAAAAATATTATTCACATTACAGAAATTAATACTAATATTGCCAGTCCTATCTATAACATTTTCAGGATACTTTTTGAGTGATTGGAGCATTAACTAAATTATTCTGACAACACTGGATAAGAATATATTCACATAAAACTGAATCTACAGTTCCATTCAGTTCAGTTCAAAGGGGCTTTGTTGGCATTGAAGTTTGAAGAAACCATGTTGCCAAAGCATCAGTTTGTTTAAACAGTACACAATAACAGTAAGATAAACATTAATACAGCATTTAGATTGATCTATTTTAATTATATACAGTATGTACAGTATACTGTGTGGGTGAGTGAGTGTGCATGATGTCAGGAAAGTCTTTAGTCTTTTTTGTCTTCAAGTGCCCAATAAATGTTCAGTAAGGTCGAGGTCAGGTGACTGTGGAGGAGGAGAGTGGAACGCTGCTTCTTCTTGGTCGAGTAAATTCACTGCAGGTGTCTGGTAGACGTCTGCGTTGACTTAGGACTTAATAAAACACAATGGACCAACGCCAGCAGATGACATTACGCCCAAAATCATTTCACGCTCTGGAAACTTTCACAGTTTTAGAAAATCTTCATCCTGAAAGGAGGATTCCAAAAGGTCTGTTTCAGAGTCCTGAACCTGCGATTAAGTGTGACTGAACAGCTGAAACACACAGAGAAAGCTGCATTTTCAGACATTCCAGTGTACGTATGGACAAGGCCTAAGTGTCATCTGAATGCTGCTTTGATGGAAGGTTACAACTCAAGCAAATGTGTGTACAGAGGAGTTGACATGATCAATGCTGCTAATCTGCCTCAGTCTGATCGCTGACTTGGGAACAGAGTGTAATCTGAAATATTTGTCTTCATTTTACACATCAGACCTTCTTATAATCTAAAATAATTCCCATACTTAAAATTGAAGTTTTTGCTTCTGATTTTAAGACAAAAGTCTGGGCTGCCTTTAGTTTTTGTTTCATGCTATTTGCAGTTTATTCAAATAGCATGTAAAGACACATACTGCACTATACCTTAGGAGGGCACAAAAAACATACACAATTCTAACAGCTGTATTCCAAGATATCTGATCTGACCATGAAATGAAAAACTGTGTTTACATATTTACATATAATTAAAATGCTTCCATATTTGCTGTTGTGATTTTAATTTGAACCCATGACCTCAGTACAGCCCTGTTCTCTCAGCCCACTGTAGTCCTACTTATGGAGCTGACAAGCTGTTTCCTTCTTCCCCCTAATCTGAGCTGCTTCTTTACCTGCAAGCTGTTTATGGTCACATCATCAAACAAGGCACATGCTTCATCTATGCTCCTCGAAACTTTAACCACAGAGGCCTAACTTTACAGCCACCAGACTGACTGAGCAGATTAGTACACAGCTGCTGAGCTCAAATCAGTTTACTTCCATCAGTGATACAGGGAGATCAGCAATAGTACTTACTGTCATAGTTACTGTTGTCAAAAGACTCCACTTCCATTTTCACATATTATCAAAAGTACGTCAGCCTCTAAAGCTTTAAAAACTGTTATGTACTCAAAATGCTTGATAGACCATGAGCTGATCATCACTACTTCTCATTTCAGATATTCCAACATGGTCTTAATAATAATAAATAATAGTTAATCGAAGTGCAACAAGCTTTACTGGCAGGAGTTAAATGACATATTGGTTTGAATGAAAAACAAGCTGACTGTCAGCCTGCTCAGTCCAGTGGAAACTGATCCTGCTGGTGAACCTGCTCTCTGAGTGTGCCGTTTTGTCCCCGGGGCCTGATAAAGCTGCTGTGGTATATAGTCAGCAGGCATGTCAGACAGAGCCAATATAGTGAGTGCTGCTGACGAGCCTCAGGGCCAGCAGACCTAAGAAGCAGAGCAGATGATGGGCAGGCTGTGCTCATACAGACTGCAAACAGGCTGATCAGGAGGTCGTGGATTTCAAGTGTTAAGAGAAAGAAGTTTGCTAGACCTTCATCAGCACATAGTAGCTGATCTACAAGTTTGTTAAAAGTCCAGGCTTTATGCTCAAGGATACTTTTGATTTATTACAACTTAGATCTTGAAAGTTCAGTTGACTTTCAGGGTTTACGTCTGACACCATGCACCCATTTCATCTCCCATCTCGTTTCCTTGATCTTCTATCAAATAAAAGCCTAAAACATTGGCTGCTTGACAGTGAGGTGTCATACTTACTGTGGTCTCAGCCTTGGAGTCTGAAACAGTGTGTAAAAACAGAGCTGATAAAACCCCATTCTCACCTGTGTACTGCTACAGAGCTGTCAGGGATACGTCTTCTTTCTGGACACATGGCACTAACAGTTCATCATGGGTGTATCTTCACATGAGATAGAAATGGGGATATTCGATGAACGTGGACACTCACATCAATACCAGCTGACTGTTGGGGCTGATGGTGGCTGAAAGCTGAAAGCTAATGAAAGCCCTACACAGAGGTAAAGCCGGGGGCTGGCCATGGCAACCTCACAAAACCAATATAGAGCAAACAGAGCACATACTATACGATAATACTAGTGTGTCTCAACAAATTAGAACACCATAACAAACATCATAAGTTATTTAAGAAATCAAAAATTATTCCGAATATTTAAGTTCAAGCTTAATTAAATTACTATTTAAACAGTATAAATATTGTATATCTCTCAGTCTAGTTCAGTACACACAACTACAAACATGGGGAAGACTGCTGACTGGGGGCCTACACCTCCTTTGTGGAGACACAGTGAAGGAACACCTTGTTTGCAGACAGCAGCTGGGTGCACTGACTGTGTGCAACTTCTTCAAGTCTTGTTGTCATAATGGGTCACCAGGTGTGGTTGCCAGTCAAAGTTCCAAATTGTACTTTTTACAGATTAAACTAATGATGCAGTGTGTTAATCGGTGAACTTCACACATGTTGGTAGCTGTAAGTATGTATGTGTATGTGTGTGTATATATATATATATATATATATATATATATATATATATATATAGTTTTGTTTTTTTGTTTTACAAAGCCAGCTGTAAAGATCATGCATATCATGACAGTCTTGAGTTTCCAACGTCTCTTATAACTCAGATTTTCTGTGGTGGAATCATTGAAACACATGCGTCTTTGTCACCAAAAACAATCATGCATTTTAGTTATTTCATAGGTCTTCTGTAAATATGACAAAATCTGCTGGGTCAACAATATACATACAGCAACTTTAGTATTTGACTAAATGCCCCTTGGACATTTTAACCTCAATTAGACACTTTTAGTAGCCATCCATAAGCTTCTAGTTGTATATTTGACCACTCCTCTTGACAGAACTGGTACAGTTTAATGGAATTTGTTGGTTTTCATATAGAGATGTGTTTCTTCAACACAGTCCACAGTTTATTGACGGGACTGAGGTCAGGATTTTGGGAAGGCCAGTCTAAAACCTTAATTCTAACCTGGTTTAGCCATTTCTTTACTACTTTTGACGTGTGTTTAGGGTCACCATCTTGTTAAAGCATTCAACTGTGTCCAAGACCCAACCTTCTGGCTGAGGATTTTAGGTTTTCCTGAAGACCTTATTTTCTGTAAATCACCACTTCCACTGGCATGAAAACAGCCCCAAAAGCATAATACTACCACCACCATGCTTGACGATAAGTATGTTGGCCTTTAGGTTTAAGGCCTCACCTTCTCTTCTCTAAACACATTTATGGTCACTGTGGCCAAATAGCTCAATTTTTCTTTCATCAGACCACAGAACTTTCCTCCAGAAGGCCTTTACTTCTTCCACGTGATCAGCAGCAAACTTAAGTTG
This sequence comes from Dascyllus trimaculatus, assembly GCA_024666655.1. Lineage (NCBI taxonomy): Eukaryota > Metazoa > Chordata > Actinopteri > Pomacentridae > Dascyllus > Dascyllus trimaculatus. The sequence continues at coordinate 1,411,303 of CM045462.1, read as the reverse complement.
AGCCTTAAGGTGCTGCTTCTGGAGAAAGGACTTTCTTCTTGCATGGCAGCCTCTGGTGATGTAAAACACACTTGACTGTGGACACTGATATCTGTGTTTTAGCAGCTTCTAATTCTTGGCAGATCTTTTTGGTGGTTCTTGGTTAACTTCTGACCATCCTGACTAATTGTCTGTCAGCAGCAGGCGATAGTTTGTGTTTTCTCTCTGATGGTGGCAGTACCACAACTGCACCATGAACTTTGTGCTTGGAATTGTTTGCACGGATGATTTTGGGATCCGAAACGTTTTTGAACTGGCTCCTAGAGACTTTTCTGACTTGTTTAAGTCAATGATTTGCTTCTTTAGATCTGTACTCAACTGTAGTGTTTGTGGCTAATGAATGTATCAAATGGGTCCGACTTAAATTGGTTTGAAGAAGTCAGCAGCTGTGTTAATTTGTATTCATTCACAAGTTAAAAGATTGTGCCACTAAGAAAATTTGATCAAAAGCTTTTTACATCACCAAAACTGATAATCCAAGTTGCTGTCAGTATATTTTTGAACCAACAGACTTTGACACATTTCCAAAAGACTTATAATAAATCTATGAAGTAACTAAAATGCATGATGTGAAAAGGATGCATGCGTTTCAGTGATTCCATTGTAGAAAACTAAGAGTTGTAGGAGTCTTTGGAAACTCAAGACTGTCATCTTATAGGAACAGCATAGTGTGTATCTAGTGATAACGTACATTACAAGTGTACGGTATATAAACTTCTGTTCACGATTATATATACTTAACACACAGACATGAGATGAATACAGACTCCATTCTCACTGTACTGAAGAACAGAGTATTACCCAAAATACTACTTTAGAATTGCTAGAGGAAAGATCTAGGAGTCACCAACTTTCAAATGTATCATCTGTGGGAAATGAGCTTTGCAAATTCCCTGAAACTGCCAGCAGCTGTTACGACTGAAATTCAGTTATACAATATCACATGTGCAAGTGACTTCGGTATCTCACAAACAACAGCTTGTATTACACCTGCAAAACAATTAGCCTCACAGAACCCAAAGTGAATGACCATACCATTACTTTATTGTATATATACTGGGCTACAATTATAAAAAATAAAGAAAAGAAAAATAATCCAGAGAGAAAAATTAAAGGTATTTGTGATCCATAAGGTGCAGACCGCAAACCACTGCAGCACAGTATTACAGTATGAGTGAGAAGTTCAATTTCTATTCCAATGTCCCTTAAATATTTGCTGCAGGTTGTGATGGCCCATAATTCCCCATACTGATAACAGTTCATCACTCACTCCATGCGGCTCCATTCTGCTGGTGTTCTGCTGCTCGGTGAACAGTCACCGTTGGCGCTCCATGCTGGCTTTGTGAGACCAATATCATGCTGACGAGGGTTCTCTTCCTACCCCTCTTTCACTGTATCGCAAATAAATGTTTGTTCTCTTTCAACTTTGTTCAGTCCTTGAAGGAAAAACCCATCCTAAACCACTAATATGGTTTTAGTTTTCTTGTTGTGGTGCATTTCTTTCACCAGTTCCAGTTTTTCTTTTAGAGCATTTGGCTGATAACGCAACTATATTTAACTCGAGTGAGGTTTTGACTGCAAAACTTCTACTTGTCACAGCATAGACTGCTGTATTGGTGCTTTTACTTAATCTATAAGACCTGAATACTTCCACCACATGTATGCAGTGAGTTTGCTCAGTGACCGAGTTACAGGAGATGGTAATGCAGGGTTGTGATGAATATAAAGACGGAATCAGGGCTAAGAAGCCACAAGAGTCAAAAGCTGAAAGTCTTGGCTGTCACGTTACATAACCAGAAATACATTTTAAGTTTCCTTGTAACTTTACAAGGCTGCAACTGTAGCTAAAGCAGGACAAACTGCAGTGTTTACATGATTAAAGACGATACAGCGTGATCTACATGTAACTAAAGACTGAGACTGGTGCCAAAGGTGCTGTGCTGTATACTGCCCTGAGGGAGTGAGAACAGGTTTTGCTTGACAAACTATTATTTTTTGTTTATTAGTGTCAAAACGTTCTAATTACATCCAAATGTTAAATTTTGGTCTTTGTCTTCCTGAACCAGAGGAAAAGGCTCATTCAGAGACAATCTTGTTAGAGAGGCAGATGAAATCATTTCCAACAAAGCCACACAAATTTAGACGTGACCTTTCTGTTGTAGATTTTGGGATAGCTTGGGACTGAACTACAAATCTTGGCTCTTTTCACAGCTTGTCTTGCAGGATTCATTTTATGCCCAAATTAGGTTTTCATTCATTTATTTTTTAAAGCACATCAGGGCTGGCCCTATTCTTTATGTACATCAGTGGTGTCATCATCACTGGTTCATCACAGCTCACAAGTTTTTGTGTTAGTGAAAAGAAGAATAGTATAATTTACTGACAGTAAAACTGGGTCAAGCAGATCATCTATTTAACAAATGTGCCTTACTGGATAACAAGGCACGGTTTGTTCTACCTCTTCACTGAGACTTTTACCAGTACAGGTGGAATATTTCATTTTTTCCAAAAGTGACAGTTATTGTCAGCATCATTGTTATCATCACCTGCGTTGAGGCAGACTAGGCAGTTAAAGATGAGTGCAAACACTGCTATAACAAGGGAGAACACTTCATTATGGTCGATGAGTAATCCAAAAGTACAGGGGCTGGTTTGAGTGGATTTTTCCTTTAAGTTTCCAATAAAGGGCTGTGGGAGTGCATCGCTTCGATGACAGTAGTCAAAGTAGCCAGAGGAGAATTAAAACGAGTGTCAGTTGATCATTCATAGTAGTTTGACTTCATTTCTTAATGCTCATTTAAGGCAGGATGTCACTGTACATGACATCCAGACATTTTACACCCAAATTACAGAGATTTTTTACAGTGTATTTGTCTTGTGATAACTTGCAGGCATACTTTGTCTTTCCTCCCAAAGCCCCTTATTCTCTTTTTAAATAGTTTTGTGTAATACCAGCAATTGAAACAGCAGCAAAACCTGAACCACAAGTTAGTACTTAACATTACGGCATCATATTTACAGTTCTTTTAATCTTCCATCGTTCGCTCCCTTTCGCACTCTGACATGAGGTAAAGTATGGCGCCCAAGTGCAATGCTCAGTTGTGCTACATGTACAAAAAAAAAAAAAAAAACATCTGCCAGTAGGAGAAAACATCGTCTGCTCTGAAACCCGAAGGGCTACCTCACCTTCAGCCACTTCTACACACACCTTCCTCCTCAATTTCAAAAGAAAAAGCAAAAACAAAAGATGATGCCACTTGTGGCTGACAAGATTACTTGTGATCCTTATGTTCCATCAGTCACAGAAAAAAATACAGTGGGCATGGCACCATATGAGAGATTTCACATTCTTTTTTGTTTTTTAAATAATCCTTCCCAAAGTCTCATGAACAATTAGTGTGTCGAGCTGGAGAAATCTAAATGGCTGTGTGTGATTACCACAGACTGAGATGTGGCAGAGTGTGTGACTGGAGGGGTACATACACAGGGTATCTCTCTAATGGGGAAATCTGAAAGCACAGTCCAGATTCGAGGGTTCTATAGGTAGACTAGAGGGTCACACAGCTGCTTGAGAAAGACAGATTGCACTCTGTTTGACAGTGACAGATTGTAGAAAGATGTACTGAAGTTTTGTGGTGTAAATATTTGACATGAAAGCTGATGAACTTCCCAAATTCATACTTGAGTATTCACTTGGTTAGCTATGGGACCCAAAATAGGAAATGCACAGAACCCAGAGATCTGGGAGACAAGATTCACACTAGTCCCGGTACCAAACGGAACAATGACAATGAATCATAATTCATGCTTCATTGCAGTACAATTCCAATCCAGTCTATGCATACACTTATCTCCTCCCACAGAGAAGGCACTGAGATTTGTGTCTCGTGTCCTTGATTTTAGACATGAGACACAAATGACTGTGAGGGAGTGTCCACTCGCTCAAACAGATCTGCTTGTTGTATACTGTATGTGTGACGCAGACCATACCGTTGTCACAGTAAAAAGACTACAGTATGCGTCTCTCAACTGAATTGCAGCCTTGTCCAGAAATGACCACTGAGAGCACTGTCATTTGAGGTAGAAGCACCTGTGTGTGGGATTATATGACTGAATTAGATTTCAGATAGCTATACTAACACAGTTTAGAAAACACACAGGTAAATGTCTCTTCCAACCCTTATTTATGAGGATAGATTTGAAGAGATAAGTCAAGTAGTTTCCTCTGCCTATTTTTGGTGTATATTTAATATTCAAGAGTGCAATCTGCTTACCTCTGCAAGCACTGATCCCCATCCAATCAAACAATCCTCTGTTGTTACCCAGAATTCAAACGGATTCTAAACTGATGAAATTTACAGGTAATGAATGAAGAAAAAAACAGCTAGGCTTATATGTGCAGAGAAAACACTTCTGATCCCTGCCCCCTAAAATCATTAAGTCTCAACCTCAAGTATGGGAGGGGGAAGAGTCGACAATGCAGCTCTCCTCTACAGCTTGATGGCTGACGAACAGGACAACCAAACCAAACAGATTTTTTTTTTGTTTTTTAAAAAAAAGGTCAAATAAAGAGGTATTATAGTTACAGTGCAAAAAAGATGAGAAATTCAAGCTTAATACAAAAACATAGCACCAAACAAAAAAGAAAAAAATAAAGACAAGAAAATGCATGCAATTAACTGAGGTATTCAAGTGAAAAAAGGGCTTACTGATGAGAAAAAAAGACATTTAGCAAGAAGCAAAATTTGTCAGAACAAAAACCACAAAAAAGGCTGGTATCCTTATCCCTAGGAATTGTCTTCAACCTCATAGTGTCACATCTGCTATAGCTTTGGTAGGTACGGGATGTGAGGAACACTAGTGTGTTGAAATGAAATGGCCTTTTTCACAAAGACTATTTGAAAAGATTCTGTCTTACGCGAGTATCCAATTGTAGAAAAGTCTGCAGCATATTGAACGTGTGATATGTCTTTCTTTTCTTATATCAAAACTGGATGATTGGCTCTGTGGAAAGACATTTAGTGCGCAAGAATGACTAATTCAACTCTATCCATTCTTAGTATCAAAACATGTTAAACCAAATCACCAAGATAATGCCATAAACCTCTGATCTCGCTCTCACACACTATAGATATATCCATAGATGATTTAGAACATTTATAGAAGCCATCCAGTTGTCATGGTTTATACATAAGCTACAAGAACATGCAACCTCAAGTGCGATTAAAAACTAGTTTAAATTACAGTAACTGGGAATGTTGAAATTCCTATCTGTTTTGCAGGATATGAGGGTTAGCCTTAGCATCTAAGACCAAGAATATCATTTATGTATTTTATATTTTATATATATTTATATACTTTGCTACTTATATGATTTTGGTGTCAATGTGACCACACAATTTTCAAAATAACAGACCCTAATGGAATAAGTGCAAAAATGATCAAGAATACCATTTCAAGACAGATTTCAGACAGAAGTGCCACCAGGGTTTTGCTCCAGTGGTATCTGTTAGCCATGTCTGCCGTTAGCGTTTTAAAAACCGCTTTAAAACTGACTGGCACTAGTGCACAGGCTGAGGAGTTTAGCTTTTTTTTCTTCCTACATACTTTGATTTACACCTCTGATTGAACTATGTACAATCTAATACTACACAATGAGCTTAAGCCTCATCTCACTGACAGAGGTTAAAAACAAAACAAACAAAAAACCTGTGAGGAATTGACACTGCGACCTGACGTTTTTTTAAACACTTTGCTAAACGTTAATAAAGCACTCATGTGATTACACAAAGCAGAAAAGGAAAGTAAAGATTGTGTTTGCGCAAATAAAAGAAAAAAGAAAAAAGAAAGAAGGTAAAGGATCAAACGTGAAATCTGTTGTGAGATCAGTCTGCTTCTTCTCTTGTGTCTCCACAGTGTTCCCTGGCTGCCTTGGTTTTGCCATCACAGGCTGAAAATACAGGGCTAGCATCACGCTGTTTTGGGAAGCTGACGTTGCTTTTGTTTCCATTTGCGTCAATAGCTTAGGTGCTAATGCTGAGAGCTTAGATAAGGAGCTCAGTTGTTTTGGACCTGAGGTTGATTGGCTTTGAGGCTGCGCAGAGCTCTTCGCGCTGCCGCTGACTTGGCGATCCGGTAGCTGCGACCAACTCCTTTAAATTTGCCCTTACCGACGACCTCCACTGTTACCCGGACCTTCCCATCATACGTTCTCTCTGCAGGGCTGCAAAAAGAGAATGAAAACCTTATGTTTACCAACGTATTTGATCAAGCAAACATTTGATTCTTTTTGAAACAGGGCCTATGGATGATTACACTAAAACAAGCAACACACAAGTTGAGTCATGTTCATAACTGAAATAAACACTAAACCAGATTAATCACACAGAAAAAGTAAGCACACTTTTCGAAGCCTAAAATCCATACAATTACATTCAGGGGTTTCAGGTTAGGTGCCTATATTTAAAACCTCCTCAGGAAGTGACAGGTGGAACATGTCCTTTCAGAACCTCTGATAGACTCTGCTGTTCTCCCTGAACTGTGTGGTGTCATCATGCCAAGGTCTTGAAAAGATCTCCAAATCATTTGAAGCTACCGAGGTGTCCTAATCATTGTCATCAAATCAGTTTTACGAGTGAAGTTAATCTTTGACATTTTGATGCAAAATGTCTCCACTTCACTATGTCATTCCATTAGTGATATTTAGTTGTAATAGCATTCTTGAATTATGGCTAAAGATGTATTTCGTAAACTCCCATTGATTTATATCTTCCACATTACAATTAGATCATCCCTGAGTCCAAGTGGACATTCAGATATTCAGATGTAAAGAAATTCCCCTCAGGCCTTCCCGGGATATTGCATTCACAAGAATGGGATGAATGCAAGGTCACAGTGACCCTGACGCTAAATGAATCCTCAGTATGTAGGTAACTCTGTCGCTGTTGGGGTCAAAGTGCTGGATTTACAATGAGAAAGACACTGTCCAAAACTGACGTGAATGGGAGGCATGCCAGGTAAAAGCCTCTGATCCAAAAAGAACATTGGAGTAAAAATAGTTAGCCAGTAAAGATAAAGACAAAGACAAAGTTGTTGAAATAATGTGCTGTGGACAGATAAATCAGAAATCGAGGTGCTTGAGTACAGTAACAATACACATGGTTTTAAGACACCAACAACGGCTTTTCAGGAGAACCTCACATTAACTGTGGAGCATGGAGCTGGAAACGTTATGGTTTGGGTTGCTTTGCTAGCTCAGGAACTCAGGAACAATGCAATCAGGAAGTGTTCAAGGTGTTAATTAGGCAGCTTGCACCCTATGAATTCTGCATCATGTCAAAGAGTGCTTTAAGATAATGTGAAGCCAATTTTCAGAAAATTCAAGATGAACCCAAAGTGGAATTACAATTAATTGAATTGTAATTAATATGCACTAATCAGCCACAACAATAAAACAACACTGACTAAATTGCTACAGTGGCACCTGTCAAGGGGTAACAGATCAAGTTGAGAGTAAGTTCCAAAATTGGAAGCAGGAAAAATGGGAAGCATAAGGACCTAAACGACTTAGACAAGGACCAGGTAGTGATGGCTTGGCAAAAGGGTCAGAGCATCTCCAAAGTGGCCGTTCTATTGCCATGTTGCTGGTATGCAGTAGCACAAAGCCAATTGGTCTAAAAAATGACAATTGGTGAACTGGCAAGAAGATCACGGCCATTCAAGGTTCATTAATGCGTGCGGGGGATGAGAGCTAGATGTGAGGTTTAATGCCCCACGAGAGCTACTGTAGTACACACTGCTGAAAACCTTTATGATAAAGCAACACAAAGGTGAAAGAACAGGCTGTATGGGGCATTGTAGCAGTGCCATGCATATGCTGACCCCTGTCCACCAGGACAGGTAGGAATGTGCCTACAATGGACACATGACCATTAGAACTGGACCATGAAGTAATGGATAAGGTTTCAAATTGCCCTCAGAGGACAAATACATTTTAATTGAATTAAAATGGATGGATGGATGTATGGATGGATGTATGGGTGGATTTAATGTGTTAATATGTTAGTCAGTGTATTTTTCCATTTTAAAAAACGTTTCATTTGTTTAAATGATTCCATTAATTCATCATCTCAAAATCTGATTTCTTGAACATGACAATGTTCAAGAAATGTGCTTGAATCAATTTCTCTTTCTGTGGAGGCCACTGGAGCACTGTACTCCAATGGCCTCCACAGTCACCAGATCTCACACTAACAGAGCATCTTTGGGATGTGATAGGAGATTGGCATTATGGATGTGCAGCTCACAAAGTGCTGTCTAATTGTAACAATACTGAATGTGATTCTCCATTCAATTCCAAAGTGAACGCTGTTTATTTAAATTTGCTATAAAAATTCTGTTGTTAAGTAAAGCACACTGTCCGTTATAAACAGATGGTCTACATCTGCATCTACATATGTATGTATGATAGGTGTAATGACAGAAGCAGCCAATTACATGTGTTGAACTCCTACCTGAACTTGGCAGTTTCTGGTTCCATCTCGAGCAGCTCCCTCACAGGAGAGCGTGGCACATTGGCAGAGAATTTTTCTGTAAGTGGTGACAGGACGGAGAATGATGAGAAAAATCAATGGCATGACAAACATTCAATTCTTCAACATGTCCACATAACTGGCAAAAAAACCCCTGACAGTTTGCAGTCACTCAAGTTGCATGAACTGCTCATCAATCCTGACTGATAAACAAAAAATAACAGAATAAATGCACTTTCACTTCCTCACCTATAAGTGGCCTCATCATTGGATAATACACTTGCCACACAGTCTCCAAAGACATCCTGCTGTCCATGTAAACTGCCCCAGCTAGCGACTCAAAGATATCCCCCATGGCTTTAGGGACTTCAATGTCCTCCTCCTTCTCCTCATCTTCTTCAGAGCGTCGCAGCTGGTAGCAAAAACAGAAAAAGTTGTTAGTTAATGCCATAACAATACAGACAAAAAGCTAAAGTAACCTGGCTAAGAGTGAACATTTCTACTTCAGTGTGTTAAGACTGCAGTGCTCCTCTCCTTTACCACAGCCAGGCATTCCAGTGCAGCATTCAACTGTATACATCAGTGCTGCCAATGTGAAAAACTATGCAGGCGCACCTGAGAGTGACTGAATTCTGACACAAGATTTGGCAAAATACAAGTCAATCTGAAGCCGTTATTGATTAATTTATCTGTTCTTGTGTTTTTAATTAAATAAAAAAGCTTGGTATAGAATACATCAAATAATTCATGAATTGAGTGTTTCAGCAATTTCCATGTCCTATAATAAAGTCTCTTAACTTTACTATAAATTGATTCAAGCCCATATTTGTAGAGTTCATTGCAACACAGCTCTATGACATTGCCTTATACTGAACACCAACAAAGTCCAAGGTAACATCAAGTTGTCTTCCCACCCAGCTGTGACATGTGACAGAAATCAACTGCTGGCAGTGTAGAGAGTTTACAGCTCCAATTTACAAAGACACAGATGAAAAATTTGTCCAGCAGAGGTACTAAGCTAATAATGTGCAATGCTAAGCAAGAATTGGGCAATATGACAACTAATAAAATAGAAATACGTCTACTGTTGGATAATTTTCCATACATTCTATGATGTGGTTGTCTCTCAGGAAGAAGAACGCTCTATTGTCATGAATACATTTTTACAGCATTGTGAAATGTTGTTTTCTCATATCCTAGTTAGGGGTCAGAGCACAGGGTCAGCCATGGTACGGCCCCTGGAGCAGGAAGGGTTAAGGGCCTTGCTTAAGGGAACAACAATGGCCGCATTGGGGTTCGATCCTCAGAACTTCTGATCAGTAGCCCAGAGATTTAACCTATGGGCCACCATTACCCATCTGATGACATGATACACTTTGTGAGACGCATGTCAATATTGGACATTGCAGAAATGTTACAACAGGACTTATCAACCAGGGCTCTTTCTTTAAAAAGTACACAAAATATCCAGCACAGCCCTTTAAAAATCTCCTAATTGGCACTTTCCACGGAGACACTTACAGCTGGACTGTTAATGTACAGACACTCCACGCAATTGTTTAAAGCATGACACATTAGCGGCTTTGGCATGTTACTGTTAGTCTTATTTGATGAATGCTGAGAAGTGGAGTGGAACTATATAACTGCAGGGCATTTCTTTATTTCTTTCAGCTGTTTTGGAGTATGTTTGTGTATGTGCCTGCTGTCCCTAAAGCATAAAAGTAATTCTCAAGCAAAATGAGAGATCTGGTTCCAAGATAGCCATTTCCAGGCAAATTAAATCCAAATGCATTTTCTCTTCAGTACTGAAATCATTGGAATATGAAACAGATTCACAGAAGCTGACAGCCTTGTTATTCAAGCTTATCTTTTTTGAATGCTGACTATTATTTAAGGGGAGGGGGCTACAACAGCAAAGGTTAGGTTTCTTCCTACAGGGCTCTGTTGTTCAGTCCAGATACTAGCAATGTTCTTCATTGAAACAGGACTCTTACCTCCGAGTCCATGCCTTGCATCTCATTCTTCTCCAGCTGAAACTGCACAAAGTCATCGATAACGTGGAAAAGCTCGGGCGAGATGGCCTTGAAGTACTTGTGGTAGTCATACTTAACCGCCAGAGAGGCAAAGATGGTGTTGTTGACGAGGGCTGAGCGCAGGTCTGTCAGCACCCCAGGAGAGTGCTGCCTTGGGTCTTCATAAAGGTGCTTCGTTATGAGGTAGTCTAGAATTGCATCACCAAGAAACTCCAGCCGCTGGTAACAATCTGAGCAAAAACCAAAGAAACAATTAGCTAGTATCAAACTAGAGATTCACTGAACTGGAATGCACTGGTAAAAATAAGGACTGTTGTTGCAAATAAAGATTTCAAAAGCAAAAGTAAGTGCATCTTAAAAGCGATAACAGAGATCCCAAAAAACATATAAAATCTAAATTGTTATAAATGTTACAAGTCTGCTTAAAAATAGTGACTTCAGCTATTTGCAATTTTTTGCTAGTTACTGCTAGAAATGTACTTATAGGTGTGCAGTCAGCTGTTATTTGATCAGTTTCATACTAAAGAAAACTAAAAAACCTGATGATTCCTGACAATTTTGCGGGTTGGTTTCTCGGCAGAGTAGATACTGCAATAAACCAGAGATGACAATATCTTGGGAAACTCATGAATCTAAAAGTTTGTTATGCCTCTGAGAATGATTACACATTTCGATGCAAAATAAGTGTTACAGGTTTTAAAGTAGCTTTATGACCTGTGTCACAGAAAATGCTGCAAATGCTGACATTGTTAATAAGCAGCACACCTCTCTTTCAACTTTCCTTTGAAAGTTTAAAATGATTAAATAGCATTTTAATCAAGTGTCAACATAGAGGTTTCAACAATATTAAACAATGCCCTGTCTACTCTTCCAGCAAGAGAGAGCATGCATTAGCAAGCTGGTTTTGTCAGCTAGTACAATCGGCTACATTTGGTGTTTGGTAGGTATAAATCTAACAGTTTATCTACTACGTCAACAGCATTCAAGGTTAAAAGTTGCCTGAACTGTCCTTATGCTATGAGATGAAGTCTGACCTGTAATGGTGTTATAATGGTAAGAGGCGTGGGTGAAGGCTTGAAGGAGGTAAGCCTTGTTCTGAAAGGTATAGTTGATCTTTTTTTCAAAGTTCTCAAAGCCCGAGATGAGGTGGTTGAGAGTTCGCTCTGCATCTGGATGATCCAGCATGCAGCGGGGCGGGATCTTGAGCCAGCCGTAGCACAGGTCGATAGCTGTGGTCTGACAGCTCTGCACCACTGCTCCTGTCAGGGTCCCCCTCTCCAATGGTAACACCTGTTGTCATAAAAAAACAAAACAAAAAAATTCTGTGAGCCCCGATAATTGTTTAACATACGTTCTTCAAAATTTTGCCTTGTCAGTAAGTGGAATGGTGCTTGGTTGATGAGAGTTCACAGCAGTGGAGCACCCGACAAAATGATTTTAGACAGTCAAGGCAAGTCAAACAGGGAGGTCTGTGTGTTCTTTAAATAGGAATAACAATACAGATCAGTCTGATGTCTGCGCGTCATTTTAACTTAGCCTTACTGTAACCCTCTGAACCCTATAATCCACTGCAGGTTTGGAAGGTATGGATTTCTTAAAAAAAAAATCATCAGAGCAAGAACCTTTAAAAACAGAAAGACACTGTAGGACTTTCAGCTTTCTGATGGTCCGTGAATGCATCATGTATGATGCAAGCATGCAGTTCTGTAAGATTTCATCAGAATCATTTTATTCTGCATGTCTCATTCAAAATATATAAAAAAAACAAACCAAAAAACAAACTACATTCGCACCAGATCCAGTTAAAACTCTGTGCTCAGAAGCGCAACTGAGTAGCCAATACTGACTCCATGGCTATCAGACGCTAACAAAAGTTTATGATGCGTTCAATGCAGGGTGTGTTTACACAGAGCAGAGAGAAGACTGCAAGAGAGAGGGAAATAAAACAAACTGGATCAATTAAATAAATGCAGCATGGTTCAAAAATGATATACTGAGGAGCAAGTTGATGTGCTGAGGAGCATGGAAAACACCTAGGCCCGTATTCACAAAGCGTCTCAGAGTCCTCTAGGAGAGCTCCTAACTTAGCTAAGATTCCTTACTAGGAATTCTAATTCCTAGTAAGGAATCTTAGCTTAAGAGTGATTCAGGAAGTTTCTGAGAGCAACTCTGAGCAAGGAGGGTCCACAAACTCTTATCTTAGTGAGGAGGTGTGGTTGACCCCGTTGCTAGGTGTGACACAGTCTTCTAAAGGCTGTGATTGGTTGTTATAAAAAGGGGGAAAGACAAAACAAAAATGCGCTCTGCGCTCCTCGTAATGAATGGACAGTAAAATCAACCGATCATATAACTTGGACTGTATTCAGAAATGTGTAATCGTGACATTAATTTTATGTCATGATGATGAAACTCAGCTAAATTAAATTAGTTGTGACACAGCTTCAAATGTTTGAACGTGCCTCATTCACATGCCGATTATATTGATTTGCTTATTGTCATGTTTACTGTCCATGCTGGTAATTTTACTACTTAATGTGTTTGATATTAATGGTGGACACAGACTCAGCTGTCAGCAGGTCCTGTGGTTGCTGTGAGAAGCGCTGGTATGTGCTGTAATCCCAAGCGAGAGCGGAGACTGAAATTGATAAATTGCACAACGATACGAGGCTGTGAAAGCGCCGTAATGGTCTGACTGGTCTGACTGGTCACTGTGCTGACAGAGGGTTGTGACAGACCGAAGTCATCACTGCTGCACTGGTGTATTTTACCTGTGGCCAGGTATCAATGTTGTGATGACTTTTATCTCAGGTGTTATTGCGTTACTGTACGGGGTGGGACAGTAAAGTCATCCCTGATGAGGTCAACCACCAACATTAACCCTGCACAACCGAGTCCGCAGTGCATTATTAAATCACTGTCTTTTAACGTACAGAGAATATCTCTCCTTCCTCTCAGTCTTTCTGCCATCTTCTCTGTTTAAGACCCTCTTAGGCTTCTTAAAAGTCCTCCTCCCTCCTCCTAACAGTTTTTCACCTTAGGAGCTCTCTTAAGGCTTAAGATGCTTTGTGAATAACTTTTATCCTACCAAGGGAACATTCTAAGAAAAATCTTAGGATTCAAGGAATTCTAAGATTTTTCTAAGAATGACATCACTAAGAGCTACTTTTAGCCTTAGGATGCTTTGTGAATATGGGCCTTAGTTTGTAGAGGTTTTAGAAATACATAACGAATGTGGAGCCCCCACTTTTCTCAATACTGGTAGTGCCTGTAAGCGCTTGGGTTTTCTGCAAAATACATAAGTGTCCTATTCATAAGGTATCGTTCTACCACACTCCAAAACAAACAGCATCCTTACAAAAAATATAGATATAATTAATCTCAGTTAAAAAAAACAAAACATTTATCATGCTACTTTATCCATGTAAACTAGGGGTTTCCTTTATCTTGTCGCTCAGTAACATCTAGTGCTGTTTTCTGACTGGATGCAATATTGAGACAGAACAGTGTTTGAGGTCCTAGCTCACCTTGAGGCCCAGTGAGCATAAGAACATTTGGGCAGCTCTCTCTCCACAACTGGTCAGGTAACAACCCAGCAGAGCCTCCACACAGTCAGCAATGCTCTTGTCTGCGATGCACTGCTCTGTGTGCAGGTCGTAGGAGATGGACTGCTTGCCGAGCTCAGTGCCGCAGTTCTCTTCCGATGGATTCCAAAAACCCACCACGAAGTCATCCTCCTCTCCGGCCTTGCTGGGGTCCAAGTAGCACATGGCATCCCATGAGCTGTAGTCAAACTCTTCAACTGAAGGCCCGCTGGACACCTGCTCCGAGGGGTAGTGTGCTGTGGTGGGATGGAGGGGCTTCTTGGGGGCTTTCCATTCATACGGAGACTCCATGGCAGGGGAGGAGCCCGAGGCTGGGGTGAGTGAGGGAGGGAAGCTGCTAAGAGAGATTTTTTTACCAAATGCCCCTGATCCCAACAACATGTTGTCAATGAATCTGATGTGCTCCTTGTAGTACTCCAGATCATCCTCCATGTTGACTTCATCCTTTGGCTCATCTTTCAGCATCAGCTCACCATCTTCATCCACGTCCTCACCCTCATCATCCTCATCATAATCATTCCCAGATCGTCCATTGGTCAAAGGGTCCTCTTTGGCCTGGATGGACACAAACAAAAGGGACACCCAGAGTTCAAGTAAAAAAAGAAACTGAAAAGAAGTAGGTGTGATTGAGTACTGGAATGAATTATAATTTAGCACATATTTTGATTAACCTTCGTGTTGCAGGGAAACATGACTTGCCTTTTGTGTCATTTTAACAACTCTCTGCTGTGTGAGAGGACACATTGCTAAACCAAATCCATGAATCAGAAACAAGCTACTGTTTGGCTATGGCTAGAAATGTTCATTATAATAACAGTGTTGTTAAAAATAAGAATGTGACTACATTTAGTTACTTTTACAGAAAAACAGAGATCATTCCTAGCCCACAAAATCAGTTACAAAAAACACTTTGTATCTTTGACTTGTTCTGTAAACACCAGTTAGACATTTGTCATAGGTAAAGCTCTGAACTAAGATTATAATATTGACATTTTTCTTACGTTCATTTATAACATTCATTGCAGCAGCAGAATTTAAAACTAGATTTAAAACCAAAATACTAGCACAATGCTGCTATGAGTTGCAAGACAAGGTGAAAGCCTGCCCTCTAGTGGCCTGACAACATCATAACACTGACAACACTATGACCGGAAGCTATGGATGCACCAGAGAAACTTTACTGTATACTGTCAATTGCCTTACACCAGGCATAAACATTCTGCTAATGTTAGGTTCAAAAAGTTGCAGCAAATCCACTGACCACATCTGAATCCACTTTGTCGTTGCTGCTCTTGTCCTGGTTGACCACATATCCAGGAGGCAGCCAGTTAACAGGAGGGTCGAAGATGGACACCACCATCCTGCTGGGAAGCCCTTTCTTCTTCCCCAGACGGTACAGGTTACAGTTGCTCACCTGGACAATGGACAGACCATCAGTAACACCATGAAGCCTTTGAGAAGTAAAAAGATGGCAAAGATTTCTGCAGATCTCTTGGTAGAGTCTGCTCTAAGTAAAAAGATGCACTGAGTAGCTGAGTATGCAAACACATCCAGCACAATTACAACAATTAGATTACTTTCTAACACATAACACATTTTATGGTACCCACAATTATTTCTAAGTTGAATAGTAGAGTAATTGAAGCATAAAACCAAGCATGTTAGAAACTATATTGAAAATACAGGCCCAACAGCAGAAACTCAATGCAACAAAAGTGAATATAAAGTGATCACTGACATACAAGTTAGAAAAACTGCGAACCCTGAAATAATATGGAGTACACCTTGATTTAAAATCAGTCTAACTGCATAAACATCGTAATAAAATTATATGTGAACACCAAAACTTTCTCAACTTTGGACTTTTGGGCTGTCTATCAGCATGTCTGCATTTAGCTACATATGGAAAATAACTGCCAGAAAAATTTAAAAAGCAGATTGTGAGACTTCACTACGATGAAGCAGGATACTGGAAGGTCAGAGGCCAACTGAAAATCTGGTGAAACACAATAGCAGCAGTAATCAGGCGGTATAGAACAATACATATAACAAATGAGCACCACAGTGGCAGTCCTTCTAAAATGACGTCATGGATAGTGCACTACTTCCACAATCTAGTTCTGGAAAAAAAGTGATTCACACACTACTGTAATTGGCTAGTGCTTACTTAGAACAATACATTATTATCCCAATTTTAGAGAAGCTTCTACAACTTCCACAACGACAGAAACAGCCTGATGCTCCTATCAGTAAGTGTTGAGCAGTAAAGGTCTTTCTCACCTTCTTGCTGCGCATGTAGCTAAGACGTCCTTCATGAGCATCAGGGTAGGTACAGAACAGGTATGTGGTAATGGCATGTTTCAGGAAGGAGTCACCAAGCATCTCCAGCCGCTCCAGGTTGAATCCATCACTGGCATTTGATAGGGTCAATGCCTGCAGGATGAGGCCCGGGTTGGGCCCTAAGCTCTTGCGAGAGTCTCCTGCTTGGGATCTGTGCTGGGGGTCAACAGCAAGGTCAGGAGAAGATGGTGCAGGAGCGCCAGGGCCTGTGGCTGCTTGGTTGCAGATTGAGGTAGCTTTATTTGTGTGGTCTGAAGTCCTCTCTGGTGTACATTCATCACTAGGCTGTGGAGAACTAGAGCTGGGCTTCTTTAAGCTGTGAGGGGGCTGCACAGGAACTGAGGTAGTGGTTTGCATTGATTCAGGGCTCTGCAGCCCAGGGGAGCTGGGCTGGTAGCGTTGGCAATTGTCATGTTGGTGAAGGTGCTCATCTTGGTGGCGGTCATCATCACAGTCAGTGACTTGGGGAGTGCCATTAGTTAGGTTCCTGATGCAGGAGGTGTCTCCTGGGTCAAGGGCTGTAAATGACCCCTGCTCAGGTAAGCAAGAGTGGTCACTACTGGGATTTGCTAGGGAACTAGGATCAGGGGTTTCTGTCTCTTGGTGCTTACAGTAATCATCACCTTCGTCACTGCAGGACTCGGGACAGGAGATAAACGTTTTGCTGTCAATAGATCTCTTCCAGCCAAAGTCCAAGTTTGGATATCTGCCACATGCAGAGCATCAGTTTGTTAGAACACAGAAAAACTGTCTGGGGAAGTGCACACACAAACGGTTAAAACTTAAAGAAACTTCAAAATGTCTTCTGAAAGGGAAAAATTTTTACAAAAGACATTTTCATCTCAAGCTTTGCGTACAGTAGCTCAGATATGTTTTGCCTCCAGTATAATAATAATGGATGCAGAATAATGCACTCTATTTTGATAGTGGTATATCGGCACACTCTACAACTAGAATTTCCCACAGAACTGTGTGTAGCCACTAATCTAAAGGTGGACACACTCAAGAAAGCTATTCCTCTACATTTGAAGAGCATCTGAGGGACTTGCAATCTGAGATACACAACTTGATGGCAACGAAGCCATGAAGCCTTTACTGATATTCTGATGACAGAGATACCATAAACTCATGTTCAAGCATCGGGTAAGTGGTGGTGAGTAAATTACACATGAAGTGCAGCTATGTGACACAGCACATACATGTCTACCTTCATACCACAGAAACCTTTTAACCTATAACAACTTTCGTCCTTGATGAGCCACCCAATGACTTAACGGGAATGAATCATCAGGAACTGCAACTATCAGTTCATAGTTCAGTTTAATGTGGTGGTGGTTTTAATGGATAACAATTCAAAAGGGTGAAGCATTTAGTAAATTAAGTCAATTTAAACTGTAGTGTATTTGTATTCACGTTAGCATCTTCCATTTTTGCAACTAAAAAAATTCTATCAAAAAATACTTAACATCCATTCAAGTGCAGCATTAAGAAAATTAACTACTTGAACTACTCCATTACTGTCAGGTAGTGATCCTAGATGTGCACCCATCAATTGTGAGAGCCACAGCAAATGCATTACATAAGTGGTTGACAACTGTAGCTTGTGTTTGTGTACAAAGGGCTGCTTGACTTGCTGACTAAAATGTCGACATGAGGAACTTCGGAATGGAGCTCGATTAATTTCAGCATGTGTTTAAAAAACTGTGTTCTCAACAGCAGGGCGTGATAGCATATCCACTGTTATAAACAGACCTGTGGTGTTTGCTAAGGCTTTGGCCTGGTGTGAACTGTTAGCAAGAGGCTGTCTAAATGTCATGGGGAGATGGGTTTGCACGGCACTCACTTTTTTCCTCATTCCACTGATGTTCACTTTTAAGTGATGACGTCTCAAGTGACTGAGCAAGCATGAGGAACAACAAACTATATCTCTGATGGCAATTGAACTGTCGTAAAAAATAAAGGATCCCTAACTAAGTGAACTCAAAGATTTATATGACGAGTCGTCTGTGTAACAAGTACCTGAAGTCGGGTGGGAGGGTCTGGGCTCCCACTCCAGCTTCACTGGCTGTCTGGGCTCTGAGTTCCTCGGCAGTCAGCAGGCAGTGGAGACGGTAAAGGATGCTGGGCAGACACACTGCTTTCCTCCACAGAGAGGCAGGAATGGGGTGGATGGCACACAGCTCTGGAACCAGGATCTCATAAAAACAACACAACATTAGATTGTGATGGTTGTATCAGGAATTCAGCACATGTCAACTTATGAGAAGGTGATGCATGTCTACCCTACAGACACTAGAACAGCACCAACCCTAAGACTGTCCTTAAAAAAACAAATGCAGGTATTCAACAGACACCACCAGTCGACATTATATACTTCCTTAGGTGCTGTCATTCTGGAGTGATAAAACATATTGGCCAACAATCTGAGATGAGATAGCAGAATTAGGTTTGTGTTACTTTCCACATCCCTAAGTGTGCAAGGTTCCAAGTGATATACATCTCATTATTAAAGGGTGTAGCGATGTCAGGACGCCTACATACCCTCCTACTTTTTGTGACCAGGCGGACGGACTGCCTAAACATTACAGGGGCACCAACATGCACTGGAAAACTACACTAAACTTTGACTTGATTTGTAGTGCATGCACAGAATCCATAAACACCATCTACTGCACATGTATAGAATGTGTCCTCCAAGCAGACTGGAAAATAGTACCATAAGAACAGCTACGTGTCAATGGTGTCTGCAGATGTCCCTGTGCACATCCACAAGGGAGTACAAACAGGCCCTTAGTCTTTCAAAAGAAGCAGCCATTACCTGTTTGTTCTGCAAACTCTCCCACTTGGCCTTCCTCTTCTCTGCACTGCTGAGTGGCAGCGCTTTGCCCTTCTGGTTCAGGTGCCGAGGAGTCAACAGGTTCAGTCTGAGGGAAGACAAGAAAACCCACCAACTTGATCCTAGTCCAAAAAGTCATTTACGAAACAATGGTCAAAAATAATACTAAAAACAACACTGATAATTAAGCGGCTGAAAAAAATAAACAACATATTGATCAGGGTTTATACTTCTACACAGGTACATAAGATGAACACTTGTCAAGGCTCTCCTTTTTGTGTCACATTATTCGTACTGTAAATCACCTCATACATTACTAATGGCTGTTGTTTCTTATTGGCTGTCACGTATGCCTTAATTCCGTACCTGCTTTGAAATTTGTTTGGTGAAAATCATATTATAAAATCTGTAGTCCAATTAGTAACCAGTGGATATGTTCACGCAAAGTGCCCTAATTTGTAACTGCATTGAATTCACTTTGCACAAAGCCTTTGTACCTATTCCATTGTTTAATAATGATTCTACATAATGTCTCAAGATAAGCCTTTGAACACTGTTCTACTCACATTTAAAGGTGCTACATTATATATATATATATATATATATATATACATATATATATATATATATATATATATATAAAGTCATTATCTCAATTCAGGTTTTTATGTGATCTTATTTTCTGTGACAAAGATTGACTTTTTGAAGTTTTTTCCAGTGTGTTCTGAAGAGTAAAAGGCTGTGTCTTCTTTTCCTTGTCACCTACAATAGCTAGCAATTATTTTAAATTAAATTACCACTAATTGTACTGTCTGCACGAAGACAGACGAGACTGCAATGTAATAATAGCATAGTTGTTAATTTTAAAAAATCATGACTTCTGAGTGGGGAAAAATGTGATCGTTACTACTCCATGTTTCAAAGAAGACATCCATTATTAACCCAAAAACCACACTACTTTCTTTTCTTCCTTTACATTTTTTACTTATCCATTTATTTTTATTTCCACTCTGAATACTGACAGCGAATTCATAAAGGTCTATATTTCTTTTCATAGTGTAGTTACAGTTTTTGTGCAACTAACCTGGAGGAGGTGTGGTCTACATCCAGGAGTGGCTGGTTCAGGTTGGACAGGTCTAAGTTGTACTTGGTTTTGTAGTATTCAGCAAATGTCTCATACTCTGGCGAAGGAAACTTGCTCAGTGGAGTCAAGTCTGTGTACACATCAGCGACATAGAAGCGATGAGGCTGGTCGAAGTT
The DNA here is from genome assembly GCA_024666655.1 of Dascyllus trimaculatus. Lineage (NCBI taxonomy): Eukaryota > Metazoa > Chordata > Actinopteri > Pomacentridae > Dascyllus > Dascyllus trimaculatus. The sequence continues at coordinate 1,390,662 of CM045462.1, read as the reverse complement.
ACGATACCTAGAGGGGAGGCATGACAGCAAGTAGTTAGTTTGGGTAAGCTTGCACTTGTTTTCATGTCATTTCGTTCCCCATACAGCTCAAGCATTCATGTACGGTGATCATACAGACTCACTTTCTCATTGAAAAATCACTCCAGCACTGTCATTTGATGCTGTTGTACCTTGGAATGATGACAGCATCCTGGTAGTCCTCCAACTTGAAGGTGAACGGGTTCTGCTTGGTGTACTGAGTGGTAGGAATGCCAGTGCGGGCCTCAGACTTCTCAATGTCCTCCATGAACTTGAAGTCCATGTCTAGTGTGTTGGAGTCCCCAACTAAACAAGCACATTAAGTGGCACACACATGATAATGACAGAAGGTTGATAAGCATCTTAACTCATTTAGTAAAATAATCCAACCAGCTTGACAAAGAGTGATTCTACTTACCAACATTCAGAGGTAGAACGCAGTAAGCCGAGTCAGCCAGCGTGGGCTTGAACTCCAGTGCAGGTTTCTCCAGACGGAGGATATGGGAGAAGATGTACTGGTGTAGGCGGGTGATGAGGTCAAGCTGAGCAGAGGTGAGCATAAAGCCAGACTTCTGCAGTTCAATGGAGATGGTCACCTCACCCGACCGAGTGTATACCGGGAAATGTGGGATCTGGACAAGTCAGACAAGAAGAAATAACTACTATCATCAGAACTGGTAAAAGTTTGGTCTAGTGCCCAGTTCTATATAGGTGCTCCAAGGAAATCAAAAGGAATCATGACCAACAGTGTTGGGCCATGAAGTAGTCAGAGAAATGTATTCATTTTTAAGTAGGCAACCTACTCGAGGTATGGGTTTGGCAGTGAGTATGCCGAAGCATCTGGTGGTGTCTTCTGGCGGGTAAAGCTTCCTTCTGCGGAAGTTGAGTTCATCAGGAAGAGGCGTGGTGAGGACCATCCCAATCACGTATAGGTAGTAGGTCTGCTCCAGTGCAGCATAACTGTCCCGCAGACACTCAGGTATCTGGAGAGGACAAAGTATGGGCATGATGAACATGCACGCAAACATTAAATTGGAAGCAATCTGCATATACACTAGGCTTGTTCTGACAGACTACTGATGCTTCAGGAGAACATTTCTGTGTCCCTGACAGAAACAAATTTAAAATCTAAGTATAACACCAGTGATAACACCAGAGTAAACTTAGAAAAATGTTAAAAATGCTGATCACGTTTTCAAAATTTTTGTAATATAAATCTTTTAAAGAAAATCAAGATACTGTTGTGTCGTATGACGTATGCTATTATTGTGTCTTACATCACAGAAGACATTTCTGAGTTCTCTCTACTTTAAGCTATGGTTGTGTCGTCTCCATAGAGGTCAGGGATTTATACAGCAGTGAAAAATAAGCCAACAGTGAGGAAAATAGTGAGAGAAACAAGACACAGTCAGAAATGCTTGGGGCTCAGAGACTTGACAAGGTGACCAAATTAAGCAGTATTAGCTTCTATAGTAGCGTTAGCAAACACCCCTTTTATTCACTGCTGTGTCTAAAAAAGCTCCAGGTCAGGTCTGCAAATATCTGTGGTCCCATTTTTTTGCCCATGCACTCAGCAGATTCTGTGAAACGGTCGTGTTTCTCTTTAGACCTACAATCACGTTTGCTAAAAGTCAAAGTGTGCAGCAGGGCTTCTTTTATTCTTCCTTGTCCGCAGCTTCTGTTTCTCCAACAGTGGACTAATCTTTGCCATCCTTGTCCCTCACTGTTAACTTATATTAAAAATGACAGCTAATAAAACTACTTATGATACAATACGAGGGGAATGAGAGATTTAATGATCTCGCAAGCCGGCACTGTTCTGGCTCCATCTATCTAACAGCTCAACATTAATTTTTATTAAAGTGTTTCATTTCATTTGACAGGCTTTATTGCTGTGGCTTGTCCTTTTGTGCACTTGTGTATTTTTGCAGAATTAAAAATATATTCAGAAATATGTTTTTAAATAACTTATCAATGATTAACTTTGTACATCAAGCTAATGTCCACAAAAACAATACATTGGCAAATACACAACACGGAACAAAGGGGTGAATACTGAAAGGAGCAAGGTCTGCAGCCTTGGAACAACTATGTGCTTATATCTTGTTATTACAAGTTTTGCTTTGAGTCCTCTAAGAACATCCTTAGAGTGTCATTGGTCTCTTGTTTCAAGCATGACGTACGGCTTTAGGGTAGCACTGCCTCCTCTTGGTAGAGCCAGGCCGGCCTGGGACACTGGTTTCCTCCTCATCATGAAGGTCCAGCTCCTCCTCATATTTTACTGTCTCCTTCCCCACAGGCATCAGGTGATCATCCAGCTCACCTGGGAAGGAAGAAGCAAAAGTTAAAAGAAAAGAAAAAAAAGAAAAATGAAAAAACAAGCTAAAATACAGGCAAGGAGGTATTCCATAGTGGCTGGCAGTGACTATTTGTTATCAGGCATCTGCAAAACCTTGAGTCTTGTTTTACCTATTTTGTGGAGTTTCTCACAGCATACTAGTGCAACTGCTTTCTCTGCCAGTCTGCCACAGTTCATTATAGGACCCTGGAAAGACAGTGGCATGTCAAGAAAATAAACAGTCAGGACAATGTATAATCTGGATCATTCTTAATAAATGCCAGGTAAAAGGCTGGACAAAAAGTACTGTATAATGCACTGAACACTGCTCCAGGGTACAAGCATAACCCAGATTAGTAAAATAATAGATGTTCTTCCATACCTTAACAGGAACTCGGAGAGGGGAGTTTATGGGTAAGTAGAGTGTGGACTGGAAGCGTCCTTCCCCTGTCTCCACAGTTTTACATTTGGGTGCGAGGTGTGTGAATGGGTCACTAGGCAGCCGAGCACAATACCTGAGCACCAGAGTTCAAAAAAGCTTTTGAATAACACTATTATAAAAAGCAAAATAATGTCTGTATGACCTTTTGATCCATGCTGTTTTTTATTAACAGAAAAAACAGAAATCGGATACCTGTTAATGTGTCCAATAGCTGTATTGATGGTGACCCGGGGACCCCCGTCCTCAGATCGAAGAACATATGGTGGGAGTATGTTGTCATCGTCCAGCACCTGTTCCACTTCAAACTCACTCACCTCTGCAGACTTGGAGCACTTATTCCGTAAGATCTGCTCAGAAGAAAAACAAGACTATCATCAGTATCTCACTCTTTTTCACTATTTGGCTAGATCTCCTAGATTTGACAGGACGAGCTACGTTAAGGGTGACCCAGTCCAGATAAAGAGAAAATGTTACCTTCTCTATTGCCTTGTAGGTAGTGAGATCTTCCTCAAAGGCTTTGGTCCTCTCAGTGTCAGCCAGCATTATATAGTTGGAGACGGGTGCTCTAGCTCTGCCTTTGGACTGGACGTAGGACCTGTACTCTGTGGGCAGGTCAAACCGCACCACCAGGTTACACTTTGGAATATCAACACCTTCCTCAACTATGCTGGTGGCAATCAGCAGGTTGGTTTCATGAGCCCGGAATTTGCGGAGAACCTGTAGCAGAAAGGGATGGGGGTTGTGAGTCTTGCTTTGATATGTAATATTTAACATCGGCCGTTATATTATGTCAAGTATTCCTTTCCTAAAATCCCCATTTGCAGTTATAACAAGCCATCAACAAAATAACTGAACATTTAGCATGATATTCACACTTTCAATATCATCGTATTTTCAAAATTCTATAGTTTTCTTTCATGTTAAGTTTGAGTCACTATAAACAAGTGACATGGCCTGAATGAAGCTGAACACAATTCTGGGAACTGTGGACAGCAAAGATTAAATGGAATCTTAATTTTCTTCAGCCTATGCGACCATCCTGTGACAGTTTTTAGGAACCACCACAGAGTGTGTCAATATATGTCTAGACACAATGTAATTACAATACGAAGCATGCACACTGTTAAACACCGTTATGATCAACCACAACTGACATCATCAAAGCAAGATATCAATCAGAACACACATCTGTGAGCCTCCTATTTAGAAATCATTCTAATCATTTCCAGCGAATTCAACTCTAGCTAAACAGAGTAAGGAGCTCCACTGAAAGAGAAAAGTGCTCTCTTTCACCACAACAATAACTGATTTGAGCTGGTTAAAACATTCTGCTGCTTTACACAGACTCACACACCATTTGACATTGTTTGAATGACATTTCCACATAATGTCTATTTGTGTACCTCCTCTTGCTTCCGGAACTCCACCTCCATCTGCTTGTTTCGCAGCTGGTTTTTGCCGATGCTGTGGCCAGTGATGAAGTTGCTGCTGATGTAAGCCAGCTCCGGGTCCTGCTTCCCTGCCTCCTTGATAAGACTGAGGAAAAAACAGACAGGGTGTGCCAATTAGAAAACCAATTAGAAAACATATAGTCATGTGACAAAGCAGGCTGAGAGTAATGGAAATTGTTGGCTTTTTTTAAAATATTTTGCCAATTACACATTTTCTCTTTGGAACAGTGTCAACAGATGATGGTATAACACAATATCAATCATGTGTTCAACAGAAATGTAATATTCTTCTGTGGCAAAAGTGAGTACACCCTCAGCTTTAGAAGATAGTATTGTTGCCTTTAGCAGAAACACCTTTTTGTCAGATTTTTGAAAAACTATCGACCAGGGTCTGACATCGACCTGGTGAAAATTTTGACCACTCCTTCAAGAAAATATATCAATTCTGTCTTTCCATCATGGATTTGTTGGTGTGCATAAGATCCCTATCTTGTTGAAGGGTCCATTCAGGTTCAAATTCAGCTTTCGATTAGAGGGCTTCATGTTATCTTCACACACCTTGATCTGGTGCTGAAACCTTCTCAGTACCTGAAGCAACAAAGCAACCCTGAACCATAACATTTCCATACTTTACAGTTGATATGATGTTCTTCTCCTACAAGCTGTCTTTGGTTTGTACAAAACATGTTCACTGTTAGTTTGACTCCTCATTATTCCAAAAGGCCTACTCTTCGCCTATACGCTACTCAACCACAACATAAAATGCCCTGTGTAATATTGAGTAGGTCAGGCTAAAAAACTAAATGTTATGTCTGTACCTTCTGTTCCTTGAAGGAAAGCAGTACAACACATTTCAGTATGGATATCACATCCTCCTGTGGCCAGACTGAAGACACCTCTATTTACACCTTTAAGGCAGATGATCACAGTCATCCCTTGGTCTGATAGCCACTCTTCACCCGGTCCAGCTGCACAGCAGGGCAACCAGGTGTTGTACCATGTTTTTTCCTTCAGTGAACAGAAGTTGTAGCCATAACAATCGTTTCCTGGCAGTCAATTTACTCAGTACAACACATGCAGCATGTATTCACACCCTGCAGAGCAGCCACCAAACTGGAGTCTAGTCTGCAGCACTCTTGTGCATGGCCAATGGAAATGTGAAGCTTGCTACAGCACAGACATCACTCACAGATATCCCTTCAAAAAGAGCCTGTGATGTTGCCATGCACTTGGTAGAATATGCCCTAACACTGTAAGGCAATCAGAGACCTCTGCTGTTGTAAGCCAGGGAGATAGCCTCCACAATCCAGTGAAAAAGCCGTTTTGTGGACAGAGCTCGACCTCTGGCTGGATTAGCAAAACAGACAAACACCTGGTCACATGAACGCACACTCTTAGGTTATAGGTGTGTAGCGCATGCACAGGACACAAGGAATGCAACCTCCTCTGCTCCTTAGATGCAAAAGGAGGGGGGAACAAACTCAAGAGCTCAAATGTCATTGAGCCTTAGGCTACAGGGATGGCCATAGGTAAATACGCTACATTCAGACACAATGTATCCTTGAAACCATCTAAAGAGAACTCAGTACAGGAGAGGTGCACAGACAAAGCAGGGAGGTCTCCTACCCACTTTGCACAGAGAACACAGAGAAGGACAAAAAGCAAGAACCAGTTTTTCACACTAAAGGTCAGAAATGACCATCTATGAAAATACAGCAAAAAGAAAAACTGAATTCCTCCTACTATACATAACTTTGCATGAAATGCATACAGCTCAGGACAAGCAGTAATGAAGATGACAAATCCTTACCGATTCAAGACAACAGCTGTGTAACGCCTCTCCACAAAGATGATCCCACACAGGATGTTGGTGAATGGGGAGGGAAAGTTGGCTTCAGGCCTCTCTTTAGCCTCCACCTCCTCATCCTCATCTTCGTCCTCTGAGTCACTCCAGGATACGTAGTTGTCTTGGTTGCGGTTGTTGTACCACTCCACACTCTCAAACTGCTGCCGCTCAAATGGCTTGTATTCGTGCAGGATCTCGAGCAGCCGGAGGACCTTTGGTGTGACAAACTTGAGGTCCAGGGAAGCAGGGGAGAAGTGCTCCTCGCAGAGGGCGTGCACTTTGCGCAGGATGGTGTCTGTGAAGAGCAGGAACTTGCGGTTGAGCTCCTCTGGCTCATGTTTGATGTACTTCTGAAGCTCACGCACCATAATGCCTGCTGCCTTATCTGCACACCATGGCCCCAGCACTTGTAGCACAGCCCGGCAGTCGCTCAGGACCTGGAGGACAAAAACACAAAGCAACAGATTCAAAGACTTAGTTTTCCTACAAGTGTGCTTGCTTTTTGTTTCTAACAATATTAACCTTTCTGTTAATATTGTTAGAAACAATATTAACAGATTGATGACAAGGTTGTGACAAGGTTTACCTGTCACAATGCAGGTAAACCTTTAACCTGCATTGTGACAAGAGGAAAGTAGGTCTGAATTTATCTCCCAGGCTTTAGTCGCTGCCTGCTCCAGGGGGAGAAGTTTACAGTAGACCAGGGACTATCACTGTTACTAACTTGCTAAAACAAGCCACGGGGCTACTAAAACTTCTTTGTAGTGTCCACTCACAAGTGACTCCATATGACACAAAGTCCTATTGTTATTATGTAAATATGAATGAGGTAATATTTGACTATTTGACAGCTGCTGAATGGTATTTCACATTAAAGTAGAACAATACAGTACTTTAGAAACAAGGATCTTTGTTTCCACCTCTGAGTATGCACCTCCCAAACTCCTTTTAACACTTCAGGCACAAAATAGCAAAAAGAATGTGATCACTGTGTTTCCGACTGTCTCATCAACTAAAGTCAGTTGCCTCCTATTCTTCGTCTAATTTATATCATCTTCATGGTTGTTTAGATATAGTTGAAAGGCAAACAAGTAAGCACAAAAGGGGGCTCTAGTTCTCGGTACTGTATGCTACAGAAAGATTTGTCTGAATTCCAGAGATTGGTCGGAAACTTGGTCTGATGCAAGTTATTTTCAGAACCCCATTGTTCAGATGGTGTGCAAGAAGAACTACCCCAGAGAAGAAAACTTAAATTAGGACTGCACAGTACACACACATAATTACACATTAAAATAATGAATAAAACACAGTGAATCTTTAACCTGCTTTGAGATGAAGGTGGGATCACGATCCTCTCTGGCAGCAGATATGTTACAGTCATTCAGGAAGTGGAGAGCATCATCCAGCTCTGACTGCAAACAGGAGGAAAGCCCACTCTTATCCACATAGGGGCCACAGTCCAGCACCACTTCTCTGGGCTGAGAGGCATATCTGTGATATAACATATTTCACAGGTGTGAGGTATGAGTCATGCCTATGACCATCAATTTTCTTTTCAAGTGATGTTGCAAACTTGCTTTTTCTTCTTGGTTTAACTGAGCCGTGATCTGTGGAACTGATTGTTACTGTGTTTACTTACAGCTAGCTAAACTTTGCACACATTCAGCCCTCGGTATGGTTAATTATCCCAGCTATTATTGATAAACTGTGAAATGGCTTTTAGTACCTGTCCAGGACCACAAGATCAGTGGCAGTCTCAGCATTGCTCTTCAGGATTCTCTCTAGATTCTGGATCTTCTGCTCCAGTTCAGATGGGTCACACTTTCCATTCAGAATTGAAGCTGTGAGACCCAGGACACGAGGACTGCATGAGCACTCCTCAAATAGCTGTACACCGAGAGAACAGTCAGGTCATTCACAATTCTCTTGCATGACTGTTTGCAAGTCTTGCCAAAAGAAACATATTTTTGTCTTTGAGATCACAATCTCACCTTCATAATGTCACAGTAGGGGTGGTCTGTGATGGCCAGGTGACAATCATCAAACACTACCAAGTTAATTTTAGACAACGGTAAAATTTTATTCATCAGAACATGAAGGAATATGTGGCAAGTCATGACCAGCACCTGTATGAGAAAAAGTTGACAACGACAGCAGAAAGGAGAATATTATTGACCATGACCACAGTGAGATTCAGTGAGGTGACACCGTTAAAGAAGCTGCAAACAACAAGGAAGGGATCGACTGATATGGGCTTATTAGGGCTGATGGCGATATCAATTATTGGTATTCAAGAAGATAACCAATATTTGGAACTGCTGTACTTTAGTTATTATTAAGTTATTTGTTAAAAGCATGTGTGAAAACAGAGCACCTGTCACTACTAGACTACTTTATTAATGGGGATTAGTATTTTTGGAATTATACACATACATTAAATATTATACATTAACAACATGTGATAGCAAGGAACCTGTCATTTATAGCCAGGCTTCTTCATTATTAAGGATTACTATTACTGAATATGTACAATAGAAATAGGAGTTATGACTTTTGAGCATCATGTGGTGCTTTGGCACTCTCCTGCTCACTGTGAGATCAATTGATTGAGAACAATACAGTTTGTCTCCTGCAGTTACATCCACTGTTCTTCTCTGTTTTTTTGTTCATCTTTTTCTATTCTATCACTTTTATTGCCCGCTAAGGTAATAAAAACAACAATGCTGATTATCAAATCAATCTATCTGCATCAATAATCGGCGAGGCCAATGATCGGTCGATCACTACAACAACAACAATCATTACCTGCTAACGGCCAGCTACTCAACTCCTCAGTACCAAGTCAAACGTCATGCTTGTAACCTTACAATCCGTACTTACGGTATTTCTATTGACATAAGGTATGATTAAGCACTGATAAAATAGGTTTCAGTAAATATCATGCTTGAACACAATTCCTTACTTCTACTTGTTGTTCCTTGTACTAATGAGAATTACCATACTCAGACTCCACCACCAACCGTTTAAATTGCAGTTTATAAACCGTGCTTGCAGTTTCAAGGTTGACACTAATCTTGAGTGATCAGTTCCTGAGTTATGGTGTTGCATAACGGCTGGAAAAATGCAGAATATTGTAATGTCACAGTGAAAACTGACCTTGCTATAAAACATCACGTCACCAGACGTTTGTTTGATATTCTGTCACAATTAGTGTATGAATTCCTGAGTTAAGGCAAATGCATGTTTTGTGAGATAGCAGTGACCTTTAACAACTAAAATCTAACCAGTTTATCCTCAAGTCTGATTGAACGATTGTACCAAGTCTTAAATTCCTGCCAGGCCTTCCTGAGATATCACATTCACAAGAATTGGACATAGACGGATGGACAACCTGAAAACACAATACCTCTGGCCACAGGTGTTGTCGGTACAAAGGCATAATAAAAAGGGCATTTGTATTAAGGAACAAACTAAGCCTCAATGTAAACTAGTGCCAAACTAGCTTTAACTTATTAGAACATAGAAAATAAAATAGTTAAAATAAAACAGTAAGCACACCTGATTCTCTATTATCTCTTGACTCCAGTGTTGGTCAGTCCACGCTAAGGTCCTCTCCAAATCTGTGTACTCTCCCACCTGGAGGTCAGAGTGAGTCCTAACTGCAGCTGCTTGCTGAACTACAGATGATGCTGGGCAACACAGACCAGAGATACAGTAAAACACTTCAAATTCAGTTATTTCACACACAATAAACTCTACGCCTTAAGTTAATAAGAAGTTGACTCAAGGATGAACACAGCCATTTTCTCAATTTCTTTGTCCCAAAGGTCACAGCCTAAAGCAAGTAGAAAATTCTGTGGCACATCAAAACAGTAGCAGACATGGTTTAAGGCATATACCTGTGTTTACGAGAAAAACAGTCCTCTTTGCATTTTCTTGGTAACATCCACGGATTTGGTGGGAGAGCTCTTTTGTTAGAAGTACTGCAATAAAGGTCTTCCCTGAGCCAGTATTCAAGCAGACGATAGTATTGTGTTCAAGAGCTGCTTCAAGAAGTTCTACCTGTGAAGAAAGTTTCAGTTTTACAGACACATACTACCAGTGAAAAACTAAAGTGCCAATCATCTCTTAATTTATCACGCACGCACGCGTAGCAGCCTCCTTGCCTGATATTTCCTAGGTGTATAGATGTTATCATGGATAGCCTCCTGCTGCCATGGCAGACCAAAGAAAGGCCCCATGGGTGAAGTGGCAGGGGTGACAAGCTGTAGGCCTGCCATGCTTCAAAGAGGTGAAGTTGAGGGGGCTGGGCTCCTCCAGTCGTCCACTTTATCTCATTTCATCATCCTCTTCTTTTCAGAAGTTCACTGGCAGGGAGGAAGAGATTTTTTGATTAATGTACTACAAATGACGCATTAGCACAATCAGGAACGAGAAGTAACATCTCAGCCACACACTGACGCCTGAAGCACATTCACCACTGTGCACACACTTTTTGGCACAGATGACTGATTACGAAAACACCTAGAGCAATGATGTGGAACAGTCTTTTTGACTAGAATATTTTAAAAGACTCTGAAAATGACCAGTTTGTTTAGAGCTCAACATTAGCTTGTTAGCATGTTTAGAAAATGAGAAACGCTTGTTAATTCAATTCAATTCAATTTTACTTATATAGCGCATATTTACAACATAAGTCGTCACATAGCGCGAAACATAAGAATCTAAACAACTTGTTTGGACCTTGTTTTAGGAAATATACTTACAGGTGACAACTTACACTTTGTGGATAAGCAGGCAACATTCAATCTGGGCTTCATGATAACATGGATCTTAATCAACTGATGCTTCCCCACATTTAAGAAGAAACAGACCTGAGAAACAATAAAAAGAGAATATTGTGATCACTGCGCATTTCAGACACAGCACAGACACAACGGTTACCTAGAAATATGAACCTACAACAGTAGAGTCATTCAAGGTAAGTATACAATGTAGAGAACATTCAGCTTGGCATGGTTACTACAGACAGGGCCTCTGTTACCCATGCACTGGCTATTACACTGTTTTAAGGTCTTACCTCTAACCAAATAGCATATGGCAGGAACCTCGACTGGATCCTCACACTGCAAAATGACAGAGAGCAAAATATGAATGGTAAGGTAAAAAGGGAAAAGCGATCCACAGCTGGACTAGTACGAGCTTCTTTAGGGTATCACCAGACCACCCAACTCATGAAGAGTGCAAAGCCTCACAGCTATAACTAATCTCAGCAGTGAGCTTGGCTATATGGTTCACATTTGCTTTGAATTTAAAACACCAGAAAATTATGCAACAAGTCTAAAGTCAGCTCTCTGACATATTTAGCATAAATGAAGTGTCTGAAATTAGAGCTGATCCACACCAGTAATTCAAATACTGGAAGACTCTACATTTCAAATGTGCAAACTGTAAACACCCAGGAAAGGAATTCAAATGTGACGCTCAAGTTTAGCATAGTTAAACATGATTGTGGACATCAGTTTAGACTGTTTTAATGGTATCGACCACAAAAAATAAGGCAACTGCCTTTTAGAGCGGCACTGTTAGTGAGAAACAATGCTCTGGTATCAAGTGAATGCCAACACTGAAAACTTGCCTGTACATGGTTTCTCTGTGGTACCAAAAAGTATTAAAGGTGCCTGGGATACTGTACATATATAATCCAATATGCAGCATGATAATGGTAAGTGCAGGTGCAACAACGGGTCCACAGCAACATGTGGAATCATACATACAGACATTTAATGTTGTGAATGATAATGCTTTCTGCATTGTTTTGTTGTTGTTGCTTTTACTGGAGCATTGATATCCTGTTTCACTTGTCATGTTATTATAACACTTGCGTTTCTGTAAATGTGATTTCTTTCAGGATGTGTGTTGACTTATAATTAGTTTCTCTGTTCAGTATTCATTTTAAGTTTACATACAGGAAGAAAATGGAACCTTGGCTGGCCATACTTGCTACTCATTAAATTCTACAGAGGCCTCAAAATGGGGTGAAATGTCAACCAAAGACCATATTTTAAGTAAGAAATATAGCTGGGCCCATACAATACAAGATACACCTCAATGCCATCCTTGTTTTAAAATGTTGTACTTTAATAATTAGTTAAATAGTTCAGTTATTTGGGTCTGCTGGAGACAACTTTGTCTGGTCCCAGAACCATGAAATCTGTTAAATTTGATGATTCTGGGAGTTACACTTCTGGTGATATTAAACTCTAAATTTGACACCACAGCAAAGGGGTTTGCTGTTTTTGTTTTAATAACAGAAAATTTCCTAAAAAAAAAAAAAAAAAGAAAAAAAAGAAATTCTTCAAATTCTGTGAAAATGTTTTATAGAACCAGTTTGGCCCAAATGACCACATTTATGAAGAATGAAATCAAGCAGCAACAGAATTTCAGAATTCTGTCTAAATTTCACAAACACTGACTCTGACAATGAGCCTCTTCCATTAATTTTGTGATATACTGGAATAACACCATTAGTTATGGTAACCATTCAAAAAGATGGCTGTAGCTTTAAAGTGTGTAGCAAGTAGCAACCTCAAGCCAATGTGCAAGTGACAAAAACTGTAGTTTGTTTAATGGCAACTTGTGGCCTGCTCAAAAAAGTATGCCCTAAACCAAAAGAAAAAACACCTGACTTTACAGTAGAGGGGTTTCACAGTCTAGCTAAAAAAAGGTTTTGGTATGGTAGCTAATTTCCTCATTCATGACATCAGTATGTTGGGTGAGTTCTTATACACCACACTCATTTGAATTCTATTAAAGCTTAAAGCTCTGTATGATTAAGGTTGTGTCTGTATTATAGGTGACCTTACAAAGTCGCCTTCACATTTTTCCTTGATCTTATGGCATTTTCTGTCAACATTAAAGAAAAACGATTAAGAATAAGGTTGCACAGTCATTGTACAAATAAATGTCCTTACAATTCTCAACAATATTGAGATCTCAGTCATTTATCGTGGGTATTCATGTATTCTATTAATACTGCTGGGGTGTGACAGTTCCCCAAAAGTGCTTCCTTGGTTTTCTATGAGCCAAGCAAGCAGATATCACAGTTGTTCATGTTCAGAAATGTTACTATTACTACTACTATTCAACTGCAACCATTCACTGCCAATATACCGATGACTAAAGCCACCACACTGAGCACTGATGACGTAACAGAGGAGTCATCCATCTTTGTACTAAATCAATGGTGCTTAGATGGTATAAACATTAAAAACATTACCATATGACTAAAATGTCACTGGCAAAAACTACAGCAAAATGTTTGTGGTTTATGTTGACTAAAACTAGATCAAACAACTAAAAATCAAATGACTAATACTGAACTAAAACCAAAACACATTTACATTGAAACACTAAATGTAAAACATCTGGTGACAAAATTAACACTGATCTTGTCCACTGAAACCTCTCACCAGAGAAAAAAAAATCAGAATCATTCTGGAAAGCCCTCTTTAATGACTTCTAATGAAACAGATCAATGTTTGACACAACTGTAGTAGAAATTTAACTATGATTATTTCCATGACCTAATGATCTACGGTTCTCTTTAAATCCATAAAATGTGCGTCCACAATCAATTTCCTGCGCTCAAGATTACATATTCAAACTGGCAATTTTTATAGTCCAAAACATTAAAATATTATTAAATAAATATTAAAATAACATGTAATAGAGACATCAGATTGTAACATCTGTAATTATTTTTTTAATGATTAATAAATATATAATAACACAATAATATAAATAATAACACAAAAATTAAGAATGTCCTTGATGGCAAAGACAGGGGACATCCTTATTAGACAAGTTGCTTAGTAACAATAACTGTAAAATAAGACATGCAATTCCTGAAGTCTCATATTAACATAGTTTTCAATTAGCCTATATAAAAAAGGCACAGTGGAATTCCTGAAATTCACTTTCAGGCTATTAGTTATTAAGGCTTTGTGTGCCACCCTAAGATTTTCAGCGGCCCCATCTGGCCACGAATCTGAAACATTTCTGTAGGGGCCACTGTGCTTAAAAGAGAAATCAATTCAAGTCAAATTATAAATCACATTTAAAGGCGACTGAAGTTGAACCAAAGGGCTGTACAGAGGAGCAAACGTGCCCACACTTGTGACTTCACTTAACAGCACCCTATCTGGCATTGTATTAGCTGGGAGAGTTTAATAGGTTGTGACACAAAAATCTGAGTGTGAGAGCAGAGGTTTCACAAACACACAAAATCAGTTTGAATCGCCACCCATGGGTTTCCTGGAGAGCAGTTTTACAGCTCAGTGCGACGGGTCTATCATCATCTTGTACCTAATCCAAATATCATCAAAAAAGCTGAGCATCAGTAGAAATGTCTCTGGGTCATGTGTCTGTCATTTAAAGACAATACTGCAAAGATGGTTCATTTCACAATAACTGCATGACTCCTGGTTATAGCCCAGTTCTAAACAGAGTATGTCAGCATACATAGAACTCCCATTGTATCTTGACAGCATAGATCAAAACAGGGCACAGCAGGTGACTTACAGGGTAATCAGTGTGTGAGAGCAAAAGATACTTTGAAGCAGGATTTAAGGTTAGCAAGGCATCTCCAGGTTTATCTCTGGGTTTTTAGGACTACGATGGTGGTTTACTTCTTACCGAGGTACTTGGCCATGTTAACTTATGCTGCCACTCCTGTCTCCACACCTGTCCATGTTTGTGATTGGTCATCTATTGCCAACTCTGCCTCTCCTGTGAATGCACTAATAGCCAGGTTAAGTAACCCTAAGTTCACTTACTGCGCTGATAACCAGCTTTGTGAGACTGCTTAACTCACTTGTGGTTGTTTGGGGTTAGTTAAGCCGGATAACAAAAATATACTCTCAGTATGCTGAACTTGTTTTGTAGATCAGGCCCCTGGACTTCCTATCTTTTCATAGCTCTCTGCTATGTTTATGGACAGATATTGGTTATGAAATGTGGGAAAGTCTCCCTAAATCACTTCTCACAACTCTCACAACACAGAAGCAACAAAGTACTGACGCTTGTGTGCGTCTATCCATTAACGTGGCTGGATGCAGATCACACCTGAGCTGCACTGAGCACTTTCAGACATACAGTCAACATGTTCAGTTGCCGGCAGACTAATGGAATTGAGTCTTGTCAGAAAGTGGCTTTGGGGCTTACAGCATTTATTTAAAACCTTGTTTACAGAATACACAAAACATAATAAAAATTCATATTAATCGTATGGGCCCTTCAAGTCTGGACAAAGGCCTGAAACTGACACTAAAACTTGTGAAATGTGAAATGCACTCCAAAAGCTCTTTCCAGACATGGTATATGGAACATTTCTGGCTGCGTCAAATTGTTACTATTATGTTATTGTTCTTCATGGCTTCATTCAGGCATTCAGGCCCCACAGTGACAAAAAAACCTGCAGTAAGCATGCAATATTTGTTATTCACATGAGACCAGACAATACACCAAATGGTGTATAATGCTTAATAATGCAATCACTGACTAAGTCTAAATTAATAGCAGCTTATCTTCCACCACAACTGGTCGAGGCAGATGGCCACCTTCCCTGAGCCTGGTTCTGTTGGAGGTTTTTCCCCCTCCTTATCCTAGGGGTTTTTTTGGTTCCTTTCCACATCGCTGACTGCTGCTAATAGGGAATACAAAAGCAACATTGGATTGTTGGGTTTTCTGCTGTTCTGTGCTAATTCATTCCGTACTCTGTTCAGCACTATGAGATGGCATACGTTAGGTTAGGGTTATATGTAAATATCCACTATATAAATAAAATTGAACTGAATTATCAAACTGTTCAAATAACAAACAGCCCAGTTTATGTATTATTTATTTAAGTGAAGCCAAAAGCTCAGGACAGCTGTGATGTACCAAAATATTTCACTGCAGCTAATAAACTGTGACTCTGTGTGACAGCTCACTTGAATGAGGTGAAGAGAAGTTTACAGTGTGATCTGCTGCTAGATCCTATGCGATCCCATTTCATGTCAGGGATACTTTATAATTAAAACTAATTATTGAAGTTTCTAGTATTGCTTCTTGTGTACATGCATGCAACTCACTCTCTTTGGGGACACTTGTGAATCCTACCACTGTCTGACATAGTTCTAAAAAGCTGGTAGTGCTTTGTGGGGGAAAATAAACTTGGATTACATTCATTATTGGTGAGTATCATTTCAGTCAAGTTTCATGGACATTTAATTTTGTTGCCTAATAGATTTTAAACCTTAGAGCAAAGTGAGTGAAAAAGGTGTGATGTGATTTTGGCCTACAAACTGTGTATTAAGCTTCTTGACATGTTTTGGACAAATTGTTGGTGCTGAATTGTGGAAAAAGTCTTCAGTAAATCACTTTACATGACTCAACATAGTGTTGCTTATGTGCACCTCATTAATGAGACGGTGCAGTTCAGACTTGTGTTAAAAGTGATATGGAAACGCAGCTTTTATGGAAACCTGACCAGAGTGCACATCCCGACATGACAGTAACACGTTCAGTTGACATCCGATTAACAGAACTAGGTGCATGTTTAAAGGGGGCTTAAATCTGACAAGGATCTAGTCAGGTTGTGTTCGGCTTACTAGATCCTTGATTGTGTTGTATCTACTCTCAGATGTACGTTGCATTGGATAAAAACGTCTGCTACATGAAATTGAAGAATTGATCATCCTTTTCACACGTGACCATAATATGGAAATTTGTAAAATAACAACAAATGTTATTCAGTGAAAGTCTTAAGTAACCAGGATCTCAATGTTATCCCCAACTGACCAAATATTTAAAACCTATGAGGTCACAATTACATGCCACTGCCCCAGATTTGAATGAGAGTTGCTGAAAGCAAGAAGGGAAAGCATCTCTACCATCTTTGTCCAGCAACATGTAAATAAAGAAAACAATGTTTAAAACAACATATGTCAGAATAATTTAATTTCACTGCATCTCATCCAGTGGGCAGCTGTCATAAACTGAATGATCTCAGAGCAATATGACAGAGTTCTTATGTAGTTCTCTGTCCTCCTCAGTATTAAACCCTTATTAAGACACATTCATATGTCAGTTTGTACAGCACATTAGCAGGTTCCCCTAACAACACGTAAGCCTGACATATGTTGCAATTACACGGCTTCAAATGGGCAGCTGGACACTTGACCACTGTGTTGAAGTTACTAGCAGAAACCATGCTGAGTAACATTAGCAAGCTAGCTACCTAGCTAGCTAGCATTTAAACAGCTGTATTTCTGCCAAGTGCTTATAGATAACTGGTCGAGTTTATACACGACCACAACGTTTAAGCAATGGGAATAAATAGCTGGAGATTACTGCTTTAAATAATGTCCATTCCAAACAGCAAGTGAGCGTTTCAAGGTCCTTGGCCTGAGAATTGATGATGATGTGTAACGGATGCTAATGTTACCATATGACAAAATGATTTATTTAAGTTACGTTAGTTGACCTGGTACTATCACACTGAGATATATTTGGGACAAACTGAGCAAATAGCGTGTCTGTTACCATCGTACACAGCGTTACCAGCGACTAGTGTAACTGCAATGGAAACCTTGTAGCGTTCAAACAAGGTAACTTACCGAGCATGGCTAGCAAACGTTAACACAAGCGGATCGCCTGCCTGGGAGCAGTCATTTTCCTGGTCATCTTACTGGATGTATGAGTGTATTTATCTAAACCCCGACAGTGCGACTGATGGAGCGAACCTGAAACATGGCTTCACCCGAAATTAACAGCGTATAATGCAGCACAACGCCTGGACAGAACGAGCAACCATGCACCATCATGTCAGCCAGCCAGCTAGCGAGCTAACAGCTAGCGAGGCCAACAAATCCAGAAGAGTGTTCGAGAAAGACGAATCAAGCAATTCGGCAGTAAACTCACCCGCTGTGTTTTTCCTATGGATCGTGTTGAGTAAAAACACGTGAAGTCATTCGCTGGATATCCTGACTGCCATTCACTGTCGTCCCGATTTGGTGGCTACTCGTCCACGGGGGACCACTTCCTTTCACCTGGGCCTCTGCTACGCCATAACAGGAACGTAAACTACGCAAGTCGTGCTCGTCCAGCGGCCTGTCAGTCTACTAGCGGGAACCAGAATCCCAGGGTCCGCTGCCGAGCTCCGACTGTGGGGAGTTCCACACTGGCCTCATCTCAGCAGGGAACCGATGACGGACTCATGCAAAACAAGCCGACGGTGTCACATCAGTTAGAAAGCGAGATTCAGATAATATAAGAAAACATGACAAATAACTCTGCTAGCAAATTATTTATCTCTAGAAGCATTTAATTCACATCCAGAACCGTCAGAAGCAGTAGAAGGAGGTAAAGACCAGATAGATATAGATCTTAAGATTTTTGGGGGGGTGAGATGTGTTGTTTCAGGACCATGCCTCCGTCCACACACCACTGCAGAGCCTCGTCTGGAGAAGGCCACAACTTTGTCAGTAGCTTATCAGGGGTATCCAATCCTGGTCCTGGAGGGCCACTATCCTGCATGGTTTAGATGTTTCCCTCTTCCAGCACACCTGGTTAAATGATCAGGACTGTGTCTACTAAAAATGCTGTGTCCAAAGTTTTTATTACCCCTTTAACTTGTCACAGTGTCACAGTGAAAAATACAGCTTCAGTACCTTTCCAATCTTGGTAATGTCTAGCATGTTTTAGAATATCCTTACATGTCATAAACAGTTGATGCAGTAGTTCTCTGATTAGTCTCTAGTAAAATGCAAGTCATGACTAAAGCCAAAGAGTTAAACCAAAACCTCTGGTTTCACTTAGTGGCTGCTTACAAGACAGCAAAGGCTATGAAGACCAAAATTTAAAAAATCTTGGTAGAAAGCTAAGGATGACCCCTACACTGGCAAGAACTGTAATGGAAAAGGCCAAGACAATCCAAATATTACCACCAAGGCTATCCTGATGATTTTGAGCTGTTCTGGTACCAATATGTCAAAGCACTCCAGAGGACACGGCACAAGGCTGGGCTTTGCGACAAGCTTTTCAAAATCTCACCTGAGCAAAGAATAAGGCTTTTGGTCATCAATTCTTTGGTCAAATGAGGAAAAGTGGAGGTATTTGGGGACATGGTTTTTGTTTGGAGAAAGAAAGGAGAAGCATTCAACTCCAAGAACACTAAGAACTTTGGGGATGTTTTTCAGGGGATGAGCCAGGCAGCCTTGTCAAAGTAAGCAGCGTCATGAGAAAAGAGGACGACATTAAGATTCAGTAGGAAAATCAGGAGTCCTACAAAAAAGTTGGCCTTTTGCAGCACTGGACCTTCAAACAAGGCAGTGGTCTGAAACATTCAGCCAAGAAATTGTGTACAGAAAATAATGTCAGCCAAAATAAACCTACCAAACAAGCAATCCCTAGAAGTCAAAACAGGGCAAATTTATATGGCGTGGTGATACAGTGGTTAGCACTGTTGTCCCACAGCTAGAAGGTCCTGGGTCCGAATCATGTCCTGGGCTCTTTCTGTGTGGAGTTTGCATGTTTTCCCGGTTCTCACTCACAGTCCAAAGACTGCTGAGGTTAACTTGTCCGTAGGTGTGAATGTGAGTGTGCTTGGTTGTCTGTCTCTATGTTGCCCTGTGATAGAGTGGTGACTTGTCCTGGTGTCCCCTGCCTTCAGCTTAAGTCAGCTGGGCTAGACTCTAGCCCTGCCGCGTCCCTACAGAGGATAAAGCGGTGTTTTGAAGATGGATGGATGGCATAATGGATGGATAATTTTGGTTTTCATCCTTTGCGACTGCACAGATTTGCTTTCCTGACCTCATCATTAGCTTTAATGTCTCCTCCCCAGCACACAGCTGGATAGAATACAGACTGGCAAAACATACCTAGGAGAGGAAATTTTGTTTCCATTCAGCTGTGACATATAGAATTACAGCGGGTAAAACAGTTGAAAAGCAAATTTTAATGCATCTAACATTTTGTTGGTGTGTGTATTAGTTTTTGATAAACATTCAAATATAAAATGCTGAGAAAATGTTTTAGTTGGGTTTTCTTCTAAGGGCCTTCGGGATGTAGGGACAACTGTTTTCAGCAGACACAATTAAAATCTATGTTTTTCATTCCGTGTAAATCAAAGGTAATTTTTGGCAGTGTCTATGTTTATTTATTTCATTTTATCTTTATCTGGGTTAAAGTTTTAAAATTAGCGTGTTAACAAATAATCTTCAAAATTCTATATTTATACTGACATATTAAAACATATATTATGCCTACTCCAACAGGCTTACGACACATAGCAAAAGTGCACTTCTCTGTTATGGGTTCTATCATATAAGCAGTAAACTACTTTTTGCTTTATACTAGTTTAGCTGTCTTTCATTGGTCGACTATGTCACATGATGTCCTCTAGATGTCAGCATTACTACACACAAGAAAGGCATTTCCTGAGGAAAAGTTGCTTTTTAGTTCCTTCCCCCTATCAGGTGTCTTGAATATTGTGTTGAAGCTGTATTTGTGTTACAACTTCACAACGTTCCTTCTCAAAAACCCATATTTAACTTACCGATGAACAATTGCTCCACCTGTCCTTCCCAACAAGGGCCTACAGAGATGACAGATCTATAACAAAACTGCAGTTTTCAGAAGGGCAAAGTCAATACTCAATGATATATTTAGCTGTACTTGGACCAGAATTCACGAGCAATTCAACATAAAAGATATACAAACTAGGCTTTTTCCTGATTGAACATACAACGTGATACTGATCTAGCTTGTATAGTAGTAGTATATAGTAGACTATCTTCAAAAGAATCTATAGGGAAACAAAGCCCACGATAGTTCCACCAAACATCTTTTTGTTCTCGCAACTACTCACATATAGGTCAGGTAAACTTTGGGCACCTTGAGTTTGGAAATAGAAGATCCCCGGTTTGTGTCCCAGTTAGGACGCCAGGGATCTTCCTGTGTGGAGTTTGCATGTTCTCCCTGTGCAGCGTGGGTTTTCACCGGGTACTCCAGCTTCCTCCCACAGTCCAAAAACATGCTGAGGTTAACTTATTATTCTAAATTGTCTGTAGGTGTGAATGAGAGTGTGCTTGGTTGTTTGTCTCTATGTGTAGCCCTGTAATAGACTGGTGACCTGTCCAGGGTGTCACCTGCCTTCGCCCGAGTTGGCTGAGATAGGCTCCAGTCTGACTGTGTCTAGTGATCTGAATGTTCATTAATAAAAAATACAAATAATTCAATAATTAGACTGGTGTAAGTTACACATTTGATCTGCTAGATGCAAAATGAGTTTATGTTGACGAAACATGGCTAAATTGTATTAATGGAATGGCTTGAGCCTCAAGTGAAAGTCAATGTTAAATCGGTTATTTTCAGTTCCACACAGATTTCATTAGCGCAGTTAACAGCACAGACATAGAAGAACATTTGAATTCATTTGGGGTAACAGCTGTGTCTACCTGACCTAGCTCTGGTTTGGTCTCCACCCAATCTGGTTCTTTATAGCTTAAATGTAAAGTCAGGTGATGAGTTTTGTACTGGCTCAACACTGGCAGCCACCCCTTTCACCCCTTTCACATTTCATATATTCACATATTCTGATCCAATGTCCATGGAACTGACTCATGCACCTTTAAAAACAACATAAAACAAATAACATGATGAAAATTCAAAACCATATCTCAGTCTTATGTTAAAATAACACAACAAGAGACAAAGGGTTTTAAACACGTCATTTATTACACTTGACTGGATCTGTTGAAACACAGATCCACTCAACAGGCTTTTCCTAGGTCAGCCTATTCAGTAGTTGGGGGTCAGTGGGTGGGGATGGGGGTCTGTATTGTCCTATGGCCAGGATAACTGGAGACAGTCTAGCTGAATCCTTGTAAAAGCTTAAACTGCGTTCTCTCTTTTGTTAACCTCACAACAGTCTCTAAAGGCCTGCCAGCGTATTTTGGGGCTGTGTTCAGCTGGTCATCTAATCCAGTCGGACTCTGGGAAACACAGATTCAAGTCATTTGTGACTGAATGCTCCAAACATGTATCATACATGATGTTAGGTAGCTGTTCTAACTGTTGGTGGCTAGCTTTAGCCAAGGTTTGCAGGTCAATGATTTTGCAATCCAGAAAGACATCTGGTAGAAACCATTTGTTTCCCCACTTCCTTAAATAAGCTGGGAAGTTTATCCATGCTGTGATTATTACCTCACTTTTAATCCACACAGGGTCATAGGTGACAAAAGAAAAAACACTGGTGGGAGCTTTCTACAAGGTAAAGGGATGATTTTGTACCTCCTCTCAGTGAGGTGACCAATAGAGCGAACTTCTAAAAACTGCACCCATGTAACTTCACTGAAATCTCAACTCTGATTTAAAGCCATGTCCTTTTACACATCTAATTCTTATTTTAAATCATCTGGAAGGCAGGTTCACTTACTACATGGAATTCTTAAGTACATCCTGTCCCTCGACACATGTTGAACTGTATTTAAGGCATATTCTAATGTATTCTAATTCCATTTTCACTCTAAATCCGGCCACAAAAGTCATGGGTAACTTCTTTATGTTTTGTTTTGTCTTGTAAGGATAGGATAATTATGACATGATCATAAAATAATTGTTTTGGAATAATGTTTGTTTTCTCATTAAGATTTTCTTCTTAATGATGAATAATTGTTTTGTCGCCTTATAAGTAATTACCATTAGTCCAGACTATTAAACTTACTGTTAGCAGGTGATGATTTAAACTGCAGCTGCAACCTAAAATACTTACTGCCAGATAGGGATCAAAACTGACAGTGTGCCTGAACAAATCCCCATATAATTGGAGCAATGAAGTTACAGTTGTATACACAATCATAACCAAGCATCACATTCTACGCGTTTATTGAATGATCATAAGAACAAAGTTTGCATTATGACAAGATCAAAAAATAAATATGACAGTAATTGTAATGGACATCCTGACCTTCTGTATGACTGTGGATGCAAATCCTAAACCTGAAATTGCCCTTTGTTAAAGTAAAGACTTGCAAAAATGTCTTCTCTGCAAACTGAACAGTTTCCCATTTCCATACTAAATACTAGCTCTGAGTAAGTGGTGGTTCATAAATCAGTCAACAGAATGAGCGACAACAAATGAACACAGCTGCAAAGCTTCATACTGAAACAATCAGCAAAACATAGCAGGGAAAAGTAACTGCGTACATTTACAGAAGTATTGTATCTGAGTATGAACAGGGAACTCAGGTAATTCATTTTATGGCACTTCAGACTTGTACTACTGTAGCATTTACTCCACTATATTTATCTGGCAGAAGTATGAACTGCTTTTTAGATTAAGATGTTCCATAATGATACATGACGACCTTGGTAGAAAAGTACTCTCACAATCTGTGTGGTTAGTAAATAGTGTGGAATTGGGATAAAAGGGTTAAAAGCATGGAAATGTATCCATGTGCAGACATGTGATGTGATAAAGATGAACTGCGCAGTAAGGATGACCCAGTTTGTACTGAACTGGAATGAATGGCTTTTTCGGCTGCCCCTCAGTGGACAGAGGAGCTGTATTTAGATTCAGAGTAAACAGAGACTTCATCCACTGGTCCGCTGGTGTGGAAACAGGTTTGTGCTGATGGTGATGATGATCAAATGAAGAATGTTTAGTATCACTGTATGGTACTGCTTCATTACAGACATTGATCAAAAATAACATATCAAAAGATTTTTCATTGTAAAGCATTCTCTTTTCACTGACTTGAAGAAGCTCAAGCGTAGCTTAATCACATAAAACATTTCTTTATCATAAAATCTTTTAAAAATCCATTCATACGTCTTATGAGCCATAAAATATTACAAATACATATTCTGCCTCAACTATTATACAAGATAGAGCTGGGATGATGCCTTAGTACATGAGTTCTAGTCGACTGCTAATGTGCTAAAACCTAGACGTCTGTTGTCTGGCCAGTGCTGAGCTGTGTACTTTCTGTAATAGCACTTCCAACACTATCTTTGGCAGTTTGTATTCTCTTTTAAAAGTGCAACACATTCAAAATTACCCTTCATTAAGACTGACTAGTTCTCTTTCCAACAGTACAGGCACAGGAGCTCAATTATCCTGCCTTTATCATATACATATATATTCTTGTTTTCATGTTGCTGCTTCAGCTCCACTAACTCCGAAGCAGCTTTACTTTTAGCATCGTCATCTGGGTTAACAGGCTGTGCATCCATACATCCATAGTATATATCTCTATCTACAAAGAGTGTGCTGTACAGTCATATAGCCTTACAAGGTCAGTGTGGTCAGCTTTTCACAGCAATGAACCAAAAGTCTTTGCAAGAAGAGCAGATCTGCAACGGAATATCAGGGTCGCTGTTGGGACGTTTCAAGAGTATACTTCTCATATTTTAACAAATGTAGCACTGTTAAAAGACTGATATTATAGGTTTAAGACATATTTAACAGGTTGTACAAATAGTCATAATTGTAGTTTAGTTCAGCTTCACTTGACATGGACTAATTCTCAACATTAAGAGATGAAGTTGTCATTTTACAAGAAATGATATCATGAAAATGTTTGATTTGATCAAAAGATTTTAAGAGCTGTATGACATGTTCCCAGAATTACAAATTAATTTTCTTAACAATATGACTTCAATAATTAGAAGTCAAAAATAATAGTTTTCTGGAAAATTACAAATAAAACTCTGTAAATACGAGTTTTCTTTGTAAAACTACCTCTTTATTGTTAAAATACAATGAATTTTATGCAACATCACCAATTGATTCCTGTATTAATTCGTAAAATTAAACCTTTATTAAAAAATTTTGACATTTCCTTGTAAAACCACAGCTTTATTCTAATATTAAGAATTAGACTGAATTACAGTTGGGTTTTTACATTAGTATGACCTTTTCCACAAACTACAGTGACTTAATTCTTTACATATTACATAGAAGTCTTTTTTTTCTCATATTGTAATTTCAGACTTGGAATTCTACTTTGACTTATCCAAATGAAATTCTTTATTCTGATAACGTTGGGATTTTTTATATTGTTCATGAATAATCTCCCTAAAATGATGTCTTTTTTCACATTAGCATGACTTTTTCTCAATGTGAAAATATTTTTGTTGTTCAAAATTTCAGATGTCTTTTTCGCCAGCAGTGATCCTTATACTGCCACACAGACCACTTTAAGCCACATCAAAAGCTAAACAGCAAAAACTTTAAAATAAGCTTGACTACTTTGAAATATACATCTTTAAAATGCCTGCACTTCATCTGGAGTAAAATCAGTGTTGTGAAAAAGAGTGCGGAGTGGCAGTTGAGCTGTATGTGGACATGTTTACGTGTACATTTATTCAAAAAGCACATATTTGTAAATGACAAAATTCACTTTATACCTGTAATTCTGTGTGTGTGTGTGTGTGTGTGTGTGTGTGTGTGTGTGTGTGTGTGCACTCAGTGGTTGAGGTTCAGCAGCAGGCTGGGCAGTGTCTTCAGGTCCATTTGTGGCAGCAGCCAGAAACAGTAGAGCAACAGCCACAGCAGCAGCAACAGATATAGCTCAGAGTTCTCACTGCGCCTACACACACACCAACAGGGGGAGAACATGCATACATATGGATTTACAGTGTTTTTACTTTGACTTTTAGCTTTACTTGCTGGTGTAATGAACAATATTAGTGTAATATTCACAGAGGAATTTGGCGATCACACTTGGAAATATGGTCCTGGTGTATACCAGCAGATTCTGATATCTCATTACAAACTTAATTTAAAAACCCAGGCGTTGTTCATACCTTCAGCTTTGCCTGAGGAGGACACCTTGAGATTGAGATTTTCTCCAGATAAAATAAAAATATATTACATTTCTTTTGTTGTCTTCACTTATTAAGTTGCTCCCTATTGAAATCGTCCTTCAGATACTTTGTTTTCTATTACTGACATTTTTTTAAAACTTATTTCAACAAAGTAACCGTAATTTACTTAGAACTTTTGGCTAATATGCACCTTTGCTGTACATGTGATTGCATATCTACCTGTACACTGTCACTACAGGAATTAAAAGGCACACAATCTGACATAGCAGGAAAAGTACATTTCAGGCAAATTCCATAAACAATGGTTCAGTCCAAGTAAATATCCCAGTAAGCTGTCACAGTGACGATCATTGTTTCATATTATTTTATCAGAGCACTAGCATTCCAACATGAGGATGTGACTACTAGCTGACCGCTAGTTTAAAAACTATGCAACTCCTAAAAATGTAGAGCTGTGTGGTATAAATAACTAAAGCACTGAAGGAGAGGTTCTTACCAAAGATCAGAGTCATCTTTGTCAGCTCTTCTGGGCGCTGCTCTCTGATTGTCCTGAGGGTGGGAAAATACATACCCTTTCACTACACAGTAGTAATTAGTAACATACTGTCTCCATAGAGGAGGAGATGGAGTGACTAACTCACCTTGGATTCAGTCAGGTGAGCCCCCTTTCTGTGACGGAGAACTGGAGGGATCTGGCTTTCATGTTGTCCACTGGAGCTTCTTTTGTCAACTCTGACAAGACAAAATCTATTAGTTTAGTATCAACAGTAAAAAGCAGACCTAGGAAATGGAGCAGTAAGTCACTATGAGTAAATAACAGTTCCCTACTTTCCCAAAACAAATGTACAAAAGTCTGTCTCACCAACGTCCCTGTTACTAGATTTCATAACTGCATGCTTTCTTTCCTGTATTTTAGATTTTGCTTAGAGCAGAAAGTCACATATTTTCACATATTGTGGGCATAAAGTTAATACACTTAACATGTTAGAATACTATTGCACATTTGTTTATACCCTGATTTTATTTATTTTTTGCTGGAAGAGACACATCATGAGCAAAACAAACAGTCAACTTCATGGTTGACTATTTCCTCCTTCAAGCAGCGGTGTGCCGATGACAGTCTCAAATACACAGATTAAACTGTGAGGGTTTCGTACAAAGCAAACCTAAGAAACAAATTTTGTCAGCTTGCAGAGTAGGGCTGTCTTTATAGTTATTCAATCACTCTCTGGTTAGGACACGAATGGCTGAATTACTCTAATATTACAACTTGCCACAGTGTAAGAGGAGA
Source organism: Dascyllus trimaculatus (assembly GCA_024666655.1). NCBI lineage: Eukaryota > Metazoa > Chordata > Actinopteri > Pomacentridae > Dascyllus > Dascyllus trimaculatus. The sequence continues at coordinate 1,363,401 of CM045462.1, read as the reverse complement.
GTCATAGGTGAACTGGTGTGCTCGAGCTGCAGTGAGTGTGGAGGGTTGGGTGTAGAGAGAGTCATGGACTCTAAATATGCCTTTGATGCACAGACATCAGTTTTTAGTGGTTTTTTCAATGACAGGAGAGGGACTCTAAGCAGCTACTTAGACAAATAAAAGAGTAAAAAAGACTAACTGATGTCTGACTCGTGTGCACTGAGCATATTGACCACTGGCTCCAAAAGTAATTTCAGGAAACTGGAGGAGAAAAGGAAGTTCAAGTTAGAAAAATGGGAAAAATAGTGAAAAAAAAATGATGTCTGACATGTGAAGGTCTTAGGGAGAACTTTCAAACTTGAACAGAATGTAGCAATACTGTAGTAAAACTTAATTCAACCACATTGATATCTGTAATCCTTGTCTTCTTTCTTTAGGCCGCAGTCTTTCAGTCCTCATAAGGCCTGTCTTCATTTCACCAGCCTACACAGATATCTCTGTTCAGTACATTTATGGAAATATTTGAGCAAACTGAAAAGGGCTGGGTCAGAGCAGTCCCATCCATTGCCACAACACTGGATTTCCCCCAGGGTAAAGCGTTTCTCAGTGTACCAGGGAGCTGACTAAGAATAGCAAGCCTACCTCACAGGCTCTCTGCTTTCTCTGGCAGAGTCTGGGTTCTCTTGCTCAGCCTCACTGAGATCACTGCTGTCTGCTAGAACATCGTCACCCAGAGGTCTTCCTATCTTCTCCCCAGGAAACAAGCCCTGGCCCTGGGATTCAGATGCATTGTCAGTCTCTTGATTGGTCTTAATGATCACCTAGTGAGAGTAAAAAAAGATGAAAAAAAATCTTTTAACAGCATAATAACGTACAGAAGGGAAAGATGGAGTTCGGTATTTTTGTTCAACTTGTAGGGAGACAGTTTAACAGCTACTGGCCAGAGACACATCAATGTATCGCCCACACTTCAAGATACTGGTCTAATTCACTGTGAATATTCATGCTTCCCAGACAGTGAATCCCAATGTGTTGGTGGACCTCTACAAAAAATAGTTTCAATAGGAAAATTGCCATTTAAGTTACTAAGCACACTCATGTTGGTTAGGCTATAAACTCTTTTAGGCTAAAATGTCAATGTGCAACAAATTAACCTAGAATTTTACTGACTGCATTCATGCTTCTAACCTAGTTCCTTTAGGTAAATGAAATGTATCTTATGTAGCCTTTGTTAGAAGGACTCATTTTAGGTAAAAATAAGCAGAAAACACATATGGATGATTGCAAATCAGACATGTATTTGGCTATTTTTGCAGTCCTCTGTACACAACACCTCACATTTAATTAACTGAATGTATTGTTCTTTGTTTATCTTCTTAACATTAATGAGCATTACTACTGCAACAAAGATCTCATTTTATATTTTTTACAGACCACATGTCCAAATGAATAGTAAGTTACAACTGACCACAATCTATCACAGCATGACATATTTAATGATATATCATGCTGTTCTACCTTTCTGTAGAACACAAAGGTGAATGATGAATGACTGTGGGTCATCTGGTCGTTAGGTGGGATATTATGGAAGTGTAAAATATCACATTGCTTCATGTTCCTGTTTAGACAGTTGGACCATCTCTCTTTCTCTCTCTCTCTCTCTCTCTCACACACACACACACACACACTCACACACACACACACAGTGTGAGAGGGAGTCACTATTCCAAAATTCCAAATTCCCTGACCAGTTGAGAAAAGCAAAAAAAAAAGTACCATCTGTGTTCTAATAGTGTAATGGACTGAAAAACACACTACTCATTTATGCATAATGTTCAGTCATTCCCAATTTTTAAATATGGACATTTGTAGCTATCTATGTTAAAAATAACAGTTTCATGTGAGGACTATGTGGAATATGTGTGAAAACATCATGGGTATCCATTCCAACTTGACTTCTCACTTTCACAAAAGCAAAAATGTTAATTTTATGCGGGTGCAAGAGAAAAGTAATCAGATTTCATCCTGTGACAACAAAAAGACCTGTGTAAAATGTCCATTACCATGAGTCTGGAATAAGTTATGGACCAAATGACGAACGTACACTGTGCCACTGCCATGGCCAATACAGACTTACCATGGCATCAACAAAAACTATACTGTCAGTAAAGAATGTTTAATAAACTCACATTTACTTTATCGTGCTCTTGTGTGAAATCCCCTCCATCCATGTGATCTTCACCCAGTAGGTTAAGTTGCTGGTCATCTTGCAAAGCCTCTGAGGCTGGCGCTGGCTGGAGTGGAGATACACTCAAAACAGAAGGCCAACTCTGCATTTCAGTGTCAGGTGGCTCTGTAAACATGGGCTCCTCTTTGTCAGGGTAGAACAGATCCATGGGTTCGATAGGGTCGCCAACTAGGTCCTCTGTAGGAGAATTTCGATTAATGTCTGTATAAAACAAGTCCATGTTTGTGGACATACTAGCTGGTTCACAAACCAAAATCTCGATCTCACTATGTGGTTTCGAGTTAAGTGGATCCAGTGTGTCCTGTTGTTTGTTGACTGTCTCATTGTCAGAGAAAGTGTCAGCCAATTTGTCCTGGTGCCCATTTGACTGATCAGTTGTATCTATGTCCTGCTTGGCATTCATAAGTTGAGTGTTAGCATTTGTAGAAGAGGACTGAGCAATCAAGTCCTTTGCTGTCTGAAAATCATCATGAGGAAACTGGCATTCCTGTTCGGCTTCACTTCTTTCCATGCTACCTACTGTGTCTGGCACACATGTGATGTTACGTTCATCTGTATCATCTGAATGTTTGCTTTCTATGTCCTTTATTTGCTCTGAGGGTGTTAGATGAACATCTTCTGAAACTGGGCAAGAGGAAATCTCAACAGGGATTCTGTTTTCATTTTCAGTGGAGACATAGCTCAGTACATCTGGACTTGGAGGGCTGTTGACATCTGTGTCAGTTCCCACACTTTCCTTTGAAGGCATTCTTTGGTGGCCTAGATCTTCATCATCAGCATGTTCTTGTCCTTCTGGGTAACATGTTCCCTCTTCATTCTGCTCTTCTGGCTCAGTGGAAATGGATATCAAAGGAATGCTTATGTCCATGCTTGGGCCCAGACTTGTGTCTGATGTTGTGTCTTGGTTGGTTGAATGTGTGCTCTCTAAAGGTTTACAAGACCCTGACCTACTGCTTTCTTGAGAATCAGGTGGGTTGTCACTTAAAAGTTCCTCTTCCTTGTCCTTTCCTTCATCTTTGGTTTCTACTATCCCTTCACTCATTTTCTTCAAAATTTCAGACTCATTTCTTGAGTCCTTCTGTTTGTCCTCTGAAGGACTATCTGTTTTCTGTTGTTCAATTTCCACTTCAGAGTTATTTCTCTTCTTCAGACTTTCAGTTTGACCAATATTTCCCTCTTCATGGTCCTGTGTAATGAAATGTGCATCTTCCTTTAAACATTCTGTTTCTCTGTTAATACTCTTTTCCACACTGTTCTGCTTCACAAGTTCTTCAGAATGGCAAGGGAGTGGTCGTTCCGTGCCAGAGTTCTGTTCATTCTGTTCATTTCTGTCTCTTTTGTTTGAAACCTCAGTTTCAACCTGATCAGGTTTGTGTTCTATTGCCAGGTCTTGTTTGTGGTTCTCACAATTAGCCTCTTCATCTTTCAGTACTTCCACTTGCTTTTTCTCAGAATGCCCTTGGATTCTGCCCTGGGTGCTCTCCAATGAGCTAAGTGAGTAAATACCTTCATCGGTATATGAATCAGTCATAGACCGGTCATCAGTGGCTCTGTCCTCTATGGATGGTATGAATCCTTCATCAAGAGGAGTTACTTCCACAGGGGTGGCGCGGTACACATCCCAGGCTGTCCCGCTGTCACACAGAGAACTGTCACTACGGCTCTCACAAAACTTCACTGGTACTACCCCAAACTCACTCTCCATCCAGGAGTCTGGGGAGCTGATTGCAGAGTCGCCAATTATTGACTCAGTGTTTACAGACTCGGGCACTGATGAGGAGGTGGGTGAGTGAGTGTAAGACAGTTGTGAGGAATCAGAGACCATGTTGGTGAAGACCTCACTGGCAGGTTCCTTGGTGTCTTCAAGGGCAGGACTAGAGATGTCCTCCCTTTTGGGGGTATCTACTAAAAAGTCTTCACTGGACCATGACCGAGCTGCAGCCATCCTGAAGGCTGGTGACATGACACTTCTGTCTTCAGATATGGAGGAAATTAATATTTTTGGGGGGCGCTGGGCACAGTCCTTCTGGAACATGTAGGACCTTTCCTTCACTCTGCTTCGGTGGCTGCCATTCTTTATGTGGTCAGACTCATTGTCACGGAAGTTGAGTCGGCCCATGGAGATGCTTCGCTCAATCACCTGGCAGGGTTGCTCTGACTGTGAGAGAAACAAAGAAGTGAGCAAGAATGTGTCACATTCATATCCTCCATGCACTGTAAGGGATTATTACCTCCTCTTTGCCAGGGAAGTGCTCCAGGAACTGTGACACATACGTCATGATGGACTGTTCATCTGGTGTGTTAATAGTCACATCTGGGAAGATAAAAACAATTAGCACAGCACCGTTTTCAATAAAGTCACTCATGTCAAACAGGCTCCTTCTAACAGTTCATTACATTAAAGTGCTGGCAATAATACATGTAGTTCTCATGTTTGACGAAAACCAGGAGTCACTTTCTGTTTAGGTCATGACAGCAGTCTGACTAGTTTGTTCTCATTTCACTTTGAACAAGGCACTGTCTGAAATGAACTCTGTCACTTTACTGGAAAGGCTATATGACAGCATAAAGTTACATACAAAGAAGTATTAAATGCACATCTTGGTTTGTTTCTTTATATTATTGAACACATTCAAAGTAAAACTGGGTTCTGCTTTTTCCCCCTCACAGGGCAGGGCAGTGGGTTGTTGTTGTACTCATATCTCTAAATGTCACTCCATGAGTTGTGCACTCCAAGAGAACCTCCTGAATTTGCTCTGTACCTCTCTGCTCTGTCAGCTATCTGCTCCACTAAAAAAACCAAGCCATTGTTATAATACGAAAGACAATGTTGTATTAATATGTAATGTTTCTCTTTTTCTCCTACTCAGGACAATCTCCTTCAGGAGATCAAATAAACATAGCATTAACTGAACCAGAATGCAATGTGTTATGTAGCTTAAGCCTAAGTAAGTACAACTAGTGAGCTAATGTTTGCTTGACCACCAGGTTTACACAAACACCAAACATGAACAATTTTCTACCAACACCAGCAAACCTACTGGTTATTTTCACATGTATTTGAAATTCAGTTTCTGCAATTGATCAACTTACCCGCACATGTTTGTGCAACTTTCTTTGTCACACAGGTCATTTAGTAAGGCAATGCAAAGTACATCAAAACAAGCAGCATGAATCTGAGCAAGTCCTGGGTCAGTAATGGTCCACTAGCCATGCGAGCTGGAGTAACTATAAACATCTAAAATTCCCCATCAGTCAGCTAAAACTAAGGAAGCCACTTGGATAAAGGTGAAATGTCTTCAAGAACCACAAAGAGAAGTTTAGTTGCTTTTAATTGAAGCTCCTGGGATTACCATAACCTGAATGACTGAGAATCTATCCAGACAGGACTGCACTACTGCAGTCACCCAAACATCAGTCAAAAATAACACCTATGTTGCAGGCCTCTTTATGAACATTAGACAAGGCACCCGGACAAGAGGAGGAATTATTAATGCTGCTCATTGTCAGGACACAGGGGAAACATCTATTTGTCTGTGATTTGGAGTCATTCAGGTGCAAGAAACTTTTTGACATCCTTTTTTTAAGCAAAGCAAGACATCACATGGCATCCATTCAGGCAATGCTCACAGGGAGGACATAGATGGACTGACAGATTACATTAGACTATGTTATTTTTCTACATGGATAACGTGATCTCAACCAAGATGTTGCGCTGTTTCCCCAACAACAAGCCCTGGGTGACTAATTAAAACACACAGATGGATTTGATGGAGCTGAAAGAAAACTGAGGACAAGGAGAGCTACAGGAGAAATCCGGAGATACAACTCCAGCAGAATAACATTAGGGAGGTGTGGAGTGACCTGAGAACCATCACTGGCCACAGAGGAAAGAGCAACCAGGTGACAGAAGGAGACCTGGATGAGACCAATAAGTTCAACATGTTCTTAAACAGGTTTGATCATGTGGCTTCTGCCCACCCTCCCCCGAGGCCCCCCATGACTTAGCCCTCTGAACACCCTCACCTCATAATCTGTTTTCAACAACAATGTCCATTCACCTACTCCAGGCTTCACTGGGACAGATTAAGTGTAAATCATCTGTGCCATAATGGAAATCAATGTCATGTCTGGGCATGATTTGCCCCAGGGGTAACATGCATATGGAGAATAAGAGGGGACCTAAAACAGACCCTTGGAGGATGTTACAGAGATGGACCTTTTTTTGTTTAATATTTTTTGGGGGAGATTTTTCTATTTTTAATGATAGGGAGAGAAACAGGGTTAAAAGGGGGTAGAGAGAGAGAGAGACATGCAGCAAAGGGTCATGAGCCGGACTCAAACTCACAGCCACTGCTGGTGATCTGTGCCTACATGGTAACGCCCTAACTTAGTAAGCTATAAAGCGGCCACAGACGTGGACCTTTCAGAGAGGTAACAAGAACAAAACCTATCCAGGACCACATCACAGTTACAAAAATGACTCTTCAAATGGCTGACTGAGATATTAGAATCACCTGTCACGAAGGTGGGGGACCTCTCACTTGTGGTTTTTTTATCATAAACCAAGTACTTAGAGATTATATAAGCACTTTGATGGTTATAAAACTCAAACTAAACTCAAACTCTTGACACTGGGACAGTGTTGATTTCCTATTTATTGGGATAACAGTAATTTAATATTACGAGGAATGACAGTGCAAACTAAGTTAGTCACAGTAGTAAACAGATTAAGCTGATATGTAGAAATAACTTTTTTTGTTACCCTCAGGTTCCAGGAGTCGTGGTATACCCAGACTGTAGTGGGCTATCCTGAAGGCATCCTCAAGATTCTCCCTGGCACTTCTCAGTAGGGCCCTCCTCATGTCTACAAGGCTGGGATCAATAGATTTAATGACAGCCAGGAAGGCCAAACCGCTTGTCCAGCTCTTCCCAAAGTCCTGCACTGCCACACCATACCTGTAACAGGCATATTCAGTGGTCAGGACCAGTGCAGAAAGAACACCAAACAAATTCTAGAGAGACTGAAAGTATGGAGTCAATAAATTATTGCTTCTATTTTACTGCTTTGGTGTGACAGAGTATGCAGTCTATTATTATTATACTGCACATTCATAAAAAATAAAACAAACTACAGCATGACAACGAGAAATTGCTATGCATTTTTCAAAACTTCCAAGAGTAAATCACCAGTCTTTGTTTTACTATAAATGGCAGACCCAACTCACTTTCGGGTTCGCTTCTGTACCCACTGCAGCAACTTCTTGATGGCCTTGCTGTGTTCTCGCATGGCCGTGGATGCTGACTGTCTCTCATCTGACGGCGTGCTGCAGTAGGACGTGTCAGAGTCGGAGCTGGTGGGGATGGATGATAGGCTGGAGGAAGAGGGGAACTGGCTCCTGATGTTCCCAGTCAGTTCCTTAATCTGGGGGAAGAGACAGAGAGTTGGATGATATTCCTCTTCATGCCTGCCTTACAACTTAGTTCAGCTGCTGAGTATCAGATTCAACCATGTTAATCCAAACAAATACTTACTTGAGTGTTTAACATTGACCTAGTATACAACACAAGTAATGTTGATAATAATAAGAGATATCAGCAAATGCTGAGTGCCTAGTGGTTTCCTTTCATCTTCTTACAGTACATGTGGGACTAGTGGAGCTATCAAACAAAGTATGAGATGTACTTTGGACAGAAAGGATCCCAGGGATAAAGTAGGACCTGTTCTGACTTAAAGTCCTGTTCCCAACAACAGGAAAATGCCCTGTCTTTAACAGGATTTATTACACAATCGTTACTGTGGTAACCATGGCGCATAGTGTAAACACTTCAACAGATGAGAAGCAGAGTTACAAAATCTTTCACACATCCGTAGCACCTGTCAAGTGTTGAATCTGTGGTGAGATCACAGAGGTGGAATTAAAGGGGAACTTTACAAATAAAGATCTGTTCACTCATCATCATAAGCACAGCTCAGGCTGTTCAAACAGAAAACATCTGTGGCTCTGAACTGGCTTTCTTACATAGGCGAAATTGGTTCGTCCCCAAGCAGTTTCTGTGTGTTTTTCGCTCTTGTGTCATATTTATGCTCATTTTCCCACTGCAATATAAAGTCTGGCATCTCTTTGGAAAAAGCACAACCATGGCCAGAAGTAGAGAAACCTCACAAATGTACAGTCATATAGTATAACAAAGGTATGATGCCAAAAATCACAAAAAACAAAACTTAAAATTTGCGTACCTTTGATTATTCATTTTACAGAAGACGGAAAAACCTGGAATCAGCACTGACAACATTTTTCTACGTCTACAAATGTTACCCACACTGGGAAAAAATGGATTATTGATATATTACTACTACTGATTTTACAACCTCTACAAAGTAGACATGTTTTTCACACTGCTGTACACATCAACTCTAGAAAGACACTTCACTACGCTGAATGTATCTTCCATCAACTTACCAACAACTTCCTCTTCTGTGTACCATTTTTGAGCCATGCTGCATGTATTTTATGGATCAAGATAATGTGTTCAAAACATGCTGGTGGGTTTTGGGGTTCCGTGGATTAACAGAGGTTTAGCTTGCTGCCTGCTACTGCAGATAAATAATCGGTCTAGTGAGTAAAAACTACTGCTTTTGGCCCCACTGATACATGGGTGACCAAAAGTCACTTTATAATACCACCATTTGTAAAGTCAAGAATGAATGTTCATGGTCAAACTATGAAAATGTTAGCTCTGCTATTATTGGCAAAGCTAATTATCACACCTGAAGCTAAGCTAAGCTTACATACTGTTTGCATGATACAAACATGGAAGAAGGAGGGACTGACTTATTGCCACCACTTTATATATAAAGGAGGTGGACCAGGTGAGCTGATCATCAATGACAGGCTGCATCCCCTTCCAGGCTCTTGCAGAGACACACCTGCCCAGACGGTTGTCACACTACACTTAGCTTTCTTGTGAATTGAAAGTGCACAGGCTGGAAATGCACAGTTTTTTCTTATACTGAACCATATGTAACTGAAAAGTGATGCAAATCCAGGTGAGAGTGAATGAAGAGGGTTTAAATAAGCTCAAAACAGAGCATCAGAAAGAATAGGATTACCTGAAAGAAAAGGATAATGTTCCAGATGAGTCCCAGGATAATGGAGGAGTTTCCATCAGCAACATCAGCTGCATCGATGCTGACCAGCTTTACCTACGGACGTACACATTTTGTATGTGCTGAAAACTCTGCCATTCATCCAGCAGTACTACAGCTGACTAACTGCGATACTCACATTTCTCTCCTCAAGAAAAGACAGGACCTTTGCGATGTTATTGAGTCTAAAAATACGATGGGAGGACTTCTTGAACCCATGAAGCTGTAATATTATTCAGAGTAGGAAAATCACAAAGAATAGTACAAATATTGTTTACATAATGCAATACACTCTACGGCCAGTAGGGCCACACTTTACAGTTATAGTACATGAGTGAAAATATCTTGCACTAGAAAAAATAAGTGTGACAGTCTGACCAGTTTGCAGCCTGAGAGTTCCTCCAGCAGGGCCATGAGGATGCGCCCATCCTGTATGTCCTGGAAAAGGTCATGGATCTCAATGGGTGGGTCACACTGAGGATGAAAAGAGAGATGGAAGCAAGAAAAGAGGGAATGAGGGGAGAAAACATGTAGTGTTTCCTACAGGTTTCACAAAGTAGAATCTGTGTTTTAAAGAACTCTTAGCCTCTCTTAGAGAATCTAGTCCTGATTTTACCAGTCTGTGTTTAGAACTTTTAGGTCTGGGTCTAGTCCAGATGAGAAAAAGCAGTGAAGCAGCACTATTAATTAAGTTTCCCTAACTTTTCCTTTAACTAGTAGTTAAACTGGAAGCTGTGAATCAGAACCAGACTTCAGCATTGCATCAACTTGGGAACTCAGCACCAGAACTATTGAGCAATGTAACACAGACAAGCTATGTCATGCTGATTGTTAAGAGCTGACTTGCAAACTGCTGTTTGCAAAGTGTACACAATTGTTTGGCCATCTGTTTGAACAAAATGCAGCAACAACAAGGTCTTCTTTGACTTGGTGTCAGTTAGTTTGGTGCCAGTAGGTATAGTGCTGTTGACAGGATCCAAAGTATTCAACCAAATAGGCATTTAGGTTTCATGATCTGCTAAAATGTGGCAATCAACATTTCCTGGAGTCCGTTTTTAATAGAAACTAAAAAGCACAATTAGTATTCCAAATCCAAGCCATGCCAACATCTCTGTCAAACACATCCCACTAAAAGATCATCACATACCAACTGCTGTACACTTTCAGCATCATCAAGAACACATATAGAAATTTTTATTCTGTGAACTTCGAGGGGAACTAAAAACACTAACCGCTAACACAAAGTTAAACTGTGCATATTATCTTTAAGAATCAGTCAGTAACCCACAGCATGCAGTGCCTGACCCAATATTTGATATTCAGGGTTGAAAGTTACTTTATTTGTCTCCTTTGGGAAAAAGTGGTCTTGGATACTGGGAATTGCTGCCCAAAACACACACACACACACACACACACACACACACACACACACACACACACACAAAAATTAAAACTATAAATACAATATATAGGACACGTGTGCAAAACATTAGCTTTTGCTAATTTAGGCCTGTTATAATAATCAATTGTCATTAACTGGGCATCGGTGAACTTGTCTAAGCATGGTGAATGTGCAATCTGTAGCTCCAGGGACGGGCGGTAAAGTGACTGGAACTTTCCAAGATGACAGAAGACAAATGTATGATTGTCAGTTAGTGGGTCAGAGATTTGATGCATGGCCAAACACTGAGTAAGACAAGAGAGGCTCATTGTGTGAGAGAAAACAAAAGGCTTGATCAGCAATCCAACTCAGCTCACCCTGTCTCACCCCTGGCTAGGGACTGCAAACAGAGAGAAGAAATGCTCAGGAGTAAAACTTCAAAGCTTCTACAAGAACACAGTGTAAACACAGTGATGTATGGATCTGGATAAACAGATATACCTTAGATATGGCAAGTAGCAAAAAAGTCATTTAACTACTTAATATCGGACATGAGTGACATATTAATGTACCATGTGTGACACAAGAAATATTTTTGATAAGTGATTAATCGTTTAGGAAAAGCACCAAACATTCTGTGGTCCAGTCTGTCTGTGCAGGACTTGCTGCTTCTGGACTGCTGGCTGAACAAAACAACACATTTAAACACATGCTGGACTTCAATGGGATTTGTTCTCTTTCAAAAAAGAGGCTGGGGTCTATCCCAGCTGACTTAGGCCCTAGGCAGGGTTCACCTGGACAGGTTGCCCGTCTATCACAGGGCTGCATAGAGACAACCAACCAAGCACACTCACATTCACACTTACAGACAAATTAGACTCACCAGTTAACCTCAGCATGTCTTTGGAAGGAAGAGAACCCAGTGAGAACCCCTCAGAAGCAGGGAGAACATGCAAACTCCACACAGAACCCAGGCCGGGAAGCGAACCCAGGACCTTCTAGCTATGAGGCAATGGTGCTAACCACTGCACCACTGCACTGCCCCCACTGTAAATCCCCATCCTCTGTAATATTGCTACTGCTCTCTCAGATTGGCACTTTACAGCCTGATAAAACTTTAATGCTGCACACAAGCAGTTCCACACAACCACATATATAATTCGGAAAGACTGCAACTGCTGTTTATGTGCAGCGTGTGTCTCAGCTGTAGTGGAAAACACATACAGTGAGCATGGTTGGGTAACCTCAGCTTCATGGTCAAGCTTGTGAAAAAGATTTAGCTACCCTGAGGCTTCAGGCGGAACTGTATTAAAAGAAATTGTTATCTTGCACCTAGGTAGTAAATGAAAGCTCAGTGAGCAGTACTGCAATAACTGAGCATGAAAACCAGGATTATTGTTTTCTCATCTTGTGTATTTGCTGCTGCTATCACTTCATGATGTGCTGAACAAACCTTTTCTAAATGGAGGTTCATCCATCGGGTGAAGGTCCTCTTCTGAACCACTTCCCTTTCAACTGCAACACAAAGAGATGAGAAAAACAGATTCAGTCATCAGGAAATTTAAGCCCAAGTACTGAAAAAAGCATGCAAAAAAATAATCAAAGCGTATGTGGATGATGACACTTCTGCTTAGACTGAATTTAGTTGGGCTACTGAATGCTTGGCAGTGTAAGGAAGATGTCAGTCAAGCACAGTCTGCACAGACCCACATGGTCCCTAGAGGTCTCAACAGGGACTGCAAGTCAGGCGCCTGTGTGAGTCCTAACCTAACTGAGTTATCCAAACAATGTATCATATGAAAATACACACGAATGTCAAAAACGTTTGGTATACCGCTAACATACTAAACAATTAGTACAAACTTTCTATTGTGTTATATTAGCATTATCGTAGACACAGATGTAAACAATGTGTTGTATTTTTATGGATTTGGAAGGGGACAACAACATGGTTACTGTTAACTCTCTTCATTAATTTCTCAGCCCTGCTGTGCTACCCTGAAGAGGCTGTATCTGCACCACAGCACAGAAAGTGAACATATAGGGAGAATGGCAACTACAGAGATGATGGGAGGAGCTCTGAAGGGGTTACCATGGCAGCAAAGTCAGGTGTTATTTATTTTTCTGTTTCAAATGACTCACTGGAGGCACTGGGGCTAACTCTGCATTGTGCACACCAAGGGTAATGAGAGGTTTGGCTGCTGATATTGATTATTGATAATGATATTGATGGTTTCCTCCTCCAGTGGAATCACGACTGCTTCCCTGTGTCCTGATGAGGCAGGCAGTTTGTCTTAAAGCAGAAGTCCATTGGTCCACAAAAGTCTTTATTAATCCCACAGTGGTTAAATCTGCAGTGTTACAGCAGCAAAGGGGATCGTGATAGGGGACAGGGGATAGTGTAGGGAGCATTAGTAGAAAACTAAAATAAACCAAAAATATAAGCAAGTATTGATTCCTCTAGATGTGAATGTTCAGGCTTTAAACAGATGGCTGTGGAAACTAACAGCACTGCACATATTAATATACTGAAAAACAACAGTATTACACAGATTCCAGAAGTAGAAATACTGACATAGGAAATACTGATACTGCACAGATTCTTCTGTAGGCAGAAAGCTCCACTGATTGTTGTGTATGTAGAGAAATTGATATTGCACAGTTTTTAGTTTTTAAATGTTTCGCACATTTAAAAACTCTTTTCAACGCTCTCTACAAGTACAGAGGATGAAGAGGAAGGGAGCCAGAACTGTTCCCTGCAGTGCCTCTGTACTGCGGACGACTATGTCAGATTCACAGGTCCATAACCTCACATACTGGGGTTGGTTGGTGAAGTAGAGGGTGGAGCCACTGATTTGTCAATGTGCCCCATTAACTGAACAGCAGTCTGTCCTGTGTAGTGCTTCATCACAGGGAATGTAGTGCATACAGCCCACATGGTCACAAATTTTGGGACATCCACAGAGGTGTCCACACGAATCCTCACAGACTTAGGCAGGTGGCATTTTGTCTTTACGTCACTCAAAAATATGAATTGATCTTAACCACCCAAGTGCAAAGACAATTACAAAGCAGGATGTTCTGTGAACAGACTGTATGGGGAAGACTTCAAACCAACCTATCATTTTGCTCCATGTTGAAGCAGCAGTGTAACATTCGAAAGGGCTGGCTGAAGCTTGATGTAAATTATTGGGTTTGATGATTAAGAAATTCACTCTCAGCCAGTCACATCACTGGTGTCATCACTGTGAAACAGCTGAGCCAATCGCAGTCATGGCCAGCTCAACAAAGGGAAAGAAACCAAAAAATGACTATGATTACTGTCTAAATGATGCAGAGTGGCACGATATGAGCACACATGACAATAATAACAGTCATAATAGATCAGTCTGATGTGTCTCTTTTGAATATTATTCAATAGAAGCAAATACAGTGAACATTTATGCATGATGGCAATGCACTCTGGTGTAGCACTCCCCAAATCAGAGACTGTAGATTTATCATCATATGTGTCCTGCTTCCTCCAGGTGGTTGCAATAAAGAAGCTGTTCATGCAGTGTAAAGCAGGTGCAGACAAAATATTGTAAGAACCAAACAGCAATGCAGACTGATTTACAGAGGCTTGTTCAAACACAACTGATATGATTTTCTGTAAATGTACACTGGCTGGAGAGTGAACTATTCAAAAGGTTTAATTACATTTAAAGCATTATTCTATTGCTACTGTGTATTGGTCAAGGTCAGGAAATTATCAAACTGTGTGAGTGCTGCTTGGGCTGGTTGTTCCTCCACCACATTAATAGGCACTGAAATTACAATCCCCCACAGCTGCACACAACTCCACAAGTCTAATTTGATGCTGCAGCCCCTAGAACCTATGTTGGCCATCACACTCTGATTCTGAAGCCTTGCTACAGTTCGGTTTGGACAGATACCATGGTTCACTCCCTCCTTCGGAATATGTAAGGAAAGGCTGCATCTCCCTTTGCTTTCTTTTGCAACAACAGCAATGAAAACATTTACTTTTCAGGCTTCAGGGACATCAGGTGTATTTTTCCAAATGTTCCATTAAATTTTTGATGTAAAATCCGGGTAAAGAAAGAAATACAGTGTCAGAACTTCCACAAAGTCTGAGTCTGTTGGCATGAAAACAAATGTACTACCCTGACATCTCTGTTTTTGTGGTGAACACCACCAGCTTAATGACAACTCTCCTCTAGAGAAACGACCCAGCTGACTACATCTGGCTAATTCCAGGAGGAAGTTCCATTTTAAATTGCAAATGCATTGTATGTCAATATTTCAGTTTATTAAGTTGTGTCAGTTTCAGAAGCCCAGCCATTTATTAGGGTCCTGAAATGGCTACTCTCTTCACTACTCACATACAGTAAATTACCACAGCTTACAACACAGTGCATTCATGAGGATAAGCTATAAGGGTTCCAAGTGAGTCTGGATACTGTGATCTAATCTTTCATAAAAACATCAGCCACTGCTGCTTAATGTGCCGTGCAATCAGCACTTGTTTGCTAACAGAAACCAGAGCTGTGCTTTGGAAGCTACACCTGGAAAAATGACCTCAGCTAATGATATTAGTTTAGATATCAGGCTTCTTTCACAAGTTTTGAGTATTATATTCTCTTAGTACAATGTGTGTGGTTCCCCACAGTGACTAATTATGTAGTTGCTCATAAAGAACAATGTTAATCTAAAATGCAAAAAAGACATCTTTGTAAAACAAACACAAAAAAGCACTTGACTGTGCTGCAGTGGATCTGTGATCATCCTCAAGAACAGAAACACAGAAAACCTGTGAAAGGGAGTTTTAGCATTACCGATCATTTCACAGCAACATGAGAGGAGTCCCATTCAGACCACTGTACACTCCAAGGCAGCCCTCACATTTCACCATAATAGTTTACACAGTCATGTGAAAGAAGAAGTACATCCCATGGAAAATATTGGCTTTATTATCGACATGTTTGGACAACTAAACATTTTATTCTGTATGAAAGATAATTTACAGGTAATGGCGATGTACAAAATTTGCTTAGTTGATCATTTATTCAACAAATGTATCAACAGATGTAATATCCTTCTGTGAAAAAAAAGACAGCCTCAAAAGTAAAAACTTCTTTTAGACGTTTTGCACAAGGATCCAACAGTCTGACATTGGCTTGCTGAAATTTTTGACCACTCGTCAATGAAAAACAGTCCTACATTGGATTCATTAGTGTACTTAGCATAATTATCTGGTCGAAAAAGTCCACTGTGGTTTAACTTTAACTTTCGGACATACGGCCTCACACTATCTTTAAGCATTTTCGGATATAATGATGAATTTACAGAGTGCAAGCTATCCAGTACCCAAGGCAGCACAGCAACCCCAGACAGTAACATTTCCACAGCCATACTTTACGGTTGGTATGATGTTCTTTCACCGAAAAGCGGTCATTGGTCTGCACTAAACATATCTACTGTTATTGTGGCAAAACAACTATCTCTGACTTATCTGTCCACAGCACATTATTCTACAAGGCCTGATCTTGGTCTAAGACAGGTTCTGATCATGGACACCTAACATGAACTGTACCGATGAAGGGTACATTCCATTTGGAGCAGGTCTTGGTGTCATGTCTGCCATTTCACTGTCTTACTTTGCTGGGACACTTAATGAAAGTGAGCCATTAATCATAAACCTGCACTTTAACCACTACAGTCCATTATCAGACTCATGATGGACAGTTACAAAAAAGATACCAATCGATGCAGAAATCACAGATACTGCCTATCGTTACTCCATGCTTTCTTCTCCCTTGTCAAGATGAGGTGCCTACATTACCCATATTGCCACGGACAGTCTGTTTGGGGATTTTGGTGTTTTGTGTCAGTAATGGGTCTAGCTTCAAGCAACAACGTGGAGCAGGTTACAGAAATCTGATAAACTTCTTCAGACAGCCGAGCATGACAACTGGAAGCAGCTGGCCATGTCCAAAATACACTTTCCCAATCCGTCTGTCATCACGTTGACTCTTTGTAACAGTCCAGAACTAAAAGCTAAATCAGCGGTCTAAGCAACAAAAGCAGAACATTCTCTGGATTAAGTAGCTAAAAACTGAGATTGTATGGCATTGTTGTAAGAAAAATGACTTCAACAATCGCCACAGCAGCTGGCACATTTTTGTATGTCCAATACTTTTAAGTGTTGGTCAAAGTCTAGATACTGATCTTTATTTAGCACAGTGGAATCCTCCACAGAGTAATTACTCAGCTACTACCAGACCTATCAAGCATCCATAGTGTCTTACTATGTCTTCATTCTTTGGGCAAGCACACAGGGTAATTTGAGAAGAGCTGAAGGTGATATCACAGCTGTAACAGCCCACCAATCAGTGCTAGCAGAATCCAAATGAAGGAGAAGAAACTAAATGCTGCTGGACACACAACCTCCACTTTTTGTATATGGAAATGAGCTTGCTTTGCTGCACTAAGGCCATTTACAGGAACACGTCCTGAGATACAGGTGCGTCAGGATCAGAACCATCTTAAAGTGACTGTACTCGCAGAGGCAAATGCAACGTTCTCAAAACGTGTCACATCCAAGTGTGAGTGTTTTAACATAAAACACAGTAGAGATATCAGGAACCACAATGCAAAACTAAATGTATGCTCAGTTACTGAACATAGGATATTTGACTTTGTCCCCTCTCTTCATGTCTGAGTTGAGTTAAGCTCGGTTAAGATGGGCCTCTCCTGAATTTGAGTGTTCTGGTTGGTCTCATTTGCCTGCTATGCAAATCGAGGAGAC
The DNA here is from genome assembly GCA_024666655.1 of Dascyllus trimaculatus. Lineage (NCBI taxonomy): Eukaryota > Metazoa > Chordata > Actinopteri > Pomacentridae > Dascyllus > Dascyllus trimaculatus. Next base: position 1,345,835 of record CM045462.1, on the reverse strand, counting down.
TCAGAATCCGCATTTCTTTTGACTGCAGCATGACTGATGTGTTTAGTGTGTCGACTTAAATTACATGTCTGGGAGTCTGGGAGTCAGGGAGATGGAGGGGAGGGCACAGACGGAATAAGCAAATACAATTAGGTGGCAATTAGCTCTATGGATGTGATAAATGAATACATATCTAGAAAAGACAAAACAGGAAAAGATTTGTGGGATCATGTGACATCAGTGTCTGTTTGTTCTGTGAATCACGTAAACGTACTCCCTCAGAGCAATGGTTAATGGATATCAGAGAGAACTATGCTCTAGGAGAAATCATAATGATGCTACAGCATGCACTTTCTATAGCAGCTTGTTCAGGCTTCATTCACACTGACAAACAAGACATATTACAATCATGTGTACACACTATAAGCAGGTAAACAAGCTGGCTGCCTGTGCTTCCTGTCTACCTGGTAAAGAAATAGGATCCATCCAGAGTGAAGCAAAAGCAGACAAATGCTGGGTAAACACAATGGCAACTATGGCAACCACTACATCCCAAGTAAACATTGCAACTACTGTGTGCCAGAGTTACCATCCACTGTTTAAGACTTTACTATACACATCCCCCTTTTTCATCACAAGACACTAATTTAAGTTCTTTGTCTTGTTTGACTTTCTCTTGCTTGTTGCAGTCACTGGTTGGAGCCAAAACATGACAGCAGTTAGAGGGACATGACTGGTTCTTTAAACTGCCTTTACTGTGGAAGCTCTGGCACTGTAAAGCCCCACCCTTCCTAATGTATGTATGTTCACCTGTCCTCTTAGAGGACAATACAATTTCTTCATTTTTCATAAAATTGAAAAATAAATACATTAATTTAAAAAAAGTAGCAATCTGTTAAAATTTCCATATTGTGTCCCTTTTCAGCAAATCAGTGACAGTCAGTTCAGTTTACAGTTTAAAATAGTGGAGGGATGATTCATTTTATCATGACTGCATAACCCTTAGTTTTAGCCCTGTGCTAAATGGGCACTTTTATTGTTTGTAGCTCTAAAACCACCAACCTGCTGCTGTCTCTGCTCCATTCAGGAAGAAGACTTTCTCTGTGTTTGTGACTGACATCACGGAGCAAAGCAGTTGTCTGTATGGCAGCTGACAAACATGAACGGCTATGTGAGACCAGGCCTTTCTATCACTTTTAACTTTGTCTCTGAGCAATAATTTGATTCAAACTCACAGCACAGTCGTTGTTTTTAACTCATGGTAACTCATGTGACCCCCCTCAGTGGTAATAACACTAATACTTTTGCACTTCCTGATCAAAGCATCGCAAGTTCATCAAGACAAGCCCATCAACAGTTATTACAGCAGCAAGCAGTGATGCGGGGAAGCTCTAATAGGACAAATACAGTTCTCTTATTGCAACACACCCAGTGGTCAATTTATGCCATTTTTGGACCCACTGTAAACCAGTCTGTAAAGATTAAAAACATGCAACAGTTGCTGTGATGTGTCCTCATGTTGTACATGGCAGCTTCACTGCTCATTTCAATTAGCTGTGAAATATCAACACTGGTGGAAGTTAAAAACCATCAAAACATGAGAACCTTTGTTCTGAAGATTTTTGTGCCAATTTTAATGAAGATTGAAAAAAAAATTTGGGCTGTTACAAATTTTTAAAACTTTTTCATAAAATCCAATACGACAGAAAATCTATTAATCCTGAAACTGGCATCACAGGGTGCTTTGAGCTAAGCTTGACTGGAAGATGAAGACATGTATGAAAACGTAGAAACAATGAGTTCCTGCACAGCTTCACTGCTTGGCCGAATGAGACGCATGAGGATCAACTTATCTGGACACTGAAATGTCAGGAAGAGAAAGAAGCTTTGTGCAAGACATTGTTGACAGGTTTTCTAATTTAAAAATTTTGAAAATAAATTTAATAAATTTAGTCTTGTCAAACTTATTACTTACTCAAAAAATCTGTTTTTTTAGCAATTTTTCTGCAACCACATTTCTTCATGACAATCAAATTCCAGAATGCTGAATAAATAGTCTCTTGAACCAATGGCATAGCTTCGATGTGACTGTATTGCTTGATCCCAGGCTTTTACTTCTGATTTTAGCTCCTCATCATGACACGGAGGAAGAAGCCACCCTTTCACATGTTGCAGTGTTTAGCTGAGGGTGGATTATCTCTGATTTCTGTCTTCTGGGGTACCAATTAGAGTCATGAAGACATAATCCACACTGATAAAACCGTAAATAGGAATGCCTACAGATGTTCTGGATCCACCTACACAAATCCCAAACTCCCTTTTGAACATAGACGGCACAGATGAAAGACGGTGGTAGATGATCCCTGAGAATCTTCTTTCTTCGAATGATTATAGCTGTTTCATATCCTAGGACCTATGTGCCACTGTACATCATAATCAGACAGGGAGTATGGTGGCAAGTTCGTGTCTGAATGTAACCCAAGGTAACAGAATATAAAAAATACCAGAAGAGCTCTTTTAATAAAATATTCATCCTGCAGCTATGACAGGGGTTTCCCTTTAGACTGCAGTGCAGCAGCATCCAGAGGTATTATATAACAGCAGAGTTCACAAAGAGGCTCTGGGATGAATTACATGTAAGGCTGTATGAAAATGAGAATACATGTTTGTAGCTGTTATTTACCACCACTGTCTGAATGTGTTTTGTGCAATTTTTAATAAAATAATTGTGAAGATCATGAAATGATTATTTCAGTTAAATGAAGTGATAAACTTTTGAATACATCTTCATAGGAGAATTTTATTATACATTTCAGTTTTGATGCATTTATATGGGGCCAAAAGACAAATTCCTTGTTTGCGTGTACAAACTTGGCGAGCAAAGCTGATTCTGATCCTGATTCTATGGTTTTATTTCTGAATTGCATTGGGTATCCTTTGTTTTTATGCCTGTGGTCATTTGTTAAAGTTGCTTTGGTGGGGGGGGCACAGAGTTTCAAACTAAGTTCTGCACACAGAAACTGGTTCTGCACATGCAGCCGCTGTATTCTTCAGTACATGTGCGTACTGAGCCGAGAGGTCCGTACCAAATATTTTACATAATATGTACACATATGCACATCATTACAACCACACTAATGTCAAACATCTTTCCCCAGAATCAGACTCTGCTTAAACGTAAGCACATTGTCAGTACTTGCTATGAAATACAGCCCCACTCAGGTCATGCTGGGACACCTGGGCAGTTCTGTTCACTAAAACAAAAAGAAACGATTTGGCCCAACAGAACTAAAAGCATAAAGGCTCTTTAGCTGTCTCTGAATGTTTAATCTTTCTTACACCTCACAGTACAAACACTTTTCTGACAACCTTGAATTGATCATTTTCAATGCAGGCATCATTAACAGACTGACTGGTGAATCCCAAGGCCTCTGGCTGAGTGAGAGACAGCAGTTACAGCATCCACAGACCTCACATTTTAAAGAACTGCTGTGACTTCATGTGGTTGTGACGATGTCAAAGTGAATCTGACAGTCACTTCTTAAAAGACCAATTTGTTGAGCTTATAATAGGTCAGTCTGTCCACACCGAGGTAGTTGATGCTAGCTAACCAGTTGTTGAAGATATCAGGCTGGTGTCTTATCAAAACCCAAAATGCAGGACCAGATGAATTTGTCTCTTCTATGACATTTTCTTTTCTGTACAGAACCCTACATCTGAATGGAATACTGCTCCTGTCAACGTTGTGGGTTTCACTGGTTTGATAAGTCAAAATGTGCGCTCCATTCAAACCCAATTTCATGAAATTCCAAATACTGGTTTTTAAGAAGCTTTCTTCAACACCACAAGGTTGGACAGGCAGACAGACCAACTGACTGACACTGCAAAAATAGGCAATACTGAATGTGTGACAAGGATTACATAATCTGACTGCAAAAGCACTGCACTTACAGAATAAAAGAGCAAACAAACAGGCTTCAGTAGCTCTGGGCAGCTAATCAATCATTTATAGGAGAGCCATCCAAACTGTTTTCTCTCTCACCAGTTGTTCATTCACAGCTGCAGAAAGAAACAAACACTCACACACACTTTCATTGTTCATAACACACACACAATCAGGTGGGTAACTTAACAACTAAACCACAACCTCATACAAAGAAGTAGCCTCAGCTCATACTTGTATTGTCACTGATGCTGGCACATGACTTATATCATATCAACTTGTAAAAAAATGTCTAGAAACATAAATAAAACATAAAATATATATATTGTAGTGGTTCATGTCTCCAGGTGATTGGATGGAGAGAAAACCACAAGAAAAGATGTGGAGCCATCACCATAGCCTCAGGCTGCTCATCAAGCTTATCTCTGGGATAGAGTTAATAAGTAAAGGAAGGACAGGAGAACACTGCATAAACATACAATTAGGCAGTTGTACAAAGGTCAAGTAACATTTGAGCTTTGTATGCTAACAGTTTGCCCAGGAGGTCATTTTGTGTCTAAACTTTGGTAATGGGCAGGTGCAACCTCCACCGTGTTCTGGATGGAAAGACGCCAGCTTTCTATATTTCCTGTTGATCTCCTGGTGTCACAGGTAGACTGTTATATTGTTTGACAATATATGTTATTGTAAAAGTTTTCTTGGTGCTTGGGTTTTATTAAAGAATGAGCAATGAAGCTATTGTGTTTCCTATTCATCATCTTCCTTCTTCTGCTATTGTAATCTACGGCAGCCTTTGAAATCACATGGTAGAACATTCTGAAATTTGGCACACTGATTGTTCCTGATTCTTTTCATCGAGCTTTTGTGTTTGCAACTTGAGCAATCTAAGACACCAAAAACTGTCTAACGCTCCTTGGATTAAGATGAGTTTAAAGCACAGAGTCGTCAGTTTCCAGCATGTTACATTTTCTGCTATATTAAAAATAAAACAGATCACAATCAGATCAAGCGGCCATTATAGCTGTGGCCTTGCTGATCTGCTTTCCCTCCTCATCGCTGCTTGGAGCTATCTTCTCTCTATGCAGCTGCTCTAGGTATTCACAGATCTGGCACAAACCTGACATGTCTAAACGTCTTGTAGCTCAGGTTCTGACTTGGTGGATGTCAACAACTGCAAAAATAAGACTTAAATTGCATAAACATCATAAAGCAATGTTCACTGACAATCTAACAGTCTGACATTAATATTGCATGACTAAACACACACTGATTTATTTCTGTGAAGCTAAGTGCTGCAAAATATACAACAGTACCTGAGAAAAATGATGGTAGTTCCATCATTGAGTTGGACAAGTGCTTATCAGGTGTGTCTCCCCAAATATCACTGAGTAATCAAAACCTTTCTTTCTTTGAAACATCTCTTTGTAATCATAGCACAACAGAAACATGATCTCTCACTATAATCTAGTCGGCATGTTTGTGTAATCAGCGGTCAATGGCCGGAGGAGAGTACTCGTCCTTGTGTCATTGCCCCTGAAACAAATACTGTCTGTCACCACTACGTCACTGCTTAAATTGGACATGCCTAGTTGTGTTACAATCAACATTTTTAAAGCACTTTAAGCGATGGAGAGTCTATTATCATCGGCCCCATAAACCCTTTTCAAAGGCTCAAGCACTGTACAATTTTATGAGGATGACTACTACCCAAAGTTCAAAACCTACAAAGTAAACTTCTTTGCACACAGAAACATTTCCTCTCCACCGTTTGGAGGATCACATGAAGACCTAGACTAAATGACAAACATGTTTTGCACAGATAAGTTAAGGGTTTGACATTGCAGAGTAATATGTAAGAGTAGATTTGATTAGACAATAATGTTATGATTTACTGCATTACCTTAGTGTGAGTGAACCAAAAATCAGTACTGGTATGTATAATGCTTTGGTTTTGCTGCAGAAACATCTCCACTGTAGCATCAAAGACATGTTTATATCTTAGGTAATGCTGCATGAAGACCAGAGGTCTTGTCATTATCTCTTTCCATTTCTAAATTGTGTGTTGACATTTCGAGTGTATTCCATAAAGAAGTTTCCTGCAATAATGAGCTGGACTGGGCAATAAAATGATAGAAACACTTCAGCAACAGCATTAACAGGGACCAGTGATTGCCCTTTGTAAGATGGGTATTAAAAACACTCACCACCTTGTGTCCCCCACCACCTCCACCTAAGTGACATACTCCTGGAAGTCTGCCCAGAGGACTGATTGACTTGATGTCAGGGTGCACATAAAGGCTCATGTGGGGTCCCTATCTGGTGATACCCGGTCCAGCCCACCACTCAGAACCTTAACCTCAGCACCATGCAGCAGCCTTGTCCTGGTCGACTCCTTACACCTTTAGTTATTTGTATGCATAATAAATGTATGGAAGAAACAAAATGCACCATTATTTGTTGTGACAAAGACATGTTTGTTTCAATGATTTCATCATAGAAATTCAGAGTTACAGGAGACACTGGAAACTCAAGACTGCCATGATATCCATGGTCTTTACAAGTGGATGTAAACTTTTGTTCACAACTGTATTTACACTGAAAGTGAGGAGAATTCAGCTTCACTAAAAAGACACTAATTCTTACAAAGAAATCATTATCTAAGAGCATGTCTGTTTGACTGATCAGAGTCATCTGACGTAGGAGCTATTTGCTTGTCTCTCTGTACCCATCAATCTTTGCCAGAATTTGGATTTCTTGGTCCAAGGGAAAATCCCTGTGATCAGCTCACATTTATGAGTTTCTAGTTCACAGCAAATAAACTACACTTGAAGTGTCTTTGGATCCTCGAAAGAGAGTACAACAAAGATCTTTTGACTTCTGAGCTCATTAAACCTGATTTCAGTCACGACAACACAAAGTGATAATGGGTTTTTCATCCCTCTGATGAAATCAGAGTGAGTGCCCTTGAGAAAACTGCTGTCTGTACTGTCTAACTAACTGAACTGAGAGCTCAACACAGTTCACACTGGCTAATGTCATCAAACATCTTCCACATTCCAGCGGACTATGCAAACCAGCAGCTTCTTAAAGTAAACTCAGGTAGGATTCAACTGATAAGCTCACACAACACCCAACAATAATCCAGCTTCATGACCAAAAACTAAAGCAGTGAGTTCAAAACGGAGGATGGACGTGGCTAAAAAGGTGTTTAAAGGGAAAATGAGCATTTTAAACCGTTTCTGCCTGTAAGGGGGAAACAAAGTGAAACACCAGGAGAAAGAGCCACAACAGCTCAGGTTGAATCAGTGGAAAATTGAAAAACAATCCCTGGTGGGTGGGTGTTTTTCTGTAGCACTTATACCTGCTCAGTGAACACCCCGGGGGCTGCAGGTCAACATGAGAGCATCGTCTCTTAGAAACATTGCTTGGTGAGGCACGTAATCATTGCTGTTAACCCTTTGTAGGCAGCTCTGCTTCAGTGTGTGTGTTAGTGCCGGGACCCGTCTCAGGCTCAGTGGAACCACCTGCATCTCATAAAAACCAGTGTTCTCGACCAATCACAGACTGCAAGCAAAGAATGAGCTCACCCAGGCTTACATCACCCGCTGCTGGAAGTTTATCTCACAATATAACCACTGACCTTTTAAAAAGAGCTGAAGTATTTTTAGAGCAGGAACTGAACATAGCTTTGTAAAAATGAGCCCTTTCCAGACTTTGTTTCTGAGGACTTACATGCAGTGGCTGTAATTACTTGGTAAACAAAGCAGGACAGAGTTAAGCTTGCGTTGGACACACTTGACTACTGTAAGGCCCTGCTATCAGGTCTACCCAAAAATGCTACAAAGCTCCAACATATTCAGAACTCTGCAGCTGATTGCTGACTTGGGCCCAAACGTGACAACACATTTCACAGGTCCTTACACTGGCTGCCTATCCATGTTCGAAAGAATTGAAAAGTTCTTTTACTTGTTTTGAAAGCATTTTACGGTCCTTTATCCGCATACGTGTAACCACTCAGGTCCTCTGGCACGAGGCTGTTTCCTTATTTCAGAGTGAGGATTAAAACCTTTGGTTTGGCACTATTTCGCTTTTATGCTCTGAGCTGCTGAAACAGTCTGCCTGAGGTCCTGACAAATCTTTAACTGTAAACTTTAAACCTCCCTCGTCAGCATGGCTTTGGATGAAATACTGTTTATAGACATTGCATTTTGATTTTGGTAATTTATTTTATTGTTTTTTGTTGTAATTTTGTTTTCCTTTGAATCTATTACAAGTGGTTTGCTTCCGTTCTTTGACCTAACTGTATATTACTATTATTGCAGTAATAGCATTTTAATCTATTTTACTGTGTTTCTCTGTCATCATATTTATCTTTGTTTGGTCTTTCTAATCTACTCCATCTAGTTGTTACTTTACTATCAGAGTCTACACTTGGTTGGTCAGCTGTGAAGCACTTTAGAGGCACTAACCAGTGTGAAAAGTGCTTGATTCAAATGGCCTGACTATTTGCACACATGAAATGTTAGTATGTTGACAACCTAAATATTTCATTTTAGATAAAACAGGAAGTCATTCTGTCCTGTTGTTGACATATTGACACATTAGTTTTGGTTCTAAAATGATGCACTGTAAATAGAAGTAGTAAATAAATTCCAGTGTTATGTAAAAACGTATTATCAGCATGTAGAGTGTACACCATGCAGACTCTAAGGGTCTGTATGTAGCTCCATCCAGACACTTTTTAATAGATCTGAATCAACTGAAGTTAAAGTTCAAGAGATCTGACCCAGACAGGGGCTACTGGTGGACAGTGAAAAGAGCACTTTGAGAAGCTCCTAAAGAAGGCACAGTCTGAAGATTCAGGGGACACATTGCCCAAGTCCATGGCAGGGGTTGCTGAGCTAGTTAAGAAGCTCAAGGCACCAGGTACGGACAAGATCTCCCCTGAGATGCTGAAGGCTCTGGACACCGTCAGGTTGTCTTGGCTGACAAGTGTCTTCAGTGTCACATGAGGGTCAGAGGGTGTGCAGTATCACCCTGCTCAGGCTCCCCAGTACAGGGTGGAGGAACAGAGGCTCCAACTGACTGGCAAAACTTGGATTCAAGAGGAGCAGTTGTTGAGGGGCTCACATCAGTTTGACCATCCAGTCCACATTCATTCTGTCAAACACGTTCCCTGTGGAGGTACTGTAGGAGTATGTGGTACTGAGCCATTTCAACAAGCTATTCAGTCCTTGTAAAACCAAAGTGTTCGTATTCTCGGTTTCTGGTAGGTGTTGGATTCCCCTAGGGTTCCCCCTTGTCTCTGATCAGGGTTTGTGATATTAATAGAAAGGATAGCTGGCATAAAATCACAGTATTCTGATCTGTTTGTCGTTATTATAAGTACCTGTGTGTTTGCTACCTGGAGCTTGTTTACTGTCCAGCTCTGCACAGCTCTGACTGATAATCTACATGTATGTTTGTTATGTAGTGTCCTACTTTGAAGTCCTCCTAATGAAAGTGCCCATCAAGACATAAATCAAGCACAGCCACTGTGGAAGTTAGATAAAAGCATGTAGGAGCTCACAGCTGCAGATTTGCTCACTGCTTTGCATTTTAGCTAACTGGGCTGCTCTACCTGTAGAGGACTGACAAAAGCCTCTGTGTCTTTTTTGTACTTTCTATCAATAGAATGGTCTTAATACATTTTAAAAGATTCTGCTCATGAATGTATCATTCATTTATGCTCGTAATAATTAAGTCATTCCAACTGTCTGATGGAAAGAGACCAAACACATGTCAGTGTTTTTAGGTAAAGTAAAAGAGTTAGGTCATGTTTCTGAGACGAGAAGAAAAGAGGAGGACACTGTCACCAGAATCTCTGCAGCATAGTCTCCTCTGGTGCCTCTTTGCCTTATTGTTGGGTGACACTACCAATCTTTCATCACCTCCTCCACAGAAACCAGGTGCTTATTCATCTTCAGCTTGTTCATCATGTGGCCTGTCAGCCCACACATCAACACACCTACGCTGCTGTGCACACTGAGGCTGGGTTGGTGTCATTCGGCACTCAGCAGGCAAAATGTAAAAAATGTACAATACTTAAAAATGAAGTTCCTTACACAGAAAGTAAGATTATTCATCATCCCTTCATGTAGTGTTTTAAACAGAAACACCAGCATGACAACATGGTGCCAGCAGATATCTTCTTTAATACCTGCCAGTTCAGTCTGTTAGCACAGTTTGTGCTAATGAGCAACGAACACCAAGTATAGCTGCGGCAGATAAGAATGTCATAATTTGCAGACTGTAGTGACAAATTTTTGGCCAAATTGAAATTTTGATGATGGTCCAAGACATAAAAAGTCACCAGTAAATTCTGTGGAGACGACGGATGTGTGGCTCAAATTCTGTGGCAACATTCAATTGTTATAATCAATCCTAGCTACGACTACAGTCATAGTTTATCTAGTGGTGATCTGACCAAACACGAAACAACAAAAGAATGAAACAAACAAAATCTTGATGGAACTGCAGGACAACAGAATATTGAAGCTATCAGTCACTGCATAGAAGACAAGGGGAGAAATTTGTCATCAAAAGGCACAATCATTAAAAAAAAACCTGTTTCCAACCTACGATTGTACTTCAAAATGTTCTTGGGCTCACCCAAAAACAAGAGGCGTAACTCATATTTTGGGGCATAACTGTATACTATAAAGCCTTAAATCACTGTCCACAAAAATGTTTGAAGCAATCAAAGAAAAAAGGAGAGGAGAGCTTTGAGCTGTTGGTCCAGGACAATGTGTCCGTCCACACAGCATCAGGGGGCAGAAGCAGCCAGATGTGGCTTTGAACTGTCGCTCCATGAACCTTACTCACCCAGCTTGCACCCTCTGACTTATATCTGTTTCCCAAACTGAAATCCCACTGACATGGCCGTAACTGAGTGATGATGAAGTCATTCATGCTGTTGAGGAAAATCTGGAGGTCCAACACGAGACTTTCTTCCATGAATCGATAGCGAAGCTTCAACATCAGTGGATCAAGTGCATTAAAATAAACAAGACTAAGTACAAAACAGCAGAAGAACCATCTTTCTCTTGTAATGTTTTCTGGTGAGTACCCTCGTGTACTGTATGCTGTAAAATAAACCTTGCTTTTAAACATATGACTGAAAAACAGGTATCAGTATACCTATCAGTATACAGGTACGTCAGTATTTCCCATTCACTGCAACTCCTCATTCACCTGCCTCAACAAGTCAACAATCACCCGGCTACAGTTGGTTCAAACTCAGCAGCAAGACTCCTCATGAACTTCCGATGCAGGGAACACATAACTCCAGTTCTGGAATAAAGACCCTGGCTCCCTATTTAATACAGAATGCAGTTTAAGATTCTATTGATCACCTTCAAATCTCTACACGGTCTGGCCTCACTCTTTATATGGGAACTTTTAACACCCTAGTCTGCACCTCCACCCTGAGATCTGAAACCCAGCTACTGCTAAACATTAAGGATCCAGACCCAACACTAAGGAGGATCGTGCTTTCACTGTTTCAGCCAAAACACTGTGGAACAAGTTTCCTCTGACTGTCAGAACAGTTCAGTCCCTTCCTCAGTTTAAAAAGCTTTTAAAGGCCCACCTGTACAGACAAGCATCTATCTAACTGTGTATTCCTACTCTGATGCTCTCCTTTAGGTCTTTTTAAGGTTGCACTGTTTTTTTGTTTGCTTTATTAATGTTACATTTCTTTTACTGTTTTATCTAATGTTTTATGTATTTTAATGTTTTGTAAAACACTTTACAAGTTCAGTTTTGAAAGGTGCTATAGAGATAATGTTTATTATTATTATTATTGTCATTATTATTATTATTATTAAATTTACAAATGCAATTAATTCTTTTAACATCACTAAAAGTTATCCAGGTCAAATATTGCTGCTTTGCAGCCCCCACTGACTGTGTTAAGAGATAGGTGTATAGGGGCAGGGGCTGATGCTAACCTTTACTATGTTTTTCACTTGGCTGCATAATCAGTATATTGTCGAATCATAATTTTAATAAAGAAACAAAATCTTTTAGCCAATTTTACTATTACATCATCAGTATATTCACATTACTACTGTATAAAGGGGGATTTTAAATTTTGGCAGTTATTCCACCCACAGGTGAAACACACTTGTTCCTAACATGGAGCTGTGAAGTGGTTTGAATGGATATATTCCAGCTCCACTACTCTGCTTAAGCAATACAGTAATGAATTTCATGCTTCAGGAAATTGTTTTTTAAGATGCATTACAGTCAGTATCCTCACATGACAATAGTTTAACACACACTGGAGTTTCCAGCAGTGCTTTTTAATGGAGGCAGTCACCTGACACCAGTAATGCCGTCACATTCCTGTCTGGACTGACACACTACAAAGCTCTGGTGGTTATGGCCATGGCTGCAGGCCCAGAATGTAACACAACGTCTCTGGTCAGCAGTGACAGAAGGTTAGAATGTTCTAATGTCCCTTAGCTGTTTTTTAAGCCTATTTAAGACATGGGCTACATGACATTGTTTGCTAAAAAATCAGCTTTGTAAATCATTTAACTGCAGCTTCTAAACTGTGACTGTGTGACAGCTCACCTGACTGTGTGTGTGTGTGTGTGTGTGTGTGTGTGTGTGTGTGTGTGTGTGTGTGTGTGTGTGTCACCTACTGTAGCAGCAACTATCCCAAAGACAATTAAGTACTGTGGCAGGTGTTTATATATGTGGATGTCTCTACATAGATTTTTTTGATGTCATGTGTCACAGATGTGCAGGATACAGTCAGACAATTTAAAGGTGTGCAGCAAAGATTAAATGAAGGCAGAGTTCAAAGACAGGTGCGGTCCAGTCATGGAATGAAACGCCAACATGTTGATGTGTGTTGCAGCCGGTGCGATCCCATTAATTATATCATACACTATATGGACATGTATGCAAAGCTGCTGACTGCATCAGTTATGGAGTATGATCAGGGCTTTAGCAACTTTGTGTCCTAAAATGCACTGAACATTACAAATCTCTCCTTTATTTGCTGTAAACAGGAGGCCATCTGAAGTTTGTAAGTTTTGCCCCAGGAAACAGCTGACAGTATGGTCGAGGAAATGCAAACAAAAATGAGGGAATGAACTAAAGAGAACAGACCTTTGCTGAACTCCAGAATTCTCACAGCAGTTTGTGGAGCCTGAGTCACTGTATCATCCACCGTGCTCCTGGATGTAGGGGGACTGGGAGGAAGCTCAAGAATGCCAGTCCCTCCGATGTGAGCAGCAGAGGCTGTCTCTGTGTCTGTGTCTGTACTGTCATTCTGTTTGCAGATTCTCATTCAGTGGAGAGTCAATAGAGCAGTGTAGGAAAGGCCTCTTTGTTTAGCTACTCTCAACTCTGAAGTGTGTTGGTCTGCACTGTGGTTTATGCTGAATCCTCCACACATATTTTTGTCTCTCAGAAGAGATGCAGATCTTACTTCTCCACTGCACAGGTCTAGACACAGACTTGAACAGATGGTGGCTGCACACACCTTTCTGATAACAGAGCAATGACTACTGTCGACAGCTGCAGTTCGAGACAGTGGAGTTCAAGTATAAAGTACGTGCGCAGACAAAAGACTCGCTGGAGAGGCAGCTAAATGGTGTGGAGGACAACCACGACAGCAACGTGGCCAGCTGGCAGGTAGAGAACAGAGAACAAGAACTTTCAAAATAAAGCAATGGGCTGTGCGGCAATTTTGGCATAGCAGGCCAAATTGCATAACAACTTACACAATCATCACATGAGGCACATTGACCCCAAAGACTGATGAGACTAATGAGCATGCTCAATAGGCCCAGAACTGCAGAAGGATACTGAAAATCCAGGTACCTCATGGAGGAAGCCTGGAAAATGTTTCCAGAATATGCACCAGTGAGCAACTTTCAGTCGAATGAATCATATTCAGTTCAATTAAATTCAGTTTTATTTATATAGTGCAAATGTACAACATACGTCATCTTGTATTCGGTATGTAGTTCGTCATTATATATCCATGAGTGTGTTGTTGCGGTCTGGATCACTGCACCATGTACTTAGATTTCTGAGGAGATGCACATGAGGCCGCGGTGCAGATTCAGTACAGAACTATAAATCAAGCTTGACCCTGACAGCATGCCGATGCTGTAAGACATCTGGTGAACTGTTAAAACCTGTATGACACAAAGTTCTGTCAGTCATTGTTTCCCCTTTTGTTGTGGAATCAGCTCCCAGTTTGGGTTTGTTACCTTTAAGATTAGGCTTAAAACCTTCCTCTTTGATAAAACTTACAGTTGATAGTGAGGTTGGAAGACTTTGGTGCCATCGCTCTGTTCTTCAGTTCCCTCCACAGACTCTCCTTTGGATTCAGGTCTGGACTCTGGCTGGGCTTCTCCATCATGCTGATCTTGTTTTTTGTTGACCATTTCTCCACCACTTTGACTGTATGTTAGGGATTTCTGTCTTGTTGGAAGGTCCAGTTTGGCCAGGTATTTCTGCAGACTACCTGACCGTTTCCTCCATTATCTTAATGCTGTCCTCATGATGCTTTATATCTTATAAAAGCTGCACTGCACAGCCTTTCCCCACCTTATGAGCAGATACAGTGCACACCACTCTTTCAGTGATAGGTCCTAATAGCAAGCTCAGAGCTTTGATTTTGGCAATGACTTGTAATTGACTAATAACGGATTCAAAACCTACTGTAATAACTGTTCCTTATTTATAAGGACATGGTAGAAATCGGCAGCACCGTTTTTAATGGTAAAGAAGCTACATCTTCAAAGATCTGTGGAAATTTCAAGGAGCATAAAACTTTTGGACCTGGCATTTTTACTAAAGACTTTAAGAACAAAAAGTTCAGATTTATCCTTAATACTTCTAATATAATGTCTTGCTGGAGTTTAACACTTGGCATTGCCAGCCAGCAAAACCTGTTGGTTAAATGAAAATACACTTCTAATCAAAATGTGTCCTGGGCTTAACTCCAGATGGATAAGCCCTGCTGCTATCAAAATTAACACCTGACACTTCTCTGTAGACAGAAAGATTCTGCCCCGATAATCTTAGACAGAACAGTGTTTAAAAAGAAACTTTTTGCTGACACCATCTTCGTCAACCTTGGGTAAATGCTACTTTGCTACTCAAACAAGTGAGAAAACCTGTATCCTATTGATGCCCAGAACAGACGTAAGTCTTCATGTTTATTCTGTCAGGATTATTTCTTTCGTCCTTTGCTGTCTGTCCAATGGCATTTTACATAATGCAAATCAATGGTATCATTCTTTACTGTGTTAGAAAACGAGTGCTACATGCACCTTGTTTCTAATCCTTTGTTATGTTATTTGAAACATCCAACATCAGCTCAGATACTTGTCAACAAAGTCTCGTAACACATCAAACTATCAGTATGAGTTCTTCATCTACACATACTCCTCATAATGACATTTGCGTCACACGTAGCTTAACAGGAAGAGAATCACAAGCTTTGGTCAGGAGTGAATCCTGTTAAGTTTCAAAACTGGAAAAAGACATTTTCACTGATTGTTGTCACACTAAAGAACACAGTATACAAGAAGTTATTAAAACAACGTCCAGCAGGGATAAACTTAGCTCACACACACACATGTTCACTAGCTGTTTCCCAATGAAGTCAAATAGTCTGCACTTATGTAGGACTTTTCTACCTCAAATGGTACTCACACACACACACATACACCACACGACTGGTGGTACAGCTTCCATGCAGGGGTTCATTGTCTTAGTCCAGTTTACTATCTATGCTATATAACTAGTAGACTGTAGCTCTGCAACAGTGCAGTGCTTGAGTTCACAGCAGTAATGTTAACTATACTCAGACAGAAACCTGCAATCCAATGAGGTGGGAAGCCCTGTGTGTGTGTGTGTGTGTGTGTGTGTGTGTGTGTGTGTGTTGTGTGTCTGTGTGTGATGTGTGTGTGATGTGTGTATGTGAGTCCAATAGGTGGGAAGCCCTGTGTGTGTGTGTGTGTGTGTGTGTGTGTGTGTGTGTGTGTTTGTGTGTCTGTGTGTGATGTGTGTGTGATGTGTGTATGTGAGTGAGAGAGCGAGAGAGAGAGCTGTGTGGGATGTGTGATGTGGGAATGTTCAGCTCAGGGACTTGAGCACTGTAATGCTCAGAGAACTGCTCTCCCTCTCTCCTCGTCTCATCATGTGTTATGTAACAGCTTTCATGCCATTGTTTTAAAGCACTAGCTGCTCTCCCAGCTTTCATGCAAAGAAAAGCCACAATCAGTCTGGCTCATCCATGGGCACTGCACAGAAAAAAGACAAAAGCACAACCCTCCTGCATCTTTAGACGCTGGGAGACATCAAAGTTCACAGGAAAAGCTCAGTTTAATGCCAAGAAGGAACGTAGGGGAGAGTGGGGTAAGATGAGACAGTGGGTAAGTTGACCCACCCCTTGTATCTAGGTAACCGTGGACATGTTTTGTCATGTGACCATAAATTCAGGAAGCACCCATCATTTCAATCCTGCTGTGATGCAGAGAGACACATGGGAGAAGGGGTAAGAATTTTTTTACACAAAAAAATGTTTTTTGCTTGTCAAAGTAAATTTTCTGCATATCAGGTAAAATGACTGCTATGTCAAAGCAAATTTATCCAGGTCTAAAATTATATATTATACATGTTGGTTATTGGCCAACATATAAAATCATATAAATCATTTCACTGAAGATTAGCCTGAATTTCTAAGCTAGCCCGTTTTTTCCAAAATGGTGGCTTTGGGGCAAAGTGAGCCAAAGGCTCTGGGGTAAATTGAGTCAATGGTTCAACTTACCCCACCATAAGACACCTAAATTCAGTTAAGTCTTTGACATATAAAATGGTATTTCAGTTGAGTATATTCAACTGGTTTGGTGTGTTTGTCACATGTTAACCATTGTAGAAAAGGTATCATGCCAAGAACCTACAAGAGGAAAACAAGCTGGGGCTCAACACCCCTTGAAGAGATCGAGAGAGCAGCCAATGATGTCAAGGGTGGAAAGTCCATCAAATCAGTGGCAAAAGAGAGAAATATTGACAGGTCAACATTGAGGAGGTACATGAAAAAGAGGGAGACAAAGGAATTAAAAACAATAATGTATGGTGGAACAGCAGAATCAAAGAGAGTCTTCTCAGAGGAGGTGGAGGAGGAGCTAGCAGACCATGTCAAGAAGCTCGCAGTTCAGTTCAGCCTTACTCCAAAGAAATGCCATCAACTGGCATTGGAATTGGCAGAAAGAAACAATATCCCTACCCCCAGCAACTGGAGAAAGAAAGGTTTAGTCGGTAGGATGTGCAAGACATAACATGACTCAGTAGGTTGGCATAATCATTCATTTTGTGTAGCTCAATACATTACCATTACTTTTTTTAGTAAAGATTGGTTCAAGAATTTTATGGCACGCCAATATCTCTCCTGCCGTATGCCTGAAGCAACACCTTTCTCTTTCTGAAGAGGAAACAAACCAAGCAATGGAAAGCAGCTCTGAAGAGAGTGATGATGCCATCCCATTTGATGACACTTCTGAGCATGAGAGCTCTAGCGATGACAGAAGTGAACCAGATCTGGTAGTTGGTGACTTTGTCATCGTAAAATTTGCGTTCAAAAGCAGTAGCCACCATTACATTGGCTCAGTTGACAGCATTGCAGGCAACAAAGTGAGTGCCAGATTTCTCAGAAGAATCCAAGGGATCAGTTGCAGTAGGAAACCCACCTTTGCATTCAAAGAAAAGGATGAGGCATCTTTGCCATGGAGTGATGTGCTGAAGAAACTGCCTCAACCTCAAAAGACTGGAGAAACTACATGGAGGGAGCAACAGTTCATGTTCCCCTGCAACCTTGACAGTTGGAATATTGAATAGCTGTATTGATTAAATGGTTAAATGGTTTTGAAACTAACTGGTGGTTTGTTCTCACAAATTCAGAACTGTTAAAACTATTTGTTAGCACAATATGCTCAGGTTTACATTTTAAAACTCAGATGTTCAGTTTACCCCTCGATGGCTCAACTTACCCACTGACTTGGTTCAACTTACCCCTAACCTGGGGCAAGTTGAGCCACAGGAGCACTTTTTTTTGAGAGGTCATTATTTTGGGCAGCTTTGTCAGAGATGCGTTCTGATAGTTTCATTGGATAGGAGACACCCTGAATTAAAGGTATATGTTTTCATTTTATTTCTGTGTCACTTTTCCTTACCTCCAGCACAACATAAGTAAAAAGTGGCTCATCTTACCCCACTCTCCCCTACAGCTAACAGTCTGCAACCATATATTAGTGCACATAGTCCAGGGGAAAAAGCAGTGTTTGCAGGACTGGACACACTAGTTCATAGCACCTCAGTTCACTGTATCGTGTACAAATCTGTGATTCCTCTGAGTCTCCTGGCTTCAAGGTAAAACTGAAATGGTACAATTTCATGCTGGAACAGTTACACAGGAACATGTGGCTGTCACCTGAAAATAGAGTAGCAGAGGTTATATGGACGAACCCACTTAGAGTGAAAAATAAGTACAATGTGTTGGTTGTTTGACAGGATTTCAACGGGACTCAGAGCTGGTGTTTTTTATTTACCGGGTCATTCCATAGCCCTCTATTTTTGAGCCTTTCCTTGGTGGATTCACTGGTGTGCTTGGGATCATTATCCTGTTGATTCTGTAATCTAGAAATGAAGGAGCCTCTTGGATAAGAGACAAAATGTCTTTCAGAGCCTAAAAGAGAAGTCCAGGTGCTTTTACTGAAACAATGACTGGATGACTGAACATCTCCATCGACACATTCTGCTTTTTCTCTCTACATCCTCTGATCTCATATTAGAAGCATCTTCCGGTACTTTTTAGAAATCTTTGTTGTGTTGTCTACGACTTTGTAGTCAACACTGTGATGCCACTCACAGCTGTGTGTTTCCAGAGCAACAGTTCCTCACCAGGGGCGATCAAACACGCGGTTCACTGTAATCCACTTCTGTGTGTTGTCTCTGGCACAGAGGAGGAGGAGCACTTTATCCATCCTAACGCAGAGCCTATCATGTTTCAAACTCATTTAAATGACAAGAACCTTTATCAGCTGCAGTCCAGGTGAAGAAGCATCAACATGATCTTCTAAAGAAGGTTTATGTATCGAAAAAAGACCTTTAAAGTAGAAATGACACACTCTCTATCCAACATCTGAAAATAACTGCATAAGCAAGGCAGACTAACAATTGCACATATGCCAGTGTACTTATCTGTATATATTTTATTCTATTCCACTTCTTCTTTTATATTTTTTTAATGTTATTTTATTTCTTACTATCTTAATCGTTTGCACCAACAGACCAAGACAAATTCCTTGTAATGTAAAAATTACTTGGCAATAAACATGATTCTGATTCTGATTCTGATTCTGACTAACCTCTGCAGCTCCCTTCAGCTCTACAGACCATCTGAGCCTCTTCTAGCCAGTCATCTTCATTTTACATGAAATACACTGTTAAGGTTCAGCATCACTCAACTGGAGCCACAGGCTGTTTTAACCATCTGAATTCTAGGCAGCTTCTACAGTTTTTTCTTTTTTGGTTGTTGCTTTTTTTCTCATTGTTGACTCATTTTCACTGCAATTCTGCACCTCTATGGAAACAGCCCGACCACGGCTACAAGTGCTTATGTGCAGTATGGCACAGTTATAACGTCATTAGTCATAAAATAACATAAAGACAAATTAATCCCTTTGATTATTTTACAAAAATTTAAAAAAAACGGGAATCAGCGTTTTTTCAAACATTGTTTGATACTAATGCTGCTGTTTCTAATACTACAACAAATGGTGACTTTACATTTTACATACTATACATACTTTGTTACTTGTCTTAAGGGTCCAAACAACAACGGTGTGTCTAACCTTATTGTTATTCTAAGGAGGATCAGTATTTTTCTCCGCAATGTTAAATCGCAATTTTGAGCCCCTAAATATACCGCAAACGTATATAGCTTGGCACACACATCAGACCTGGCGAAAAATGCAATATTTTGCTGTAATTACATGTGAGTGGCAGAATGGCTCAATAGTGCCACCTTGAAAATTTAAAATAAGGGTTTTGATACAATTACTTTCACATAGAGCTACGAAATTTGGTATACAAATGTATCAGGACAAGACGCACAAAAAGCCCCAATGTACCAATACTCAAAATGCAACAGGAAGTTCGCCATTTAGAATTTACCGTCACATTTTTTGGCCATTTTTCCAGAAATTTGACATTTTCAAGAGCAAACTTGTCCTTGGGAATAACTCCCATAGATCTCAAATTTGGCCGGCATATACCACAAGCTGTTCTGACCAAAGGCTATTAAGATGTTCTGCAAAAGTATGAGAGCGTGCCCGTGGCGCCCCACGGCCTTTTGCTGTTTGGACATTTTTCTTTTTTTGGCCATTTTTCCAGAAATTTGACATTTCCGAGAGCGAACTCATCCAAGGGAATAACTCCCACAGATCTCAGATTTGGCCAGCATATACTCCAGGCATTGGTGAGCAATAGTTATTAAAATGTTCCACAAAAGTATGAGGGCGTGTCCGTGGCAGCCTGCAGCGTTTTGGCGTTTTACCATGAAAGACACAGTAAGTGCTGTGTAACTACTCTGTATGTGCTCCAAATGGTCTGAAACTTCACATGTGTGATCAAACTCCGGCCATGCATATGGCCATTTCCTATCTCAGTTGCTAGCACGCCATGAACCAGGAAGTGCAGTCTAACTACTCTGTATATGCTCTGAACAGCCTGAAACTTCATATGCGTGATCGAAGCACAGCCCTGATAGACTTAGATAGCTTTATTGTCATTGCACATGTTTCAGAATGATGGTATGCATCAGTCACTGACCAGCGTGAAGTGAGGACCCGTCCAGCGCTGCTTGCAGCTTTAGTTTTAATTTGTTTCCATCCTTGTTTCCAATCTGCACTGGGTTAGTACAGCTTCAGTTTGGCCCAGTTTGGTTGAAAAGTCCCTAAATTTTCGTCACAACTGTTGGTCACAGCCAAGACTTAATCTACAACTGATATTTTAACGTAATAAATGCTACTACTGGATATGGGTCTTATCAGCATCCCAGAGTAGCAGGACTTACATTTCTATCTAAGCATCCTGTTAAACTAGTCTTCTAGTATTGTGTGCCAACACATAATAAGACATGATGGTTAGAATGCATCAGAACATATCTTGTTCGTGTCCATTGTGGGCTTCAGGGTGAAGTGGGTTAGAGCTGAACAAAGCTTTCTTTCTCACCACACTCAATAAGTCAATTACTTCCACTTTAAAGAGCAATTGTTGTTAGCCTCTCCTCTGATCTTTTTAAAGCCCTGTTTGGCAAACTGGCAATACTCACAGTGTATTAAATATTCCCACATGGTTTAGAGGTTCACTCCAGTTCAAACAGCAGAGCACAGGACAATGCAATGCAATTACATCAGACCAATTAACGACAGAACACTGGACTGTCCTGTGTTAGGTCTCAAACTACTCCAAAATTAAATAATCCTTTAAAAGCACATCTAAATGTGCATGAAAAAGAACTGCTGATACAGTAAATATGTAGTGAATTATTCTAAAGGAGAATGAGGCCTTTTGTGCTGTTTAGCCCACACAGTCTTTAAAAACAACTCACATTTAAAACCATGACTATATCAGACTGATCAGAACTGTTGTCATAAACTAAGAACTGTAAACTAATTAGCTAGTTTGTTTGCTTCTAGACACCTTACATGGAAGGTTTATCAACAGATGCCACAATGAGGGTTAATGTGCTAATTGAGGTTATTTCACGTGGGAACATGTTTTTAACCCCATGTCTTACCTACCTTAGTTTTAGATGAAGTCATTTAAGAAATAAAGCAATGCCACAAATAACACTAAAATTATAAAACATCACTGATGATAATCGTGTAATTTCTACTTCAGCTTATATTCATCTTCTGTTGTAAAAAGCACAAAGTAAATAAACATTGTTCCTCATTTGTTTATTCATCAAGTCTATTATTATTTGTGTGGTGTATCTAAAGGATGCAGCACTTTCAGCGGAACAATAAATGCTTACATTTGCTGATTGAAAGACTACCATGGACAGCTCTGTGTCTAGTAGAACTCCACTACAGCTTTTTCCACTAGTCACACTGATCCCTAATGAAAACACCACTTACGTTGTCATTAAATGCAACACATTCATGCTTGTCCATATTAACTGTGTGGAAAAGACCTCACAGCTCTAGCTCTGTTCCTGTTGTTCTGGGTTCATATCATTTCTATTTGGCTCTTATTCATGTAAATAATTGGCTAACGGTAGACAATGTGACATGATCCCAGAACTGTGTCAGCGGCTACAGTGGAATTTATCTGAGTGTGTTTTCACTGATCTCATCCTCAACATCATCAGTGAACATGAGGTTTTGATGTTTATGACTTAAAATCAGCCAGCAACTTTGGATTCTCTTACATGCCCCCGTCCGCCACTGGAGAAGAGGCGGAAGGAACAATTTTCACACCCACAGTTACAAAATAATAGTGAGGAAGGCAATGCAGCTACAGGGCGAGGAGGGCTGAGGGTAAAGAGCCCATCACTGACTCACAACCAGCTGATTAACTCACACTTTCATGCTTGCCTGCTCAAACATTCACTTGTGACTGGAAGCCACAAGATCACTCTCTCTCTGGGACTATTTGGGGAAATTGTCAGAGCTATAGGAATATCATTTGACACAGACGTAGATACCACCAGAAAAGCCTTCAGTAAACAGTTACATAGCACTGTTTCCCCAGGTGGATACTGGCCGTGCAGCCCATCCATCACCAACAGCACGTCTCTACAGCAGCTTCTCTTTCTGTTTGGTCTTTGTCCGCCAGTGGTTAAAAAACACTTTTCAGTTCAAATGGTATGGTGGAGATGGTATGATATTCATTCAGTTCCCTATAACTGCTCTGTCCTCCTGTGGTTGTAAGGAAGTTCAAGCAGGAAAGAGCAACTCATGGTTTCCACATGGCCCATGCAGACTTTCAAAGCACACACACAGCTCTATTACTACAATAGGTGCGTGCTGGTCAGCTACACTAATTCTTTACATTGCCTTCCTTTGTGCTTATACAGGATTGGACTGTGGCACCGTGTCAATGTGATCATTCCTGAGGTGTGACAAGTACTGTAGGCAGACAAAAAACAGGATTTCTGGAGGATGTAGAACATCGTGGATAGAAAGCATGTACAATCAAAGCTCCTTCAAAAACCCAGTGGCGACTTACTGCAATGACAGCTTTGTTAAAGATGAATTATAAAGGTGTGGATGACACACGGCCTCTCCTCCTCATGACAAGCATTTGTTTTAAGTCTCAAATGTTTGTTTGGTTTTTGCATATGTGCAGTTGGTGAGCTTGCAGTGGAGTCAACCTGCGTCGCCACACATTCTGGGCTGCATGTGGACGGCTGCAGGGGTATACGCACACTTGGGATGATGACGATATTTATGTCAAACGGAGCTTTGTGGACACAGATTCCTACAGGATTGGACTGTAGCACCGTGTCAGTGTGATTTGCACACACACTGTAAATACTGCTATTTATGGATGTTTATGTTTGTATTTACTTTATAAATCTTTTACAATATTTTTAGCACATAGTTTTTTGTCCAATTACTGTACATAGAGAGTAAAGATACACCTCAGTCAAGTTCTTTGTTTGTGTGAACAAACTTGGCCAATAAAGTTGATTCTGATTCTGAAAGTATGATTTGGTCTTTAACCCAGCAGGACTCTAGTTTCTCCTCCTGTGTCCTTGTCACTGTAGCCAAATCCAGGTTAGGTGCATTTAAAAGCATGTAGAGACAAACTTTGACACATTTGGGGCATCTTTGGTTTTACCTGGAGTACATGGTTGTAAACTAGAATAACATTATCTTCACTGTATCTGCCTCTCCACTGGTCTGATCTACATGTGGCTCGGCCCCTCCCATACACAAGGTGAAACAGAAAGCAGAGCAAAGAAATTAGAGCAACCGTAAATAACAGCAAAACACAGAGGAGACTCTCACACTAAGCTGTACTGAGTGCACATAAATTAGATAAATAAAGTATTTTCTTTTACTATTTCTACGACTGTAGAATATAAAGTCACAGTGTTATGTGTTCCAAAGGTTGTTAACTGAATGAGTCTGCTTGAAGAAAACCAGTGCAGAGTATAGCCCATCACATGCTGGGGCTGTAAAGTCTGCAATTCTGGACAATGATGGTTGATACTTAGCGAGGACATATGTAGACAGGTCCAGACTCGCTGTCCCTCTTACTCCTACTGCCCCCTTTCCCCTGGACATGAGCACAAGTGGGCCTGGACAAGCTGGAGGAGTGTTGTGTGGATCAGCCTTTTTGTTTGTCTCTCATTTACAGAGCCAGGGCTGTGTCTGAAAACCACATTTTATCTCAGCACACACAAAGAACGCTCAGCGAGCAGACCAAGAGAAGATCACGTATTGGATTACTGCCTTTAAAGCTGATATCAATACTCAGAGGTATAAAAAGGTTGGACAGTTCTGACAGAGGACACTGGCATCCTAAGTCATTTTGAATGACACACTAAATGGATGTAAAGGATGGATGCTGGCTGACAGCTGTATTCAAACACACACACACACACACACACACACACACACACACACACACACACACATCAGTTCTATGAATCTGTCAAACACTGCCTGATGTATAAAACTATGTGCTTTACCACAAATGACAATAACATTGTCTGATAACTTTAAGAACTACTGTGTGCTACATGTCAGTGAGTCAACCAGCCTTCTGCACTGTTCTGTTTGCTTACAGCTGTTCTTCCAAATGAACTTCAGGCCGGTGTGTTTTTAAACAGCAGTGCTGCAGAGTCCAATCCAGGGACCACAGACACTGTTTCCATCTTAGCTCCAAACTCATTACGTGCTCAGTAAAAGCAGTATGTTCACACAGGAGCTCCCACAGTCCCAGGGGGTTCCTGAGTGGGCTGCTCACTGGAGGAGGGAGAGGAGGACCTGTCCGACAGCTCAATCTGGGAAGTTCGACACTGTTCTGCGCTCTAAAGCGAAACCAAAGGCTGCTTCTCAAAAGTTTGCCACATCCCAAGCGACTCTCCGAGCCAGCCGACCCAGAGGATGAACCCGGTGAGGTGGTGCATGCGTGGCCAGGCCTCCCACTGGTTCATGTGTTATTAAAGAGCTTCTATCAGTGCAGGAGGACTTGGTACTCCTACCTTGCAGGTTCTGCACTCGGATGTCGCTGATCTGTCCAATAAATTCTTCCCGCTCGAACCAGTCTTCCCACCCGTGTCCAGCCATCTGGAGCCGCGGAGAGAGCTGCAGGAATCCCGGACAGGAACACTGGAAGCTCCCCGAGCTGGACGGAGAGAAGCCTCTGCTGCTGCAGCGGGAAGGCGGGCTGTCTATTGTCCAGCCGGCCGAGCAAGAGCCATGCGAGCCGGCAGCTCGGAGAGAAACGGCCCGGAGCCCTCAGAGGACGGACATGACTGCAGCCTACTGCGGGTTTCCAGCCTGAGAGCGGAGGAGCTCCAAGACAGCAGCCGAGAGATGGGAGGAAGGAGCCGCAGCACCTGGTCGCTATTTCCGACGTGGGATAGAGTCGATCCAGTGCCCGCCCACCTCCCTCCCCCTCGCCCTCCCCCTCGCCCTCCCCTTCGCCCTCCCCTCCCCTCCCCTCGCCCTCCCCCTTCCTCTCCCTCTCCCTCCCCCTCTCTCTACCTATCTCTCTCTCTCTCTCTCTCTCTCTCTCTCTCTCTCTACCTCCATGATGTGAGAATGTTCAAGTCCCTGACCTGAACATTCTCACATCCCACACAGCTCTCTCTCTCTCTCTCTCTCTCTCTCTCTCTCTCTCTCTCTCTCACACACACACACACACACACACACACACACTACCATACTCATGGAAAATAAGGCCCTGGCTCAAACACTACAGTCCAGTTCTGAGTGACTTCCGTGTTTCCATGTACTACTGTAAATATACTCTAGTATATTTCAGAATGGAAAACTGTGTTTATGAGTCCGCTACATGAATTATTACCTTTAGTTAGCTGTGCCTTCTTGGACATTCAGATTAGTAATACAGAATACAATCAGTATTCAAATGAACTGTGATGTATTGTTATGAATAAAGGAAAGTGCTTATTGATCCCTTGGTGAAATCCACCAGCTCTCCATCAGTGCAGACAGTAAAAACAACTTCATCTTTATTAGCTGCCACAGTAAAGCAATACAAATATGAATGCATCAGTAATTATAATTCAGTAGTACAATATAGTTGTTCCACATTATGAGCACTGTTACTTCAGTATAAACCTACTGAAGTACATTTTCCAGGAGAATCTCGTTTTGTAAATGTATAGGAGGGTACTTCAAAACATCTCCAGTGAGCTGAATAGAATATCTGCAAAACTATGGCCCGTCCACACCTGGAAACCTTCCTCTGACATTTTGCTCCATGTTAACATGATTCTTGACAACATTCCTCCATCAGCTGCACATTAATGCTGCTTATTTCTACCAAATCCCAGAAGTGTTCTTTTGGATTCATATCAGATTACTGTGACAGTGAAGTTCACCAAACTCACTGTCATGTTCAGGAAACCAGATCCAGAAACACTGTGCATTACCCTGCTGGAAGGAGCCATTGGTGAGCTGGAGGGTCAGCTGGACCCATAAAGGGGTGCACATGCTCAGCAACAATACTCACATTCCCCACAGCATCACACCCCAGCAGCCTGGACTGTTGACACAAGCCAGGCTATACCACACACATGGTTATATCTTCCATCATCAGCTGTCCAGGGTTGGTTACTGCAGCCTCAGATTTCTGTTCTTGGATGACAGGAGTGAAACCTGTTGTCTACTTCTGCTGTTGCCCACCTCCTCAAGGTACGACACTCTGTGCATTCAGAGATGCTTTTCTGCTAAGCACAATTGTAGTCTTTGTCAGCCTGAGCCAGTCTGCTCATTCTCCTCCTACGTCTCTCATCAACAGGGTGTTTGTTGCTCACCAGATGGGTTTTTTTTTTCAACCATTCTAAATAATGTCTAGACTACCCTGAGATGACTGATCCAGCCAATCCATGTGACACTGGCAATAATGCTACAGTCAAAGCCACTGAGATCACGTTTTCCCATTCTGATGTTTGATATAAAGTTTATCCAGTCTACAGCTGCCACATGATTGGCTGATTAGATAAATGTATGTTAGGTTAGGTGTTCCTAACAAGGTGCTTGCTGAGTGTATAAAATGCAACTTATTCATAGAGAAACTGTTTTCAGCCAGTAACACAAGATGACAATTTCTTTAAGACACAGCTTCAGTCTGGGACTGAAGCTGTGTCTGGTCTCTGTACACTGACACCACACAGGAAGTGAGGATCATTTCAGTAGGGCATGTTTATACACTTTAGATAGACAGTCATTGTTCAGTTTACTAAACTGTAAACTACAAGGGAGGAGTGGGTGTTCAACAGTGCAGACCAACAACTAACAGCATAAAACAGATTAGTTTTACAATAAAGGCTGTAAAACTGCATGTTGTTTGGCCTGTTCTTTTATATCCAGTTGCATCCATGTCATGTTATCTGCAAGTTTCTTTCACTTTGCACTTACAGTGGCAAGAAAAAGTATGTGAACCTTTAGGAATTTCATGGTTTTCTGCATTAATTTGTCATAAAATGTCATCTGATCTTCATCTAAGTCAGGGGTATTGACACATATAACGTGCCTAAAATAATAACACAAAAAAATCTGATCTTTCATGTCTTTATTGAGAACAACCATAAAAACCTCTTAGTGCTTGTTGAGAAAGTATGTGAACCCTTGAGTTAAAAATAATAATAATAATAATAATAATGCATTGGTTTTCTATAGCGCTTTTCTAGACACTCAAAGACACTTTACATTGCATTATTCATTCACTCCATACTCCATGGTGGTAAGATACATATGTAGCCACAGCTGTCCTGGGGTAGACTGACGGAGGTGAGGCTGTCAGTCTGCTCCATTGGCCCCTCCAACCACCACCAACCACTCACTCTCACACTGCATCCACCCAGGCTTCCTGGTGTTCCCTCACGGTCTCCCATCCAGGTACTCTCCAGGCCCAACCTTGATTAGCATCCGAGATCTGATGGGATCGGGCATCCAGAAGGCGGTATGGCATCAGAAAAAGCTAACTGGAGTCAGGCACATTATATTTGTCAATACTCTTGACTTAGATGAAGATAAGATCACATTTTATAACAGATTAATGCAGAAAACCATTAAATTCCAAAAGGTTAACATACTTTTTCTTGCAACTGTATAAGGAACAGCAAAGTCCATAAGATGGTTAGAAGGTTGTATTCCCAACAAGACATACACCGAGGAAAGTCCCATGTAGGGCCACTGTTTTTATGTATTGATTTTAAAATGTGATGTAGTTCCAGTCCCTGTTTATTTTCATTTTCTGTCACTGTTTGCTTTTGTTTGCAACAAAACTGCTTCGTTAGGTTAGTCACCAGATCGACTTGGTAGTGTTTAGGAAAACATCATGGCTTCACAGGGCGCATCTTTCAGTTGGTGGCTATTTGAAGATGTTGACTGAACATTTAGATCATAGTTCAGAAGGATTTACAATAGTGAAAATTTCATCTTCTAATGTGTAAATAATATGTCATTTTACAACCTATCCAAGAACAACAAAAAGATCTAGCAAAGAGGAGCTATTGGAGACACAGTGATCTGAGCAAGGATCTTACTTGCAAGCCTAATAATGCTAACCCAAATTCTGCACTAAGGAGTTAACCAGCTGCTGCACCCCACAGTAATAAACTGTTTTTATTGAAAGTGCAGAGGTTACATTTATCCCCCAAAAAACTAAAGGGTTAAGCCATACCCCTTACTTGTGTGTGCATGTTACAGCAGGAAGTGCAGTTTCTTATTTATTACTTGCATTCATTTATATAACTGCCACCATTATGATGTCCTGGAAGGTCCTTGTTGGCAGCACACAGCCTATTTATTTCTATATTTAGGATATTTTAAAGAAAACATAGAATGCATTAAAATGACCACATTTTGCTGACTAATATGACCTTGGAGATATTTGCTTCACTGATCAGTATAGTCTCCGTTTCAACCTACAACTGAGCACATTATCACAATATTGAAACAGATTTGGTGTTTTGTTGGTTTCAACCAGAAATCAACACTGAAATCTTGGTTGGTGCTCACTTGTTGGGTTAAAACATACCCCTGTAAATGTTACTACAAACTTCTATTTTGTCTTCTAGGTTGCTGGGAAGACAAGTCCTGCCACAAGAACAGCCCCACAAAAACATGGGCACCGAACAATTCTACAAACTATGTTTGATGCTGTGGACCAGTGTTACACTTTATGGTGTCTGGGTGATAAACCCTTTTGATTTTATGAACCCAGATAGCGTTAGCATGCTTCCAAACCATCAGCATATCACTGGACTGTATGATGGTCCTCAGACTGTATTTCATAAAAGCTAGAGTGCTTCAGTGGGGACCAAGCTGCAAAGCAAGAGGACACCCAGGCAGATTCAAAACAAGGGTTTTACCCCCCACCCCACCCCACCCCCACCCTCAAAAAAAGGCACACAAAGTTACAAAAACAAATAGCCCAGCAAACCAACTGCTTCACTGATCAAACAAAACTCATAACTGATCTCACAAACTATGAACAAAAGGGCGTCTATGTATGCAGACCAAATGAACACAACAGGGGACACATAAAACACTTCCAACTAAACTAACTACAAAGACCACAAGACAGCACAGTTTGTCTAGTTAGTCAAAAAGAACAATATTAAACAAACCACAAAATACATATAAATAGCCAACACAAGTCAAATGAGTAAAGTAATGTTTAAATCAAATTAACCCGGTCCAGCCCTTGAAGTTTCAGCCACTTGCCATGGCCTAATTGGCATAAAAGCCTGCTGCTCCCCTGGAACCAGCTTTTGCCTGAAACCAGCCAGATGACCAGCTGCAGACGCCTGGATAGCTCGGCCCCGGTTAAACAAAAAAAGATTAGTACAACTTAAAAAACATAATGCTGGACATACATACATTCACTAAATGTACGCACTACAAATACAACTCAAGCACTTCAACAAATGCTGGGGGCCCGCTGTGCAGCTGCCAGACACTGCACAGAAGCACTGAATTAAAAACTCATTTGTAGCATGCTAAAATAAAACAAACTATAATGTTCCTTTGTTTTGTTTGTACATGGATTGAACCTGCAGATGCAACATATTATTTGATGAGTTTGAACATGACCTTTCCCCTTGCTTTCAGTCTTTATTCTGAGCTAAGCTAACCGCAGCCTAACTCCAGCTCTGTCCGAGTCATAAGACTGATACTGAACCTATTATCCTACTGCCAAACATATTAGTGCACTTCCCAAATAATTGCTTACATTTTTAATAAAGAGTTATTTTTTAGTTACCATCAAGTCTGCTTACAGTTTCTAAAACACATCCATATTGTACTGTACAAGACCTGCCTCCTCTCAAATCTGAGATCACAGAATTGAAATGAGATCCATGAGAACTGTATAGAACTGTATGACAGATATTTAAACCAACAGAAGCTAACAGAGAAACTGGGCTTCTATAAAAGAGGGTTTCAAAAAGGGAGCACATTTGCATGCTGACCCACATTAGTCCAGTGCAACAGTTGGGAGGTTATCATTTCCTTTTCAGCTTCTGCATTCTAAGCAGAAGAGTCAGTGCCCCACAGCCCACAAAGCATACAAAGCAGAGACAAATGTAACAAACTGGTCATCTACAGACAAAAACATGATGTTTTGGAGGTAAAAGTTGCTGAAGTGATAGTATTAAAGATGATCCTAATCTTTGGTGAGCTAAAAACAGCAAACTACTGGCTGATATTATCTGGAGTAATCTGTATAGAGGCCATCTGGCACATGTCAATGCTCCCGGCTGTCCTTAGCAAGTAATCAAATTACCAGAACACTTTATTACTTATGATAATGACAGTGTAAGTCATCCAGTCACAAAGCTAAAAATGGCTCTGTGTGTTATCCCACTACTGTGATCTCTCTTGTGTGGTTTTTATGTGGCTCAGATTCACATGTAATCACATATTTGCGTTGGTCCCATTAATCTTGTTGGTGTGTGAAGCTTCTATCTGTATGTGTGTCGGGCTTACAACTGCTTCTAAGGAATATAGAGACTGCCACAGATGACAGGGAGTCATGTACAGAGAATTTTGACGTGTCCAAAGAATGGACTTTGTTAGGATAAATACTCTGGTTTTAGACATATGGGGGGGCTGTGGGTCAGCGGGTTGTCCACTAGTTGAAAGGTTGGTGGGGCAATCCCTGTCAAAGTGTCCACCCAGCGCTACAGCTCTGCCACCACTGGTGAGTGAATGGGTGAATGACAGACACACTATAAAGTGCTTTGTAGAACCAAGCTGATGTTAAAAAGCGTTATATAAGTGAAACATTTGTCATTTGAACAAACTGTAATTTTGACCTGTTAATGGTGACCGGTGAAAAGTCAGGTCATCCCCTAAATTATGACAATTGATTCCATGGGAACACCTGTCTGAGACAGATTTCAACTTTTGTGTCAGTGCCTTATGTGCTTGTTACTGACTATATAATGCATTTGAACCCACCTTTTAATTAATCTTACATTGCCAGGATCACAGTTTAAAAGCCACGTGTTTCTGGGAAACTTTTCATGCAAAGAGCTTTCTGATTACTGAGCACATGCAATATTTAAAGTGATGTACTTATGAGTCACAACTCTAGATACAAACTTATAATATTATTCTAGTACAATATTTTAGCGCTGTGTGAATAATTTCCATTTCTGCACTTTGTCAGAAACATCATGTCATTTATCGCAGAACATTTGGCTGTGCAGAGCTGGCAGTGAAGGAAACAACAGACAGTGAGCCATAATTCTCAAATCTCTCTCTAATCATGAATTAAATTTCCTTGATGAGTAGACAAGTCCCCAGTGATATGTGAGTAACTGAAGCAGGGTCTGAGCAGATTCAGTTTGGGATTTTTGACAAACTTACAAGCAAAACATATATTCATTTTGTCAATATGTTATGTGTTTATTAAGTGTACATTAATGAGCTGAATTTTACAACACAACAAGCTGCAAAAAGTGACGGGGCCTGAATTCTTTCTGAATCTACAGCATATCTACACCATATTCCCAAAAGTATTAGGACATCTTTCTTTACATGCACATGAACTTTAATGACATCCCATTCTTAATCCGTAGGGTTAAATATAGAGTTGGTCCACCGTTTGCAGCTATAACAGCCTCAACTCTTCTTTAAAGACTTTCCACAAGGTTTAGGAGTGTGTTTAGAGGAAATTTTTACCATTCTTCCAGAAGCGCATTTGTGAGGTCAGACACTGATGTTGCACCAGAAGTCCTGGCTCTCAGTCTCCATTCTAATTCATCCCAAAGGTGTTCTATGGGGTTGAGGTCAGGACTCTGTGCAGGCCAGTCCAGTTCCTCCATACCAAACTGGATCATCCATGTCTTTATTGACCTTGCTTTGTGCACTGGTGGCAGCCATGTTGAAACAGGAAGGGGCCATCCCCAAACTGTTCCCACAAATTTGGGAGCATGAAATTGTCCAAAATGTTTTGTTCTGCTGAAGCATTAAGAGTTCCTTTCACTGGAACTAAGGGGCCCAGCCCGACTCCTGAGAGTCAGGCAAGTAACGTTCTCCTGGCAACGGCCAAACTCAGACTGGTTCATGAGATGACCAGACAGAGAAGTATGATTGGTCCCTCCAGAGAACACGTCTCCACTGCTCTAGAGTCCATTGGCGGCGTGCTTTACACCAATGCATCCCACACTTTGCATTGTACTTGGTGATGTAAGGTTTGGATGCTTAGCCATGGGAACTCTACGCACTGTTCTTGAGCTAATCTGAAAACCACACCAGGTTTGTTTGGAGGTCTGTAGCTGTGGACTCTACAGAAAGTTGGTTATTTCTGCACAACATGCGTCTTAGCACCCGCTGACCCTGCTCTGTGATTTTACGTGGCCTACTACGTCATGGCTGAGTTGCTGTTGTTCCCAGTTGCTTCCACTTTGTTATAATACCACTAATAGTGGTATATTATTATATTATTATTGAGGAAATTTCACTAATGGACGTATTGTACAGATGCCAACCTATCACGGTACCATGCTTGAATTCACTGAGCTCCTGAGTGAAACATTCTTTCACTAATGTTTGTAGAAGCAGTCTGCATGCCTAAGTGTTGGATTTTACACATCTGTGGCCATGGAAGTGACTGGAACACCTGAAATCAATTATTTGGAGGATTGTTCCAATACTTATGTCAATATATTGCATATTCGTGAACAAGAAGACCAAAAGTACTACTTCCTCCTCAGCTTGCCACTTATGTAACAGAGTGTAAGCATCAATTTAGTTTTTCTCCAGGTGTTAGTCATCACTGCATCTTCCAGGGACATCTCCATCAGAAGCCAGACACAGGATTAGTCCTTCTTTTGGTTAAGAAACAGGCTAACAGGACAGAGTCACTGCATGCAGGGCAGTCAGGAGCAAGATGACACATGGCAAGGTAAGCTATGTTTAACTGGGTCTGAGCCTAGAAGTACTAAACATGTGCACTTCTGGGCAATGTCACAACATTTGTTTTTTTTACAAGTTCAATTTAGTTCAGTTCAGCTCAGACAGCTTTCCCAGTGTGTACATTCAATATAAAAAAAAAAAACAGATATAGGTACCACGTTAAAAAAATGTTTCCTCTGTCATAAAGACAACATTTTCCTGACATGAGAACTGCAGGAAGTTAAATGTACATACAGCCTGTGGTCTCAGAAAGTGGCAAAGAAGCAGTATGAAGTGAGAGATAGAAATCTGTCATCATTGTACTGCACTTTGACGATGCACTTTGAGCATCAGTACAAGACATGATGTTTTTCAGAGAACCTACCCTGGGGTTGCAAAAATCCCTGCTGTGAAAACAGTCTTATTCTCAATATAGTTGGTGATAGTAGTTTCTCAGAGGTTGCTAGCAACCACAAACAGAGTGAACTTAGACTGAATACTTCATTACGTCAGGTGGACACAAACACAATATAATTTAGAGTTGCCAAATAAAGTAAGCTGCATGTCTGTGGCAGAAACCCACAGCACCCAGAGGAAACCCGTAAAGACACAGATAGTACATGCAGACTTCACACAGAACTGTAAATTTGTCATGAACTAAATGTAGTGTAGGTTGATTCATGACATCATTAGAGAAAATAAAGCAAATTCAATAAGACTGTTACAGCACTCCTTTCAAATAAAAGTTCTAGCAAAGATAGAAATAAAACAAACAGCCAAAGCACAGCAACAGGTTTATCCAGTCATAAATACCTCCTTATCTACGTCTCCACCACACATATCAACAAACCACCTCAAACACAAACTCCAGCCCCCTCTTAATTCACTGTAACTCCCTTGTCACAGCCACCATGTTCATGTCCCTGTCCATCTGTTGTGTCCGACTGCATGGGGCCAGAGAACACAAACACACACAAACACACACACACACACACACACACACACACACCATTCCCATGCACTGAGACTACATGCTGTTAGGGAGAGAGCAAGTCCACACTTGACTACGTAAACACAAAGCTGATTCAGTTTGTCTCCTATCAGATCTAACTAGTCACATCCATGAAGCATTCCTGTGGGCTGAGTGAGTGCTCCAATTTTATTTTGTAATTGTGAAATCATGTGGCTTATGTAGATGCAGCATGAGTAAGAATAGCACATAACTCAACAAAAATCTGTATAATAATACAATAATAATAGTGTTATAGTATGTTTTGTTTATTTACAACCATCAGGACTACAAAACAATTTTAAAAATCACAGTTGTCACTGTCCTCTCCTGTCCTGTAACCTGTTTAGTTTTGCATTCTCTCCACGACCTTATTTCTCAGGTTACACATTTCACTTTCAAATCAGCAGCAGTTCAGCTGGTATCCTCAGTTTGTCCTGCGTTAGCTTTGACATCATGCCTCCATGACCAAACGTGGTTAAATACACCCTACTACACCACAGAGCTACTGGACACAGCCAACACAGTCTGGACTTTGCTCTTTGGGTATTTGCACTATGATTAAGATTAGCACAGAACTGTATAGCAGTCAATTGTAAGTAAATAGAGGTAATATTTGAT
Organism: Dascyllus trimaculatus; assembly: GCA_024666655.1. Taxonomy (NCBI): domain Eukaryota; kingdom Metazoa; phylum Chordata; class Actinopteri; family Pomacentridae; genus Dascyllus; species Dascyllus trimaculatus. Next base: position 1,310,590 of record CM045462.1, on the reverse strand, counting down.
TGTGTGCTGTATTTATTTACACTGAGCAGGACTAGAAAATCTCGATCAAACATCTTTGTAAAATAAGCCGTGTTGTGACTGCCACTACGGACCAGTGACACATTCAAAGGAAAACATACATATGGTGTTGTGTCACGGTCACCAGACCAGCGTCTGTGCAACTTGGTTTTGATTCCCCAAGTCTCTGGAACTCTTCTGGAGGAATGAAACACCATTTTTATGAAAGACATTCCCTCATTTAGTGTTTTCATGATGATGGGTTCAAGAGAGGACAGCACTGTGTGACACGTTGGTCCGAGATCTCCCGTACACAGAGCTTTCCATAAGAGCAGGCTGTCAGCCAAACAGCTGACTACTCATTTAAGTCCAGCCAGCTACTGTATCGCAGTAGTTTTTGATTTGAGTAGTATACTTTTGCTTAACATCCTGTTACTCGCTATGTGAGCATGATGACAGAGAAACATGCCTATTTGTATGAGCCCTGCCCTGGGAGGTTAAGTGATTAAGTAGACACACATGATTTGTGAGCGATGTCTTGATATTTCAGTTTTATTTTATAAATAATTTCAAGGTGAAGTCTGTGATTCTGAAGAGACATGACATGGTACGGCCCCTTTTCCCCTTTGGCTCTGATTGCATCTGAATGACACAGTGTCATTTTCTACATAATTCAGTTTGTGTTTAATGAGGCTTAATTGGAAACAGCTGGTAGTGCATGTTTCTGCCCTTGTGATCCTGTGTTACCATCACATACATAGTGGCTGGCTCCTTCCCATAGTGCATCCTGCTGCCATGTCCTGCCTTGGTAGATGACACACCCGCTGAACAGAAATATCAGTGCAGTGTGTAATATTTTATTAATGTTTACCTATTCTTAAGGGGTATACGTTTTTTTTTATCCAACACCCAGCAGTTCTACAACAGAATGGCTATGCTGAAAGAGCATGGTGCACTAATACTACTGTGTAGCCAGGCAGACGATTAAATACTGCACAGTTTAGATTGGAGGTGACTCTCAGGTGAGTCAGATGATTGCCAGCAGAAGAGAAACAACTTCCAGAGACACAAACATACACAATGAGGAAGGCTCATCTCAGCAGGCCAACTCCAGCATCCTTGTCTCCTCTGAACACAACAGTAAAAAGTTATCATGGAATAGCCATAAATAAAATGACTCTTTAATTGAGGCATACTGAGCTATCAGAGATTAGAAAAAGGTCTTTATAAGAAAATGCTGCACATTTATTAATATTGGAGCTTCCACAGAAGAGAGGCTGTGCTGGTATTTCTGATCCGTGCATTTGGCAGAGTGTGAGCTCCAGATTGCAGCACAGCTCGGTGGGCCTGGCTGGGAGGCCGAGGTGAGAGCAGCGTGGGAGGCTGCGCACGCACGCCATACTTTATGAGAACACTCATACAAACCGACACAGACATGTAAATTAGATGATGAAAATAGCAAAAATGATGTCTCTGAGGAAAAGTGGAATGCAGTAGCAGGAGGTAGCCATAGGACAGAAACAGAGAACACCAAGGAAGTCTGGGCCATATCCAGGAAATTCAGGTGAACTGATTCCTCTCTGAGATATGATGGTTTCTGATTTGAAAAGGAAAAGAAAGAATAAAAAAGGATTAACTTGTATTGTCTTCGGAATCACTGTATATTCATATATAATGCATTTTCCACAATGAAATGACACGTACACTACTTTCTGATAACAATCCCACAATGCAGTGTCTAACATTTAACAGATGCTTTACAGCCAGTGGTGAAAATTACAATGAATAGTAAGTGTCTGAAATCTCATTTTACTGCTCACTACTGAGTGGACAAGTGAATGCCTTTTAGTGTACCTCCATGTTCACTTTTGCAGATACTGCATAGGGTAAATGCTACCAACAATATATAGGAAATGTTTTTGCTCAAACAGGGTTAAGATTACTCTATGCAGGATTATTACACCATCTAACGGATGTTCGACCAGCGAAACATTTAGATTAGACAAATATAATAATGCAGCATAGGAAACCCCACTTGCTGCAAGAAGAGCGTCAGAAAGGATCAGGGAATTATTTAGATTAATAGTTATTTGTAAGAGTTCTGTAGCTGGAGTCAATACAAGTTAGGGACCAAAATGTGAACAATAACACAATCGAGGCAACTGGACTTAAGCTATGATTTATTTATGAAGTAAAAACATTTATTACACCAACAACACACTAATGACTACCACCTATGACTAACAACATTTATTAACCTAAAACACAATATCAACTATTACACAAAAATAACACACATTAACACAAGACAACACAAAACAAACAATGGAGAGAAGATAAGTGAAGAGAACACAATATTGTGATGCAATATTGGGGTAAATATTACATAGAAGTAGAAATATGGTGCTCCGAATGGAGGGGGTTCAGAGACCACACCTGAAGGCAGCCATAATTTATGGTTGAACACTAATGTGAGGACATGTAAAAATGGACTTTGGGAAGATGAGTGAATTGAGAGAGTTGCACCAAGTTTCCAGTGATTGAAAGCTACTTGCGTGCCTGTGGTGATGTTGCGGTGGTGGGTGATCAAGTCAGTTTGTGGATGTGGGTCGAAACAGCAGTGGACAGAGTGGAGCCTCCGAGTCGGTCTAAGGATAACTTACGATGGATGGGAAGTAGGACTTGACACTTGATGGAAGGAGGACTCTTCGGAAAGGTCGACTCAAAATGGTGCTTTCGGGTATGGTCCTTTAAAAGGGACTTTTGCATATCATTCACTCAGGAGGGGGTCTGGAACAGCCTCCGTTCCACATTCACTTCAAAATACTTCTAATTACTTTCAAAGTCCTGCACTACCTCGCCCCCAGTTACATCTCTGACCTCCTAGTTCCATACTCAACCTCACGACCACTCCATTCATCAAACCTTAACCTCCTATCCATCCCCTGCTCCAACTTCTCAGCAAAATGTGACTGTGCCTTCACTATCCTGGCTCCAACCCTCTGGAATACCCTTCCCCATTCCATCAGATTCTATAGACAGGTTCAAGCAGCTTATAAAAACTCACTTACATGGACAAGCCTTTAGCGAACAAGGAATGTGTAGTGTGTGTACGGTTGTCTGTCTATGCCTATATCATGTCTGTGTAATGGTGTATGAAGTGTTGGCTATGTGTCTGTCTAAAAGCTTGTTGTGACATATGTAGCCACGTTGTTCACACAGTGTGTGCGTTGTGTGTGTGCCACTTGTGTCAGAAAGTTTTCTATCTGCATGTTGAAATTATTTCCTTGTTCTTGCTGTTTACACATATTTGTTCGTATGTGAAGCACTTTGTAACCATGCGTCTTAAAAAGGGCTACATAAATGAAGTTTTACTTACTTGCACATTTTATAATCACTATGTTATAAAAATGTATTCATTCTTGTCCTTGACTGGGTGGACGTACTATCTGCTTGCAGTAAATTCATAGAAAGTGTGTGGGAGCTTGACCAACATGCATTTGCAACAGCCCAAGGTCAACCTGATACATGTGAAAAGAAACTGAGTGGAAAACTGTAACGCTTTGGGGGAAAATCGTGACGTCTCAGAGGCACTTCTTGATGATACTGACCCATTTACTAGTGTCTAAGGGTGAAGCTGGAATAGCAAATACCATAGAAAACCCAACAACAAGGCATTAGTCTGTCTACCAATAGTACTGCACAACATCTGCATCACCTCATGGACTCTTTATGAGTATATATGAGTGCATATTCATGATTTGTCTTACCTGTCGGATGGCATCCTGGAAGATCACTGTAAACCACAGGTGGATAGGGTTTCATTTGATTTTAATTATTTCTTAACCGACTCTTTGAAGTATTCGAAAAGACACAAGATCATACTTAGATTGGATATTTTATTAAACTGAAACTGATTACAAAGGTGTCTTTTCCTCTGATCTTGAATGAATGTGGTGAAAATACAGGAGCTCAAAAGATCACATAGTTGAAGTAAAGCACACTCCATTAATTCTATAGCAGGATTTTTAATAAGAATTGATCAAATTTAATGCTGCTTAAATACATCTCTCTTAAAGAATCTGCTTCAATAAACTGTGATATAAGTCTGGCTTTGCATAGACTTTTATGATCCAACTGTTTCTTAAGGACCAGTTGTGCTCAGCAGTTTCAAGTCATTTCATATGTTGCATAAAAGATCAATGGGTGTTGATGGTGACATACAGTATTAATGCCTGATATGAGCCAGGCGTTGCATAAGCTTTTTCCTAGACAGCAGAGCAGTAGAGCAGTGCAATAAGCAGCTGTTTCATTGCAGCTAGTTACTGATTTAGTGTGCAATGTAACAACAACACATGGCAGGATCACACCTTGTGTTTAACTTGGTGAAGTAACTCTGATACAATGCTGGCTAATAAAGCTGACTGCACAACATGGAAGCTCCTGTCAGGCAGGGGCTGAACTAACATAAAAAAGAGAAAGATGAACACAGCTTTCTACATCACCAAAACTAATGACTCAAGTTTCTGTAGGTATATTTTTGACCCAGCAGATTTTTTCATATACATGGGGTACATGGGAAGCTCAAGGTGTTGGTCTTTACAAGTGTACAATATATATATCATTTAGGTGTTTACTTAGATAATAAACCCAAACCCAAATAAACACACACACACACACACACACACACACACACACACACACACACACACACACACACACACACACACACACACACACACACTGTTTTAAGGCCATGTTAACTACTGCATATGCTGCTACTTGAGCTCCTGCATTGTGTACATAATGACATAAAAAGGATCATTTCATCTTACAGAACTGACATGACCACAAAGATGGGCAAGAAACAGCAGACACAAACTGCCCAACCCAAGTCCATGAGAAACCATAATGAATTTCTTCACTACTGTCACTTCCATTATTTGTTTCAGGAAACCTCCTACAACACAGTTTGGAGAAGATTTACATTTAAAACTGTCTGAGTGAAGTTTGAGTTGTAAGAATGAAATCCCAACGAGCTGATTCAAAACTGAATGACATGGAGAGATCAGTGCTGATTTCCAGCCCTAATGATGATACAGGCAGATACTGCAATGACAAGCCAAAACTACACAGAGGTGCCCTTTCCATTTCTGGCAGGTTTTACTGTGTACTGAAAACAAAACTGTACCGAGCTGTAGAATTAGCGCAGACATCCTTGAAGAGAAACTGAACAATGACTGTCTTAATGTACTTCAGTGACACTAGCTCTCAGGTTGATTGCAGGCCCTGTTGCCTCTCTTTCTCAGTAAGTTAGCCTGTTGTCCTCTGCATTAGCACAAAATGAATGGAAGTAGTGAGCTTTGCTGGACAGATCATACCAACATCAAAGTGTCAAGAGCTATGTGAGATAGCATTTTGAGTATGACACCACAGATGGTGAAATAGTAGATAAAGGTGAGGTTGTTTACCTCTTAGCTTGTCACTTCACTACATCACATTCACAACTACACTATTCCATTTGAATGAATCTGAATGAACAATGTAATCTTTTCATCAAATCATAGATTAAATCTGATAAAGATCCATCCATCTATTATCTATACACCGCCTAATCCTCTGTACACTGCAAATTACTTGGCACTTGCCAAGATTTAAAATCTTATTTTCAGACACGATAGATAATTTGGCTTGTTTTAAAAGTTAATTACTCATTTTTAGTCCTTGATTTTACAGTACAATCTTAGATTTGAGAAAAAAAAAACTTATTTCAAGATTTCATACCAAGTAAAATTTACTTGCTGCATGGGCAGATAATTTCACTGCTTTTAAGTAATTTCTTCTCAAATTCAGTGTTTTTATCTTATATTTAGGCTATTCTTTTTTGCAGTGTAGGGTTGCAGGGGGACTGGAGTCTATCCCAGTCAACTCGGGTGAAGGCAGGTGACACCCTGGACAGGTCTCCAGTCTATCACAGGGCTCCACATAGAGACAGACAACCAAGCACACTCTTATTCACACCTACAGACAATTTAGAATAATTAGTTAACCTCAGCATGTTTTTGGACTGTGGGAGGAAGCTGGAGTACCCGGTGAAAACCCACGCTGCACAGGGAGAACATGCAAACTCCCCACAGAAAGATCCCAGACGTCCTAACTGGGATGTGAACCGGGGATCTTCTAGCTGAGAGGCGACGCTGCTAACCACTGTTGCACCGTGCAGCTCCTCTGATAAAGATGAATACAGTCAATTTTTCAGCAAAAGCAAAAGTTATTTTTCTGCTATACTGTGAACACAGCGTAAAACATAAGTACTTTTTTATGCAGAATGAGCAGAATCTTTGTCCTATTTTTCAGTTCTAAGAAAATACAGGAAACAGTTCTGAGGCTGTCAGTGTCAGTCTTGTTGTCTATGGAAGTTTTACTATTATGGATCATTTACATGGTGATAATTTAGTGATGCTGAAATGTGATATCTTTCAAATCTTCAAATATCCTCACCTGTGCCCTTTCATTCTCAAAAGATGAGTTTACCATTGAAAGAGAATCATGCTATATCAGAAAGCAGATTAACTTGACCTGTTAACTATTGTCACAGCAACAGAAGTCAAAAATACACACACACCCAGCCAACAAAAGGGAAAGTTGTAGTGGTGGTGTTTCTGTGTATTTATAGGGGTGTGCGTGGTGTGAGAAGAGAGAGAAGGTGGGATGTAAAAACGATTGCAAGTTATTTTGGGTTTGTATAAAAGAGGTTGTTTCCAAGACAGAGTTGGCATCAAACACACACTGTGGTCCAAGACAAAGTTAGGGTCCAAGGTAATGACTTTCTAATAGTTTTTTTTAGTGAGCTCAACGGTGAAAAACACTAGTCTCCATTTTCAAGCCAAAATAGCACCTTGAGGGAGAGGGAAAAATGATTCTCATGAGTTGGTTGTACAGCTGAGACTAGAGCACAGAATGAACAGAAGAAAACTGCTCGAACCCTCCTGACCCAAGCACAGGCTGGGAATTCACTACTGGTGCATTTTTACAGACCAGGGATCAGTGCTCTGAGTCCTTCCTGACACCAAGTACTAATACAAGTAGTTAACAAAAAAGCAGTATTTCTATCATAAAAATTACAATTAATGCAGAAGTACAAAGACTTTGAATGTCACACCTGCAATAGCTGGGCTGCTGTGTGAGTGCAGTGTGCAAGCTGCTCTGTTTATAGTACAACACAGTAAATTCCTACCAATCTACTGCACAGTGTAGCTAGTAATCAGTGGCAAATCTGAAGGCAGGCAATAGACACTCAATGTGCTTTTATGGAAAACAGCTTTTGGGATGTGCTGATTGCACAACAAAATCCCATATTTTCAATAATTAACTAAAGCTGGCTGTCACAAGCCATGCAGTCAGTTAGAGTCTATGTCATTTAATTGTTCTCTTGGTTCTCCAGTGTTTGTTGCTAAGTTGTTGGTGTATCCCCCTGCTAACTGCAGCAAACAGTTTGAATTCTGCACTGAGTTGGGCCTAGATGTGTTCTCCCACTGCTTATGTTAAATGAGATGTTTTGTAGTTCCTCTCTGAACAGAGGTTAGTGTCCTTTGCTTTCATCACTGTCACTTAAAATATCCCCAAACTGCTGTCATTTCTCCTTTGCTGCTGAATTACTCCTCAAATACATTGAGGTTTATGTAATTTTGGCTTAAAGTTGTGTCGTATGTGTTGTATCAGAGTAATGTTGTAATTATGAGTGCGATATCAGTGCACCCCTAGAGTTAACCACTGCTATAGAAACCCCTATCCCTCCTTTAGGATCAGTAGACGATTTGCTAAAAAGCTAGGTGGAAATCCATCCATTATCTATACACCGTTTAATCCTCTGTTGGGTCACGGGGGGACTGGAGCCTATCCCAGCCAACTCGGGTAAAGGCAGGTGACACCCTGGACAGGTCACCAGCCTATCACAGGGCTACACATAGAGACAAACAAGCACACTCGCATTCACACCTACGGACAATTTAGAATCATCAGTTAACCTCAGCATGTTTTTGGACTGTGGGAGGAAGCTGGAGAACCTGGTGAGAACCCACGCTGCACAGGGAGAACATGCAAACTCCACACAGAAAGATCCCAGGCGTCCTAACCGGGACGCGAACTGGGGATCTTCTAGCTGTGAGGCGATGCTGCTAACCACTGTTCAGCCCCCAATTCTGACCACGTGTGATGATAATTTTTGTAACTACAGTAAGTTATGGGACTATAAAATGTGTTTCCTTTGTGAGTCTGCTACATGTTGCTCAGTAAAACAGTATCCAGCTGAAAAACAAATGATTTAACTGCCGTTTATAAACTGACCTTGTGTAACAGCTCACCTGTCTGAGATGAAACAAACTAGAAAATGTACTTATATTTACCATTATCATTTAGTGATCCATATTAATTCTGTCTCCAAGTAAATGGTCTGCACTTATATAGCGTCTTTCTACCTTAGTGGTGCTCAAAGCGCTTTACAGTGAGTTTCCCATTCACACACCAACGGTGACAGACCTTCCATCCAAGGTGCCTGCCTGCCATTGGGAACAACTTGGTTCAGTGTCTTTAGATTTGTTGGTTTCTCTCTTTAAAATTTGTAAGTTCTTCACCTTACTATGTGAAAATAAGGCATGTTTTTGGTTTATTTGTTTCAAAAATATCACACAAAATTTAGAACAAACTTTACCAGTTATAATTGAGAGAACTAGATGTTATTTTCATGAGGTCATGTGTGGAGTGTCTGCATAGCTGCACAAGTAATACGTTCACTCACATGCTCACTCATTCGCCCCGCACATACACACTCTGGAAAAATATCAATCATCATCATCACCCTTCAACCTCTTGAAGGTAAAGATCACACACTGTGTGCACATGATCAACAACTGCTCACCTACTTGGAAACAAAAGACTGCAATGCCCGACAGGTTTCAACAACCTATCCTGTGTGGCATTGGGTTTGCACTCTATCTCTCAACTCACAGTCAGAACAGGATGACTAGCATTAGGTGCAAACATGCAGTGGGTTTATAATGCTAATGCTTTTTACCTTAAAATCTTAGAAATGACTGAACATAACATTTTAAAATATAAAGCTGACCTTTTTGTCCAAATTAGCTATTCAACACTGCTACACAGCACTGGCAGAACATTAACTGAAGTAATGAGGAGATCATTGGCCAAAGTCCATGTTCCCACCCTGGTTGGATGTGAGCTGGACCACTGGAACACACAGAGTGGAACTAAACCACACCAGTTCTTGTAACCACTGGTTTGGAGCTTCTTGTATATGTTCCACATTTGTATGTATGGAAAGACTGACTTTGGTTTCGGATGCCTCCCCATAAAATCACACACATTGTCATTGCCACAGTCAAAAATGAATTCCAGTCAGCTGGCAAGGATCTGGAGACTCTCAAAAAGCAAATGGTATTAAACAGGTTTGATTTGTGTCTCCTTAAGTTTAAGAAATGTGATTTGGTTGTTGTAATTATGCTAATAAGAAGAGCTACAAAGAGTTGTGAAGTGATGAAGTGTGAGCCAGTGTTTGGCTGCCTCCCTAAGATATCATAACATTGTATCAGATACAAACAGAACTTTTCTTGTTCATGCTAGTAAACGACTGAAGGGGAGGTTTTATGTTCCTTCATGTTGTCACCAAGAGCTTGATCAAAGCGAATCCAAGGGGAACTTTGAATTTGTTGGGTTTTTCTGTTTAAAATGTTTGAGGACTTCCCCTGACTATGTGAAGTGCTATGAAATGACATGAATGTTGTGAAACAGCACAAACAGAATTGATTAATAAGGTTGTTGAGTCTATTCCCAAACCTTTTAGCCATTGTGAGCTACAGTTTTCTCTCTGTGGGCACTGACTGGATTAAACATGTCTGCACTGTCTTTCAAGTCTCATGAGATACTCTGAAATACTATGATAAGCAGAGTTTATTGCTTTAATAAGCTTCATTGAGTTTGTGTTAATATGCGATAGTTTAAATAAAGTGATTTGCTGAGTCACAAAAGTTCCTTATTAAAGCTGAGTAACTCGGTATAATATAATTTCATTTATAACATACAATGTATTACAGGCATATTTGGATTAAAAAACTTGTTATAACTGTGAAAAAAAGTGAAACAAGAACCTTAGCAAATAATATGTAGCAATACGTTGCCATTTAAACGTCTGTAAAATGGTGCTGATAACAGAATGTGGAGTCTATTGGTGATCATTGAAGTAACTGAAAGCTTTTCTGAACACATTTTTAAAAGATCAGCATGGCAGTGACATATGGTAAAAACGATTGTAGCACATTAAACCTTATATGGCCACATGTTGTTATATTAGGAAACTAAGAATAAGCTTGGACATCTGTAGTTCTGTTGTCTTCTTGATCCTTGGTGATGGGTTGTCTGACACATGGCTGTCAGATCATGATTATATGTTGGGTTTTGTTGTTTGCAGATATGCATGGCACTCTACGTAATGGTTTCTTCCTGGACTGAGGTCCATCCTAAGAGACATGATATTGAAGGAGGAAGGAATATGTCTCTGACCAGTGTTATTAGCAAAGCTAGTGACATGAGTAGTTTTTAGAAGGAGTGTAAGATTTGTTGGAGTGCAGAGGTCAAAACTTTGAGAACTGAAAGTTGTGTGGTCTGGTTTGTGGTCTCTTACAGGGGAATGTGGAACTTTTTGAATTCAAGTCAACATTTCCTTCATAAGCCATGGGCCATCACAGAGACACGTGCTGCTGTATGTAGAAAATTCAGATGTGTCTGTAGGTCACAGGAGGTTTCTTATGTGGGTGGTGGTCCATCGTAACGGAGCATGATGTTGAAGGACCGGGCAAAATTGTTGGAGAGGGAGCAGCTGTTCCCTTCATCCATGAGGGGCAGCAGGAAGGCTAGGAGCAGAAGAGCCAGAAGGAGGAACCACAGAGGAAGAGCCAGTCGACACACCCGCTGCAGCAATCCAGGCTTCTGCCAAAACAGATACAACACAGCTTTAGCAGGACACACATAACACACCATATGTAATTAGTTAGTAGCATCTACGTCATTAAAGACTGACCTACTGAAAAATGTAGTGCCTTTCATTCTGTCCCAGCCACACCTCCAATGATCACTCTAAGTGTTTAAAGTTCTCATTTCAATGTCTCCAGCTGCCTCAGAGAGCAGATAACTCCTCTCCATGGTTGGCTTAAACTTGAATAATTATCAGGACATAAGTTTCACTGAAAATATCTCAACACCACACAATGCCAAAGACAGTAAGTTTGGACTTGGTCAGACTTGCATCATGACTGAAACCCAGCAAATCTTTAACTGCAGCTGGTACAACCTGACCACAAACTTAAAAAAAAATCTGTAAAGGGAGATGAAAAGTCACTTAATTTGATTCTCCTGGACAATCTTTGCCATAAGTGCTAACAGAAGCGCTAGCTAGCAAGCACTAGCTCCCGCACAAATCGTGATCAATAGCCATCGCACATCTCATGTGAAGGAAATCAGTGCTGTGAACAGATGTCATTCATATACAGATTAGAACTGGGACAGTAAAAACACATTTTAATATCAAATGTAAATGCAAAGACCCATGTCACCTCTTTTTAAGATTCTTTTTCTCAGTGTTTTTGTTTATATCTGTGAGACTGACTGAAATAATGACAACAATGTGATGATTGTGTAACCATTTATTAGCTGAGAAACAGAAGACAAGTTTAGAAATAATATATTTCTGACACACTGGCAAAAGCCTAGAAAATAATGGAAATCTGAACCATCACAAAATGAAAAAGGAAGAAGCTTCCCCACACAGTCAGAAATGGTAAACTGATTCAGCTCAGGCCTCTGCAATCTTTCATGTTTCTCTCAGACTTGTTATTCTGAATCATGTTCACCACCTACGTTCATCTTTCACCTTCTAAACACTGCGTCATCCAGCCTTACTGTCAGTGATTTGTAAAAGAAAACAGCTGAAAAAGATTACCAAGGTCCAGCATCAGATATGGGGATATAGGAAAAAGACTGAGAAAATCTTTACGATGCTCTGTGTTGGACTGTACATCATTTGCTAAAATAGACATACCTGAACCTGGTGACACCACCCTGTGGTCAAATATTTAGTTGGCACATTACTAGAAACAGTATATACAAAAAAATGTAAAAATAGAGATTGAATGAAATCTGCTGATGACCAACTTGAATCATCATGTGTGTTAAAAATCCTGAGGGGCCGTACAAACTGTCTACAGCTTCCAAAACACCATTTCTTGTGTATGGCCTTTCCTGTTAGATGGATGTGAACAGAGTGTTCCACAGAATACCAAGCTGCTCTGGAGGGGAGATCCTCCACTTTGAGGTCTGAATCTGTCAAATCTCTGGCCCCTTCATCAGCTGTAAAAGCATCTGTAAGCTGCTGGATGCTATCTTGTGTAATTTCAAGTTGGACTCTTTCAGCACCGTTTGTGCTTTTGTTAAGATGTCAGTGGCTTCTTTAGGGTAGGTGCAGACGCAAGCCTGTTGTAAACATAAAATGTCTTACCACCAACTGCTTTGCATTAGTGCTGTGTTCTCTCTCATCCTCGGCTGCAGCACACCTCATGTAATAATGGCCACAGCACAAGATCTTTCATTCTGTAGTCTCTTACATGCTTGTGCAGGTCATTGTATTTATACCAAAAGAATCTGAGGTAGTCTTTGTGCTCTTCCTGTATTAGAAAGCAATAAAACATTTGCTGACCATCAGCCATGAATGCTTCTTCTCTGAAAAGCAAGAGAACCCCCAAAAAGGCTGTTGTTTAAATCAGGCCCACTAAGCAGCACTTTAAGTACACTCCTTTGTATTGCACGTTTGAATCGAACACCATTCTTAACTGATCAGGATTTTGGGGGTGAATAAAGCCAAATGACAGTAAGTGCCAGTGTTCTTTTTCTTCTTTCAGTGCAGCGTCAGGCTCTGCATGCTTTTTTCAAGCGTTTTTTACATGAAGTCAGTGAAGTCTTCATGTCTGGTTTCCTGTCCAGTGTTTTCCTAAGAGAACAAACACACTTCATTGCTTGCTCTCTCTCTTACTTGGAAGGCACTATCTGGGGTAGCTGAATGTAGTGGTGCCACCCAGCTCTTTGTTTCTTATTGACAGACTTCTTTTTTCATTGTATCAAGAAAAACTTGATGATCCAGTCAAAGTGTGAGTTTGTCTTCTTCCCTGGTCTTTTCAAAGACTGCACATTCCATGAGATGTTGGCAGTTTTTCTCAGCTCCAAAACATTTCTTGCCACTCCTACACAGATTGGCCCACCGCATTTTTATGTGGAGCAGCAGACACCTGCTATCATTATGCACAACACACGTTCCTACTGTTCTGAACAGCAGGGTGAATTAACTCTCAAGAGGGAATCCGCTCTAAGGGGGAGCGGAGACTCTGGGGAGTGGAGACTCAGCCTGAAGTAGTCGAACAGGTGTGGGAGAGGTTTGGTCGGGGTCCGTAGAGCCCTTCGCATCACGCATAAATGCGCCCCATCACATTGTGCTACACGAACTGCACTTAGGAAAACAGGAGGGGGCTTCAGAAAATAATGAACACAGCTCAGAAACTCCTCGGCTGCCCTCTCCGCTCCTGGTATGAATGGTATGTTTTTTGCGGATGTTCGAAATGTCTTGCACTTTAGGAGAAACATTTCAAATTTTATTGTACATTTGTATAATAACAATAAAGGCTTTCTATTCTATTCTCAATGTAGTCTATCTAACCTATTTGTTTTCAATAATACCTGTACTGAACTTCAAATTTAAAATTATACAACTACTGAAAATAATACAATTCAGAACTATTTCATGTCCATATTGTGCCTTTCTTGGGCAGAAAAACAGTGGTAGAGCCGTGGGTAGCACTTCATAGGAAAAAAAGAAGAAAAGAATCGCTCCCACTCTGTGTAGGTTTTGTTTCTATGACAACAATATGCTGGCAACTTATCACCATTCTCACCACTGTTGTGTGGTAGACTAGCATCGCCCCTCTTTGTGATAATTTCTAATTAAGTATTATATAGGAGACACAGACATGACCAGAACAAGCATCTCCTCCATTTTTTTGGTTACTAGGGCAACGGGTCCTGACTATATGAATTGCTGCCTGAGAAGCAGTGACACTAACGCCTTTCTGCTTGGAGCAGCAACACAAAAAGTGTAAGGCGCTTGGAAAAAGAATCTGGGTGGTGGGTTATCTAACAAATGATCTAAAAGGAAAAACTGTAAATCACTGTGATGGATGTTTACAATTGATTCTATGGATAGTAAGTTTACTGTTGACCTTTGTTTTGTCTTCCAAATGAGTTAACGTCAAAGATTGTTTCCAACCTGTCTCATGTTGAGTACTATGCCATCATAACTGATATGAACTACTGGTCAAATTTACATAAATAGGACTGAATGCAAGAATGCTAGTCACTAATGCATTTATGAGTAAAGATTGTGCTTGAAAATAAGAGCAAAAAAAGAGGACAGGATCAGCTGACTAAAATGTGGCTTTTGCCATTTTGGGCATGTACAAGGCAGTGACAGAATGAGGCGAAAGAGAGACATGCCGATAGTGCTGACTGTGTGTTTAAAGGTTAATAATCAATGTAAGAGGAAATGAAACTAGCTAATCATACCTGCACAAAACAAACACCCTGAGGGCAAAAGTATGTGTGTGTTTCCTACAAAGCAAGAACCCAGGGAACACCTGTGATATGGACAGTCTCAGCTGCTGAAGCTTATAGGTGTCTTAGTGGCCTCCTTCAGTTGTCTCTTTCTTGCATGATCACTCAGTTTGTGAGAACAACCTGACTAGGCAGTTTTACTCATGTGCCATCTTCTTTTCTCTAGGGTAAACTGGGGTGATGGTGATGACTTCCAGTTGTAAGAGGGTTAAGAGGTCAAATCAACATCTTGGCCGACTGTCATGTTCCTCTAGATGTTCCTGATTGGTTGGTGTTTTTTGCCTCGTGGTGGGTTGCATTTGTGAACTATTTAAGATGCTCAGTAGAGGAAGTACCCTAGGAGATTCTGTCTTCTGTTGTCTCTTTCTCTCCTCCTCCTCCACTCTAAAGTTGCCTTTTCACCAAAACTTCCAGGAACTTTAATTTCCATAAAGGTAGTGTCCAGGAACAGGGGCAAACTTTTATCTAACACATTAATTAATTATTACACATTATGTATGCATTGGTGTTGCACAGCACAGCCAAAACCTGGGCAAAATTAAAATAATTAGCCCACTGATGTATCAAAAGCATGATAGTCGTCCTCTGCAACCAACTCTGGATGATGTGTGAACTGTCTGTGAAAGCTCTCAGGCTGATACTTCCTAATTGTTTATACTGTTTACAGTGTTCATACTCTCATAGCATTAATACTGTCTACACTGCTCATACAGTTTATACTATTCATACTGTTTATACTCTTCATTCCACTATTTATCTCCACCTGTAGATTGAGATTATCTATTTGATATTATTTCCATATATGTAAATATATTGGTGTGTTCATAGCCTTTGTCCACACTATTTATTCTGTCTATACTCTAACATACTGTGTATGATGCACTTTACTGCTGCTTTTGCACTTCTGGTTAGCTGCTAAACTGTATTTTGTTGTCTTAGTACTTAAACTTTGTGCAATGACTATAAATTTGAATCTAACTATTGTCAGCCGCAAACTACAAGAAAAACTGTTTGCAGTTTGGCTGAGTTTAATAAATGCCAGGTGTACTGCCATGCTCCAGAAAGTTCTAGTAAAACTAACCAATCACTGACATTTGCCACTCAAAAAGAACCTGCCTGATTGTAATTAAATTATATCCTGCTTCCTCCACTGAAAACACAAACAGAGAAATGGAGTTTCAGAAAAGGTTGCTGTGGTGAAAATGTGCCCAGTATTTAAACAGTGTGCTTGACCTTTGCTTCTTTTGTGTTTGTTCAGTCTGTCCTCTTTCTACCACTCCACCCAGGAGAGGTAGCAGTGTGCCTCAAACCTAAGTGTTTTTTGGGGTAGTAGGGGCTGTTATCTGCTTTACAGGTTGCGTAGCCCTTTGAAGCACATTTGTGATTTCAGGTTTTACTTTACATATCACATTTCCATCCTGTTTTTGTTTTTGAGTGCTGTCAAGGGGCCATCTGTTACACTCAGTCTTTACTATGAATGTTTCACTGTAAATCTGTCGCACATCTGGTTAGTATAACATGCTGTTCGACTGCTCTGGAAGGCAGAGTAAGGCCATCCATCAGGTTGGAACCATGACATTGTTTAAAAGCAGGTGTTCAGAGATGTAGACATGAAAAGATGAAAAGCAAGAAGTAGAAATTCATAAGAAAGAGAGCTCGGGAGAGAAGCTTGAGTGCATTACCGCCCCTTTCAGATATGCACCTCTTAATGTCAATCTGAATTAATCAGATAGCATCTGACGAGTCTCAGTGAAGATCTTGGTCACTTTACCATTGAAGCTGCCATGGCAACCTTGCTAGGTCAAGCTGTGTAAAGTGAAATTTGGCTTCTTATGCATTTCAGAACCAATATTGGTTTAAAAACATCACATAGAGAAAAACACAGTTGACCTTTCTCTTTCACTTTGTTCTACAATTTCCCAAGTATTACAAACTGAACTGTGCAGAAAATTCAAATTTACTGCGATGAAGACAGAACAGGTCAGATTAGTGAGACTCCAATCTGACCACTGATAAATGTCATTAGTTTTGACAAAATGTTACCAGGAACTGAAGCTCAGGTTGTTGCTTTGACTTTGTTTGTTGGAGTCTTTCCTCTGAGTTGCAGCATTAGACTCAGCAGGACCCATATGAGCGTCTCCAAAGAGAGAAAGTGGTGTGCACTTATCTAGAATGATAGCCGCAACTTCATTTATCACCTATAATTATAAATTATTCCCTGCATGGGACCAGGATCGATCAGAATCTAACAGCACATCCTACTGTGAACTTTTCACTATTTTTTCTTTTCTTCACCTCAAACAGGTGAGCTTTCAAACATAGTGTTACGGTTTATAAGCTGCAACTGAATCAGTTGTTACACAGCAGCTGTGCACGTATTGAGTATTGAGCTCCATCACAGCTATTTTTATTTTATTGTTGGTAAAGCATAGTTGAGTAGTAAATTTGACTGACTTTAACACACTGAAAAAACAGCAATGTTACATAACCCATGTCTAAAGAGGATACAAGTGAAAAAGTAAACAGAGATCATGATTAATGTATTTCTAATTTCATACCTAAAGGGTTTGACACTGTAGAGACACCAGCCAGGCTCTACACTGTACTACTAACTGTGCTTTAAATCATGAGGTAGGGTGTAACACAGAGAAGCCTCTCATTCCAAAATGAATGAACTTTATTGTATAATCTAGGAGACTTTCCAGCACCTCAATTAGTGTGAAAAAGTCATAAGTAGCAGCTTAATGCTGGGCAGTTTTGCTTAATGACACTAGAGCGATATGAATTAACAAACCATCTAGTCAATAAAACAAGTCCCTCCTTTCCCAAAGAGGAAAAGCTCATTAAAGCAACAGAGGACAGACACCCTGTAAAGACTGTGTGAAAATAGTGAGGAATGTTTGGAGGGCAGCGTATCTGAGGGGAACATTGGATGATAGGGGGTGGGGGACAGGCCATTGGCATTTGTTAATCTGTGCACCACCCGCTGCTTACTGAATGAATGGTGGGTTGGGAGTGTTGCTTCAGTATGCTTGACTTGAGGCCAGGCTGGGTGGTCAGGGAAACTTCAATATGTCAGATGAATGCAGAAGAGCCCTGGGTTTAGAGGTTTTAAACAGATCCCAAAATGTTGAATTTGACCAGCATCCTTCCTTACTAATCTTCCACTACACAGGAGAATACATGTTACGACTCTCCTTCCTTAGTAATTAAGAGGACTCACAGTTGTGGATAAGCTGTGATAGATGCAACAGTCTAAATACAGGAAAAGTGCATTTGCACAACATCCTTTATCATACTTTCTTAGAGATGCACAGAAAACAAAAACAACACCACAGAGCGACTAGGATCACTACGCTCCTTTAGGACTCGTGGGGCAGTGTAAACAGTATTTAAAAAGACCTTAGAGGGTTAAATAGTTTAACACTAATAGCTTAGGCAACCCATCTGCACTGAAAAAAAACATTCTATGCAGCAGCCAGGGCCCTTTTCAGAGACGACAGGGAGAGGCTTAACTCTGTTTACCAAAATAATCTCTTTAATACTCAGTATTTACAAAATACATTTTTAGTGAAATTGTTCCCACTAGTATTGGAATTGCAGAAGCACCTTCAACTTAAAGCTTTTGCATTAACACCATTACAGATGCAGAAAAAAGCATTCTGTAGACTTTGTTTGTTTTTCAGATGGTTGATAAAATGTATTTGCTTTTAAGCAATAAATGTATTTTATGTATAAGTGGATGTTTATCAAAAGCGTCCACACTGTGAGTTGCAGTATTTTCCTTACTGAGATGTCATTTTATGGCTTTAAAAGACTGACCTTCAAATGAATTTTCAATTATATTACTCACCAGAAACCATGTAAATATTCATGGATAGGAGACAAATTACCATCCTACAAGGATACAGTTTCGTTTCCTGTTCAAGCTAAGTTTAAACAATTTGTTTGTCATCGTATCTTCATTGTGATCTGTTTACTGTTTCACATTTTTCACCATTAAATTCTGACTTCATTATAATTATGGCTAAGAAGTTATAATATGACAGATCAGGCTATAAAGCAGCATACACACAAGATTTGCGTTAAGATAACTAAATCAGATGGTACTCTACATCAGGGGTCTCAAACTCCGGTCCTCGAGGGCCGCAATCCAGAATGTTTTAGATGTTTCCCTCTTCCCACACACCAGATTCAAATGATCAGCTCATCCTGAAGCTCTGCAGAAGCCTGATAACGATCCTGATCATTTGAATCAGGTGTGTAGGAAGAGGGAGACATCTAAAACATGCTGGATTGCGGCCCTCAAGGACCGGAGTTTGAGACCCCTGCTCTGCATACATAAAATAAGCAGTTTGGTTCTCTACAAAAGTTTCTGAAATCTTTATATAGTTTAGTGTACTTTTACCTCATATACTACAGTATCTACTGGACTGCTACTTACCCCTCCAGCCTCTGTAAGATACTTCTTCACAAAAAAGATTTGTCATTTAGCAGCCAGACTTAACCCACAATTTAATGGTATTTCTGTTTTCAAAATAAATGCAAAGTTATCTCCAAATGTGTATGTGTGCTTGAACTGGTATCCCAACAATGTCAGCCACACACAGAAGTAAAGATGTGTACATCATTTACATGTCTAATACAGCCCTCTTCTTCCACAAACTTTACATCCACCCAGAACACTTACGGTACATTTTGAATCTGTGACTGACTGTGTCCTAGTGTCGTTTGTAGCAATTGTAGAGCATGCTTCTCATCTTTTTCCTTATGTACCAGTAGATGATTTAATAGTCCTTTTTCTGTCACTTTGTCTTGTGTACACACAATGGATACAGTGCATTGATAATGTTCTTGGTTTGCTTAACTGATAAAGTGTTTTTTGATGTGATTGTTTTTAGTTAAATTAGCCTCTTTAATGAGATGGAGTAATACTATTCCACTATTAAAGAAGCACTGTGTAGGATTTAGTGGCAATGTAGCATTGGCTGCTACAGATTGCAACAAATAAATACCCCCCAACCTTGCCCTCCCCTTTCAAGTGTGTAGGAGAACTTACAATGGTTGCTAAAAACACCAAAACAAGAAAGTCCTCTCTGGATCCAGTGTTTAGTTTGTCAAAGGCAGGCTACTGTACAAACATGACACCATGGCAGACTCTGTGGAAGAGTACCTGCTCCCTCTGGTGAAATAAAGGGCTTATTCTAAGCTCATGAAAACACAGACATTAGCATGTTTAGGTGATTATACACCAATGGAAACATAACAACATCATATTCCATTTTTGCCAATAGACTGACCTAAATCCCACATACTGGACCTTCAACAGCTTTGGGCACACAAATAAAGCACTTGTTGTTGACAAAAATCTGTGTAACTCACGACGTCTACATTTAGCTAAACTATTAAATGTATTGTTCGCAAACAAACAACCACATATGTGAAAGTTCTCCATGAAATTAACATTCCATTTTCAATCTCAACAGGGAAGGTGTAATCATGGCAAACATATTTGTCAATCACATCCTTACCTTCTGTACCTTTGCTGCCACAGCTGGAGACTCTTGTTTGGCTGGGATTCTCTGCAGAGACAAAATATGCCATTTTGCATTATAAATTGTGTGCTAAAACTCAGACAGCATTACACACACCAACAACTGGGTTACTGGTAAAAGAAATATGAGACATATACCAATTTCTAACCAGTATACATATCTGAAACACACACTCACTGACAACCACACTAGTAAGCCCCTTTCAGACATGGGACACTGCTTGCATTATCAATCCATTAAAGTAACGGCATTCTAGTCATTCAGATGTTAGTTATTCAGTGTGCTGGGATTTTGGCATTCAAACTGTGTATTAAGTGTCTCTGCAATGATGACATTGGTGCTGAAACATGGAAAAATCCTTACTTCACACAACTCTGTCAATCCAATAATGTGATGTTACAGTTCAGACTTGTGTTGAAAGTGATGCGTAAATGTTACTAGGACAGCCTTAGTAAGGTTGCCGGTGCAACTTTTACGGAAAAGCAACCAGGGTGAACGTCCAGACATGCAGTTGACCTGTGTAATTGCCGTCAGATTAACGGAACAGAGTGCATGTCTGAAAAGAGTATTAAATTCACAGATAACTTTTGCCTAGATAATTAATTAGGTCTGTCAAATGAGCATCTTTTGTGAACATTTGTTTTAATTGGCCTTTACCACATCCAGCACTGTTAGATCTTTTTAACTTTGTCATACTGATGGATCCTACTGAGATGAAGAACAAGTTCTGTGGTTAAGTTCTCTCTCTCACTGTGCAAGGAGCATGTAATGTTACACTGCCACCTTATGGTAAGAAAAAGCAGTGTACTAAAAGGGAAGCCAATGACAACAATGAACGCAGGACACTGTATGTAACAATAACTGTGGACAGCTTTCAAAACCAAGTACAATTACATTTGTTCTCCAGATTTTATTTCTATATTTGAGTACCTGAACATAGAAACTGGTATGTTATTTTTATACCAGGGGATCTAGACTCTTTTCTTTTGGGACCCTAATTTTAAACTTCTTGTCACCTTTGGAAGTCAAGCTCATGAAAGCGCAATTGATCACTTTAATATCTACTTTAGGTTAGAATCTATAGAGAATAAAACACAACTTCAAAAATACATTACAATACAATGTATTGCATTTTGAAATAATAAAACGCATAAATTCAACAGCAGTTCAATTAGTTACTACAGTTACAAGCAGGTAGGAAAGATAAAGTCTGAGAAACACAAAGGCTCCTAAAGGTCTAGTGAAAGTATAGTAAAACCTATATGTTTCTCCCCAAAACAATGCATGCTCAGCACTTCTCTTACCTTGGCACTGGTCCTGGCCCTGAGGCCTCCCACATCCTTCAGCTTGGACTTGTAAAGCATCCAGCGGTAGCGAAGTTCCTCCAGACCCACATCTTCAGCTGGTCCACAACCATCCTCACTGCCCTGACTCTCCTGGAGCAACAGCTGAAACTGCTCCTGACCCAGGGACACTCCAGTCCTCAGAGCCTGCACCAGGAAACAATTTGTAGTTTGCAATTTGTAGTGTTTCATATGTGTCTATTGTCTGTTAAACACTGCAGCTGTAATGTTTTTATAATTTTTGCAGCTTCAGATTGCTCTTATTTTCATTGTCACCTCATAATGTAGAAACATCTGTTTATCATCTATCATTTTTAGGTACCCTGGGACTAGACATTACTTCAATCATGATTGTCCACAAAAACTCAAACGCTTGAAGCAATCAAAGAAAAAAGAAGAGGAAAGCTTCCGACTTCTAGAAGTCAGGCGTTGCCAGGTTGGGTGGGAAGGAGCATGGGGTAACAGTTCAAAGTCACATTAGGCTGCTTCTGCTACTTGTGCTGTGTCACAGGAGCACTGTCCTGAGGCAACAGAACTCCAGCTTGAAGCTTTCCTCTCCTTGCAAAGAAATGACAACATTTGAGTTTTGTAGACAGTGATATAAGGCTTAACAGTGTACAGTTACAGACCAAAATGGGAGTTACCTCACTTGTTTCAGGCTGAGGTCAAGAACTTTTAGAAATACCCTTGTAGCTGCTGTTGAGTTAACCCCAACATATTTTCACTGATGCTGATTAATGTGCACCATTCTATATACGAATGCATAAAACATTAACGCTGTCTTTCAGGTACACTGGAGAATTATTGGACCTTTGTAGTAACTGTTTTTTACTAGTTGTGAGAAGATAAGCTAAACTAGGTGCAACAGAACTCAAACATTAACCACAATAAGTCAGAGTAACGGAGCCTGAATGTACAGCAAGGCTTCAAATAACATTTAAAATAACAATTGGAATACTGACAGATCTCATCAGGGGAGCTACTTCTTTCAGACATAAAGAAAAAAATAAATTCTAATCGATATTTTTGTTTCTTTATTGCTGCAACACAGTGGCTCTTAGGCTTTTCTAATTCCCTTGGCAATCAGTCCTTGAAATGATAACAGCATAGAGTTATCACTGAAGCCTGACAGGCGATAAAATCATAGTGATCACTGTCATGTCTGACCAAAGAATGTTAAAGAAAGAAAATATTTTGAAATTCTTCTTTTATTTTTTGCTATTGCCAGATTTCTGCATACTGCATTTTTAGGTGGCTGAATAATAGTTCATTTTCCCAAGTTTCTGTTCTGTTTTTCAGTAGGCACTGTTCCAGTGTGGTAACGACTGAGTGAGGATTGACAGATATGGTTTGTTTTAGAGTCAGTATCAATATCAGTGATTGGAAATCAAGAAAGGCCAATAACCAATATTTGCTACTGATACATTAAATGATATACAGTAACAGCATGTGATAGTAGGAAACCTGCCCTGAATAACTGGTTACTTCATTAATAAGGATTAGTATAACTGAACATGTACAATTGCAATACGATGTTAGAGCTACAATGCTCTCCTGTGGCAGAACAAGTGATTGAGATTGTTCAGTTTGCCTCCTCTACTCCTGCAGTTCTGTCTGCTGTTCTTTTCTGTTTTCTTCATCTTTCATTATTTTATCACCTTTATTGCCACTAAGGCCCATATTTTATAGCATTACCAATTACTGCTTTCCAGACACTTGGGTAATCTGTGGCTACCCCCTGACTTAGCTGCTACTGTAGCCTTAGCCATTGTAAAATAGCTAATGTCCTGATTTGGGCCAGTGGCTTGTGCTTCCTCTGCAGTTTTTGCAGTTGTGTCTCTGCTAGAGACGCGTGTTGATACTGATACTGCATCAGAGCCAAAGCACATTTCATTACTTGATTGGTCAGAAGCAAAACAAAAACAACAACCCTATCCTGATAATGAGAAAAATGCCTAATATTGGCTTTGATAATCGGCTGATCCCTAGTTCCTAAAAACACAATACAGATACTTCAATAAGGGAAAGTGCATAACAGGTTAGTGCACTATTAAAGAGTGCAGGCTAACAACCCTGGTTTGAGCTTAATTACCATGATGTGCCAGATTTACCATTAGTTATTTATGTTGATTCTTCTCATCACTCGTCGCTAATTACTTCATTTCACTCCAATGGTGAAAAAGGTTGGCGTGTTACAAAATGAATCAAGTGCTTGACTTCACAATAGCTCTTGGAATTCCTTGTACAAGTTGGCATGTCTGTTGGTGAGGTGCTTCACTAATTTGGGATGTGTTGACTCCTTCTGTCTGCATAGCTTTTAAACATCTTGTGTGCATGGGGTTTGTGGTGTGTGTGAGCTGGGTACCTAAGTGAATAATTCCAGATTTCACTTTGTGTGTATGATGGTCCCCATAATCTGGCTTTCTCCTATTGTGCTAAAAAATCTTGCTTTTACAACTGATTAATTTCTGCGGCAGTAAGATGTTTCTAAAGAGATTCTATGTACATGCAATACCATAAAAAACATCAGAATCTGTTAGTCTCAGAAAGCACAGACAGATGCAGAGTCACCACATCTGAGGTATTACATGTACAGCTTTTTATCTTACTTATCTACACTGTAATCTGCTCAAACATTTATACATCAGGTTCCTCATCACTGTCTGTCATTTTGGTACCATAACACGATACAGCAGAAGGAGTACACTCCTGTACAACACTCTGCGCCCCTCATGGTGAGGACATCAACGCCATGACAGAGTGCATCTCTGGCTACATTAACTTTTGTTATGAGAACACTGTACCCGCCCAGACAGTGCGGTGTTTCTCTAACAACAAGCCGTGGATTAATCGTGATATCAAGGACTTGCTGAAACAGAAAAAGAGGGCCTTCAGGTCTGGTGACAGGGAGATGCTGAAGGAGACACAGAAGAGGCTCAGGAGGAGCATACGTGGGGCCAAGGATGCCTACAGGAGGAAAATGGAGGGACAGCTGCTGGACAATAACATCTGTGAAGTCTGGAGAAGCCTTAAGACCATCTCTGGGTTCAAAGCCCCCCCTCCTGCACAAACAGCAGCTGACATTCAGTGGGTGAATGACCTGAATGACTTTTTTCTGAGGTTCGATCAGACACCCACCCCTCCCCCTCAACACACCTCAGGACAATGGCTCAACTCTGCTCCTCTTCATACCTCTGCGATGGCCCATCAGCCTCCACTCAGACCCATGCTTCCCACCCCCGACACTCTTCAGACTCAGCTGCCCCCCTGCACAGAGTCACCCCCAGCCCCACCTCTCTCCTTCAGCTCACACCAGGTGAGGAGGGAACTGATGAGGATTCGGCAAAGGAAAGCGCCAGGTCCGGATGGGGTCAGTCCTAGGCTCCTCAGATGCTGCGCTGATGAACTGTGTGGCATCATGGAGCATGTCTTCAACCTGAGCCTGAGGCTGCGGGTGGTACCACAGCTCTGGAAGACCTCCTGTGTGGTACCAGTGCCCAAGACACCACGGGCTACAGACCCCGGCAGCTTTAGGCCAGTGGCCCTAACGTCCCACCTCATGAAGACACTGGAGAGACTGATCCTGGGACACCTTCGCTCTGCTGTGGGCCCAGCGATGGACCCGCTGCAGTTCGCGTACCGGCCTGGCATTGGAGTGGAGGACGCCGTTATCCATCTGCTTCATCGTGTGTTCTCCCACCTGGAGAAACCCGGCAGCACTGTGAGAATTCTCTTCTTTGACTTCTCCAGTGCTTTTAATACCATTCAGCCGAGGATCCTGAGAGAGAAGCTGGAGATGTTTGGGGTGGACTTCAATCTGGCAGATTGGATCCTGGACTACCTCACTGACAGGCCCCAGTATGTGAGAGTCCGTGACTGTGTGTCTGAAGTCCGGACCTGCAGTGTGGGGGCGCCTCAGGGCACAGTGCTCGCGCCCTTTCTCTTCACCCTCTACACTGCTGACTTCAGACACAACACAGAGAGCTGTGTCCTGCAGAAGTTCTCTGACGACTCTGCCATCATCGGTCTCATCACACGAGGACGCAGAGTACAGAGGACTAACACAGAACTTCGTGGACTGGTGTGAACCATCTTCTCCTCAACACCGGGAAGACCAAGGAGATGCTGGTGGACTTCCGTCGACGTCACTCTACTCCACCTGCACCAGTGAGCATCCAGGGAAGGGACATTGAGAGGTCTCATACAAGTACCTGGGTGTTCATCTGAACAATAAACTGGACTGGACTCACCACACAGACGCACTCTACAGAAGGGGCCAGAGTCGTCTCTACCTCCTGAGGAGGCTCAGGTCTTTTGGAGTGAGAGGGCCACTCCTGAAGACCTTCTACGACTCTGTGGTGGCATCTGCCATTCTGTACGGTGTGGTCTGCTGGAGCAGCGGCATCACAGAGAGGGAGAGGAAGAAGCTGGACAAGATCATCAGGAAGTCCAGCTCAGTCCTGGGCTGTCCTCTGGACTCTGTTCGGGAGGTGGGGGACAGGAGGGTCCTGGCTAAACTCATGTCAATGCTGGACCATGAGTCCCACCCCCTGCAGGAGACTTTATCAGCTCTGGAGAGCAGCTTCAGTGACAGACTAATCCACCCTCGCTGTGTGAAGGAGAGGTTTCGCAGGTCTTTCCTTCCTGCTGCTGTCAGACTTTACAATGCACATCTCTAAACTGGCCGTATAATTGGTGTACATTATAGTCCACATGTGCAATATTGAACTCTAACTTCTAGTGCAATACATGGATCGGACAATGCTGGAAAACATGACAAATTATTACTGTACTGCAATGTACTGTATTTCTTATCTTATTTTTTATTTTTATTTGTACTTACTTCATTGCACACTTAGTATTACGGATATTGCTTAACAATTTCCCTCTTTATTTTTATTTATTTACTTTATTTTGCACATTTTTTTTATTATCTTGTATTATTATTTTTTGTCACTTATCACTTGTATAGCACAATCCCCTTGCATGACTACTTTCTGTACTGTCCTATTATGTTGCAACTCTTGGAATTTCCCCTTGTGGGACAAATAAAGGATCTCTTATCTTATCTTATCTTATTTAAATGTCAAATAATTCAAAATTGCATCACCTCTCAACAACTGCATTATTTCAGCTTATGAACATTTAAAATAAATACTTTAAAAAGATTAGTTTGACTATTTTTTTGGCTTGGCTGCACCTACAGCTCATTCTAGACCATCAACTCCTCCATGTAACCCTGGGTTTCCCTCCACTCCTGTGACAGATAATTCCATGCAGGGCCAGTGACTCTCTGGCTTCTCCACTGATTCCCCTGAGTATTCTACTTCTGGTGACTTTGAGATTCCTACTTTCCTGACTACTTGTGCTCTCCTGTGTAAGTCATTCTGTGCCAACTCAGCAAAGGTGGCTTCTTAACCATCTCAGAATCTGTTGAAGCTTTGTAGCAAGGGCCTTTGGCATCTGAAACTGACATCTGTCATTTTTTTTAGCTGAACATTTTCATATTTTTTCACCCAATGGGAATATTCAATAAATCATCGCAAGTTGGAAATTGCCAGAGACGCAACTTTCAGATGTCCATTTCTTTTGAAGTATATTGCCTAATGTCTTCAAATTTTCAGGAGATGTTCAGAAGTTATTTCTCTCTTGTTGAAAAAATGATCAGCCTGTCACTATATTCCTGTTGTACCAGAAGTCACTTCACCAACATAATACCAACAAGTTGATTTGCACTACCACATCTCCCAACTTTGGTAACAAAATGGTTACACATCAAGTAATTACATTTACAGTACTCTAGTCATAATATACTTATAACTGGACAGACAAGTGGCTGCTTTTGTAGGTGAGAAAATGCAAACAGCAAACTCT
The DNA here is from genome assembly GCA_024666655.1 of Dascyllus trimaculatus. Classification (NCBI taxonomy): domain Eukaryota; kingdom Metazoa; phylum Chordata; class Actinopteri; family Pomacentridae; genus Dascyllus; species Dascyllus trimaculatus. The sequence continues at coordinate 1,283,097 of CM045462.1, read as the reverse complement.
TGTTTTCTTAGCAAATGGTCAGCAACAATATTCAGTCAATGTGATTATTAAGTAAATGAGCTACAACATTCAAAAACTTCAGTGGGGTTGATCGATGTTTAACAGACCACCCAAAACCAACTATCCTCCACAGTGACCATCAGTTGTCAGTATCAACCACAAGCATAGTATTTCTGACAAATGCACTTCCACAGATTTAGTGAAACCAGCCCAATCTTGGCATCTTCCCTCAGCAACAGTAGGCAGTGTAATACTAGAACACCATGAGATTTAAAACACATCTTGGATGTTAAAATGTTCACAAATACTCACCTTGAGTGTTTCTTGTCTAATCTTGACCTCTTTGGCACTGAGTGTTGCTTCCTTGGTGCTAAGGATCCCAGAGAGGAGTTCATTCTGTTTGGACAGCCAGGACTCAAACTCCCCCCTCCTGGATTTGTTGTGTCCTTTGCTTCCCTGCAAAATTTCAAACATGTCATGCAACTTATGCACACACTAAAACTATCAAGAAGTCAGTAGTGATTTAATGTCCTTTAAGTGCACAGTGGTGGTACTTGCTTGCTGTGTGGACTGTTATGAACTCTATTTAGTGAGAAGGGTTTGACCACAGCAGCCATCTGTCACCAAATTTCTCTGCTGATCTGTTTTTCCTATCAATGTGATTTTAGGAAAACTGTTCTGCCAGAAAAGTGCAAAATGGGTGTGAAGATTATTAGAGCCACTCAAAGCTCACCAACACCCTACAACTAATGTTGGGGCGATGACAGACTAAACATCAAGTCTGATGACTAGACAGCTACATCTGTCCCCTGAATGAGCAGAAACATGAACAGATGTGTACACGTCAGACAAAATAAACGGTAGCCAAAGACAAAAAGTCAATTGGATGTCACTGCTTTTCTTCCAGCTTTTTTTAATTGACTAAGGGATTCTTCTTACTGCCCATCAAGTACAGCAGTACATAAAGGGGAATCTGACTGTAATCTGCCAAAAGGCCCAGAATCAAAAGGGGGTAAAGCATTATTCATTTCTCCCATAGACCATTCAATGTGTTTGTTTCTTGGAGTTTCTCATTCCCAAACTTAGATTTGATTAAAAGTCTAAAATATTAAATTGTAAGTCCATTATAAATACGAGAGAGTATTGAAATAACAACCTACTACATGCTTTCAACACCTCGTCCTTTAGACGAGTTTGAGATGATTTTAGAACTTTAGGTATGGTGAGTTTTTTGTGCTGACAAGCTCAAAGACTAAAAAGACCTGCAGTATTGAGGAAAGAAAAGGGAGAGTCCTGTGATTCTATGTGGAAGAAATGTGAAATTAAATTTACAAAGAACTACAATTATCACGTTGAATAACTCTGCCAACTAGTCAACTTTAAGTTTATATCCATGCCTGTCTAGACTTCACCTTTTGGATATAAAATGTCGTGCCATCATCATTTTATCCTATTAGACATGGGGGAAATTTTGTTGTAAAGACCTTGACCTTTGACTCCCAAACTCTAATTAGTTTATCCTTTGGTCCTAATGAACATTTGTGCCAGGCATGGAGGCATGAAATTATTTGAGTAAATACAGCATAGCAATACCATGGTGTACTGAACTGGTGCTGTCGATGGCAGTTCAGCTGAGTCCTTCTTGAACAGCATAAATGCTCCTCCTCTTGAGCTTAGGCCTTCTCCTGCTTCTGTGCCATCTTCTCCAGAGCTCATTCTTCCCTCCTCACCATAGCTGGCCTGTATGGATGATACTGCTCCCCTTCTGTCTCCGGCCAAGACACTAGTGTCACCCCCTGCTGACTTATCAATGTCCGGGCTTCCCATGATAGAGCCTTTGGAAATTCCCTGGCTCCCTGCTCTGCTATGAATGCTCCAAGCAGAGGAATCTAGTTCATCTGCTTCAAGAGAGTGCCCACTGTCCTTGACTGTCCGTGATAGAATGGGATGCTCATTGCCTTTTCCTGCCAGTATTGGGTAACATTCACCATGGCCCTGGATCCATGCACTCTCTGCTGCCTGTCCCTCCAGGCTTCCTCCTCTTGCAGGTCCAGAGCTAGACAAGACTCCACACACCTTTGGTAAGTCAGAGTCTGTGTGCACTGTGGAACTGCTGAGCAGCCTGTAAAGAGAAAGAAAATGGTTAGGAACTCTCATAACTCACCAGCTGTAGGTCTAATTTATAACAACCTAGTTTTTCTTGCCTCCATTCAGTTTTTTCTTCAAGCAGTAATAAACCTGATGCCATTGACGCTTTTATGGTTTATTTTCAGGCATTTTGGGCAAATTAATATCAAAGTACCATTTGAGAAAGGAGACAATGTCTAATTGAGGCAAACACAACTCAGACTGCAGAACAGTGTTTCAGAACGGATTTGCTGAATACATACACTAACAATTTAAAAATGTGTCTATGAAGGACTGAAGGAGCTGCTGCAAGTGAGATGTATCAACTTCTCTTACATAGCATTTGTTTTGTGTCTCACTAGCATGACGTCATCAGAAGCTCCTATTGCATTCTTCCAGTGTGTCAGTGTCATAGAGGCTAGGGACACTCACTACAAACAGAAGTTTCCTGCCCAAACCTCTCGACCCAACTGTCTCTCCAGGGCTTGGCTAAACTGTCCACAGGCACAAGCTGGCCCCACTCTCCTCTGCTGCTCAGATTCTGAATTTGTTCAAGCTTCAAAGCATGAACGTCAGGCAGTTTGTGCCTGCTCAGCGCCCTCTGCAAGGCAGAGACGATGTTCTTCAAATGGAGTACGGCACTGGTCTACAAACACGTCTCAGAAGTACTTTTCACTGTCACACAGGATTAAAGTTGCCCAACTGTCACATCCAGGCATTGCGATGAGGTTGATGTTAAAAATTTGAAAAGGAAAGGCATTATTTAAAAGGTGTTTGGTCACTCATTCCTTAGTGATACCTCTCCCCAGCACAAACAGCCCTGCAGTAAAACAAAAGTGTTTGGATATATATGGTAAAGAACAGGTTGCTAGGTGCCCCAGCACCCCCAGAGGGAAGCATTACCCCATGTCTTGCAGACTGGCCTGTCAACCCACTGTCTCTGAGAATACAAAGATGGCTAGAATGCACAAACTCAGAGTGAGTTCGAATAATCAGGAGAGACAGTCTGCAGTTCGCTATGTCCCCTCTACAGTTCAGAGGAGTGATTTAATCACAAACCCACAGAGAAGGTGTACGCTACCTAAGGGAGGGTATCTCTGCTCTGAGCAACAAGATCAGTACCACATGAACACTACTACTCATGACTTTTCCTTGTGTCAAAGAAAGACAGCCACGGAATGCCTGCGATCGTCCCGCTCCTTGGGCTATCTGTTCATGAGGTAAATACAGAGCTGGGTGGCCTGTGGACTTTCACAGATATAGAGTCTCAGTGGCATGCACAGCAGCATTACGCCCTTAGAGATATATAGATACTTCCTTATTAGGCTGGGGGGCGTCCTTAAAGGGAGGACAGTGAATGTGAAAGGGACCTGGGACCCGCATAAATGCTCACTTCACTTAAATTACCTGAAGCTGCTGGCTGTTCATCTAACACTGAAACATTTTCTTCCCTTTCTAAGGGGACACAATGATTTAGTCTGGACAGACAGCATCACAGTTATGGCAAATATCAATAGACAAGGGGGTTGCGATCCCTTCTCTTACACATAGCGGCTCACAAATTGATTGTTTAGAGCAGCCACACATACACCAAGGGTGCTGAACTATGAAACAGATCTCATCTCCTGGGGGGTGGTCAGGCTGGACTGGAAACATACCTGAGAGCCATCAGTGGACCTCTTTGCAACATAAGAGAACACCCGTTTTTCTCCCTGGGTGACCAAAGTGCTCCAAAGTGCGGACGCATTGGGTCATCAGTGGCATCAGGTTCTCCTACAGGGCCAGTCAGTGATTCTAATAGCCCCCCACTAAAAACACTGGTTGGCGGAGATAACCCAGCTTCTTTGAAAGGAGCCGAGGTACCTGCTAGCAAACAGGAACCTGCTGTCTCAGGCACAGGGGAGAAGTATTTCAACCCCACCCAAAGAGGTCTTGGTCTATAAGTAGTTCAATGTAAAGTCTGTGGGCCTCCCACAAAATGCCATTCAGACCATTCAGAGTGCAAGGGCTTCTTCAACTAGATTCTTTAATGGGTGTAAGTGGACTGTTTTTGAAAAGTGGTGTTCAGATACACAAGAAATTCCCTTTCAGTGTTCTGAAGCTGTGATCCTGGCTTTCGTACAAGACTTGATGGACAAAGGAAAGACTTTCTTCACTGTCAGTGTGTACTTGGCAGCCATTTCTGCCTGCCATATTGGTTTTGAGGGAAAACTGGTGAGACAGCACCTCCTGGTGTGCAGCTTTATGAGAGGCCCCTTCTGGGACCTCCCGCTGGTTCTGGAGGCACTTTCTGTGGCCCCTATTGAGACGCAGGAACAGGTTGACTTAGAAGTAGGAACTCTGAAGACACTTCTGCTGCTGGCACTGACCTCAACCAAACGGGTAAGAGAAATCCACGTGCTTTCAGTGCACCCAGCCTGCACAAAGTTTCTCTCAGGGAACAAAAAGGTGATTGTACGTCCTAACACTGCTTTTATGCCCAAAGTGTTGGGGTCATGCTCCCCAGTTGACCTTGCGTCTTTTTGTCCCCCACCTTTATCTTCAGATAAGCATCAGCGTTTACACGCACTGTAACCAAGAACTACTTGAGAAAAGCAGTGTCAAAATAATGTGTTTCCCGATGGATTGTGGAGGCCAGTGGTGTGGCCTACAGATTGAAAAGGATACAACCACTTGTATGTACATTTTTATGTAAATAACCTAAAGTTAGCGTAGATCCAAGTCAGTCTGGTCAGTGAAACGGAGTTAAGAGTAGTATTGTGATTATCTTGCTTACCATCACCACCCACTAAGCCAGATGGACCAGACTGTACTCATTTTTAGAGGTACCTGTGAAGATTGAGACTCATATGATACAGGTCCAGCCACGAGTCTTTCAAGCGCTTCATATCTCGAAGAATGTGGACCTGTCCCTCCCCTGAAGTCCTCTCCAAAACTCCCTGACCCTGGACCTCCATCTGCTGCAGCTGAAGGTCCTTCCCTGGGAACTCTCCCAGCAGTCTCTGTGGAAAGAAATAATTGAGCACTTAAAAATAAAGGGTGGTCAGAGATATCACATCAAATATAACTGAGACTCAACAGTCAGACTCATTGCAACAATCATGATGTCTGATTTGTGTCAGCTTTAAAGGCACAATTATCTTTATATTATGTGACACTTTCATCGATGTACAGGCAGTTTTTCGAAATTAACTCAAAATCACACTTTTTCAGCAACTAGCCACAGCAAACCCAAAAAGTTCTACAATTTATGCTGGCTGTACCACCAAGCTTTTTATTTTGACATTTTAAATACAAACTGTATGCTTTAGTAAATAGCTTGCACTGATAGAATATGTAACCAGAAGATCTATTTCTAGCATGGTTTCTCAAGTGTAAAACTTTTATATAATATATTTAGGCTTATTTCTGATGACTGTTGTTGTGACTATGCTATGTCCATGCTGCTATTTTACAATAAAAACATTTAACTTGCATTTAAAAATTATTAGTTTGGACTTCTAATTAGCCATTTATAATATCTGATGGTAGTAAAAAGTTGAGCAATTGTGTGCATGAGACTCTTCGTGGTTCTTAAAGGTTGTTCTCGTCAAGATGAATTTTAAAATTACAAACTTATCCCTGGGGGTTTTATCCTAGCCTCTAAATCACCACCTAGTAACTTACCAAGAGTCCAGTCCACTTAGAGGAAAGCAGCTGTTAACAAAGCTGCCATTAACAAATGCAACTGATAGGGTAACTTAACCACAAAGGCTACTCAGTTAAGCTGACTATTAGAGTAAGTGGGAAGGCATTCAGAAGGTAGGGTAGTTTCCTCAACTCCAGCTAAAGCCATTCTATAGATCCTATTAGAGCAAGACCCTTAAGACGGATAGTATCTAACCCTAGAAACAGAGAGCTGGACCAGTAGCCTTGTTCCACGGCATACCGGAGGACCAGCAAATGAAATCAGGATGAGCACCCTTACTATTAGCTGAGTGCTAATAAGGAGGATAAGAAAGATGGCTCTGTCAGATAATACGTATTAATGGTTTCCCAGTATGCTTAAGTTTGTGTTAGTGGAGGAATGGATGCATCTTTCTGTCCTATTTCCGAACTGGATCAATCTTCTATTAATTTGTCCAATGTAATAAGTTTGTCAAGATCCTAATATTAAACTAAACCTGTAAGATGAACAAATACGGCCTCTAAAAACATCTGATTGTGAGTTTAAGAACACGGAGACAGACCTCTGCTTCACGTTGGCGGCCCTCTATGCTCCACTCTCCTGTTGGGCTGTGGAAGGACTCCAGCTTCTGCTTCATGATCATCAGCCACTTCTCTATGTTTAGCAGGCTTTCATGGAAACTCTCATGGTCTGTGATGCTCTCCTCACTCTCATTCACTTTCACCTGAAGATAAAAGAAGATCACCTGGATAATCAGTGGAAAGGAAAACAACTGAAAATTGATGCAATGCATTGGAAACATCTGAAACAGAAACGGTAATAAATTACCTTCACTTCTTTTATTTAATGCATAGATGACATAATTTCAACCACAAAGGTCCTCTTCAGTTAAAAGTAAAGAAGTAAATAACATGTCTGTTTATGGTCAGTTTCATCTTCCAGCCCACACATACAGCTTTGATCCTCTTAGTGTGCCCAGAATCACATCAATCCACCTGAAGGACACGTATTGTCATATCCCCATTTATCCTTCACACAGGAAAAATTAGAGGTTTGTGTCTCAAGGCATACTGTATTAGTACCTAGCACTGTCACTAAGCCCTGAGTGTTTGTGAAGTGTTCAGTGGTGCTTATAGTCCCTTTAGAGAGCAAGGAATCTGTCTTGCCACCTTTCTGGATGACTGTCAACTGCTTAGAGAGGGAGGCCATCGTGACACACAAGGCCTTGTGTTGCAGGGCCCAGCAGATCTACAGTACATTTATTCTTAACAGGGTGACGGCAAGAGTGTGTTAACACAGACAAACACTTCACAGGTTCCTCATAATGAAGGCGACCATTGTATATTAGAAACAGTTTAGGAAGCAATGTCAATCCTATATGCACACATTGCTAACACTGTATTGTTTAAAAAATATCAGTATGTTGCGCAGAGGCAGCTAACCAGAAAAGCCAGAGCATATATTTTTGTTAACATAAATTAAGCAACAATAAACAAACAATATTATCTGTTATTGCCTGTCAGTATTGCCAAGCAAAGCTTAACACCATGAACCACTCAGCATGTCAGAAACAGCCACAGGAAGTTGAGCAGTGGCAGGTCCATCACCGTCTTCTGATAATGATGATCTGATGATTGCTGTCTGTTTATCATGTCTTGTGATGTATTTGCATGGACACAAAGTATGTAGAGATGGAAAGAACCTAGTAGAACCTGGTCTCTCATATTTGTTTGACGTCAGCAACTTAAGATGACATTAACCACTAGTAGCATAACTCAAACAAATCACAGGCCAAATAGAAGTGGTTCCATTGGTCAAGTTGCATTGTGGGTGATGTAGGCAACAGTCAGCAATAATTTATGGTAGGTTGCCGGCTAATTTTTTCTGTCTGTATATTTTCTGTCCAACAATGTTACAGGAGTGCAATGCTAAATCAGTGGAGTACTTTCTGAATACGAAAAATTATAATACACAATAATATTGAAATAATGTAACCTTGCAAAGACACCTGCTAAAATAAAGCAGTAAAGGTGTTGGCCATAAAACAAAAACTAATCGATGGTTAAAAGGCCGATGGTTACAAGGGGATTAGGTGCTCCAGATAAGACAGAAACTCAAGTCATTCAGAGGAAGTTTTAGAATCTCTAAACGTACAATATCGACAGCAGGGCACATAAACTATGTAGCAAAAAGTGTTGGGACGTCTGCCTTTACACACACACAAACTTCAATAACATCCCATTCTTAATCCGTAGGGTTTAATATAGAGTTGGCCACTGCAGCTATAACTGCCTCAATTCTGCTTTGAAGGCTTTCCACAAGGTTTAGGAGTGTGTTTATGGGAATTCTTGACCATTCTTCCAGAAGCACATTTGTGAGGTCAGGCACTGATGTTGGACCAGAAGGCCTGGCTCTCAGTCTCCATTCTAATTCATCCCAAAGGTGTTCTATTGGATTGAGGTCAGGACTCTGTGCAGGTCAGTCAAGTTTCTCCACACCAAACTAATTCATCCATGTCTTTATTGACTTTGCTTTGTGCACTGGTGTGCAGTCATGAACAGGAAGGAGCCATCCCCAAATTGTTCCCACAAAGTTGGGGGCGTGAAACTGTCCCAAATGTCTTGGTATGCTAAAACATTAAAAGTTCCTTTCAGTGGAAATACGGGGCCAAGTCCAGCCCCTGAAAAACAACCAAACACCATAATCCCCCCTCCACCAAACTTTACACTTGGCACAATGCAGTCAGGCAAGTACAGTTCTCCTGGCAACTGCTAACCCAGATTGGTCCATGGGATTGCCAGACAGAGAAGTGTGGTCGGTCCCTCCAGAGAACACGTCTCCACTGCTCTAGAGTCTATTGGCAGCGTGCTTTACACCACTGCATCAGACGCTTTGCATTGCACTTGGTGATGTACGGCTTGGATGCAGCTACTCGGCCATGGAAACCCATTCCATGAAGCTCTCTACCACTGTTCTTGAGCTAATCTGAAGGCCACACCAAGTTTGGAGGTCTGTGGCTATTTACTCTGCAGAAACCAGGCGATTTCAGCACACTGTGCGCCTCAGCATTCACCGACCCCGTTCTGTGATTTTATGTGGCCTACTACTTCGTGACTGAGTTGCTGTTGGTCCCAATTGCTTTCACTTTGTTATACTACCACTAAAAGTTGACTGTGGAATATTTAGTAATGAGGAAATTTCACTAATGGACTTATTGCACAGGTGCCAACCTATCACGGTACCACACTTGCATTAACTGAGCTCCTGAGAGCGACCCATTCTTTCACTAATGTTTGTAGAAGCAGTCGGCATGTCTAGGTGCTTGATTTTATACAACTGTGGCCATGGAAGTGATTGGAACACTTGAATTCAATTATCAGAAGGGGTGTCCCAATACTTTTAGCAATATAATGTATCATAAGCATGTGTCATCTGTGTTTGTGTAATATTCTCACTACCAGATGTTCCACACTGAATGTTTAAGGATGAGTTAAAAGATATGATTCAGAACTTAATCTTGCCAAATGATTCTCATTTCTTACCCTGACTGTCTTGTGAAGATGTTTCCATTCACCATAGAGCTTCTCAAACTGAGTCCTGTTGCTCTGACTGGAGGAGACCAGAGTCTCTAGCACCACGATATGGCCTTCACTGTCCTCCAGGTCCTTCTGGATCACCTGAGGACACACATTATGTCACACCTAATGTCACAGCATGCAATGGGAAATAAAAACACAAATGAACAACTGCGGTTTGGTGTAACCTTTCCATTCAGACAAATGATTAGACAAGCTGATTGTCAACAGTTTAACAAATTGAAATGAATAAGAGAAATATCTCTTCAAAATTACTGGTCTTTAATAAGATCATATCAATATTTTTAGCATTAGTGGAACTAGTCATTATATTACCAGAGAAGCGCACATTTACCAATAAATAAAAATAAACTGATACACTAGATGATAAATGACTTTCTAAACTGCAGGTGTACAGTGGTCTGATAAAGTATTTGGACAGTTTTTATGTATTTAAACTTCATGCAACTAATTAATTAAATTTAATGTGCAAAAGCACACCTGAGGTTACTCTGCTAGAGCCACCAGTTTCATTTAAGGATAACTGAGTAAAAACAGGAAAAAGAGATTAAGTAAATCAGCAAAGATTGTTGCAGAGAGAGACAAGACTTACCATCTCTGACATACAATGGAAACAATTCATAAGCTAAATAGGAAAACCAGTGTTTGGAGCTGTGTGTTACCTTCACATTCTTAACCACATCTACCAGATTTTTTGCCATTGTGTGCCTACATCCACCAGTCTGTCCACCTGAATTCTCTGCAGGTGTTTGTAAGATACTGTCTTTACAAGTTGACATGCTGCCAAAACATGTTTTGTGAGGTCACCACGACCTTTGACCACCAAAATCTAATCAGCTCATCCTTAAATTCAAGTGAATGTTTTCAACAGATTTGCAGAAATTTCCTCAAGGTATTTAGGAAACATCATGTTCACAAGAAAGGGGTAGGCAGATGGACTGACAGACAAACATAAGTACAGTCATAAGGACAGATGGACAAAAGCAAGGACAATTCAAAAATACAATTCTCTGGCCTCAGCTGTTGCTGGCAAAGATGTATAATAAAGCAAACTGTTAAACAACAGGAAATATACAGTTAAGTCCATAAGTATTTGGACATTGACACAATTTTCAGCATTCCAGCTCAACGCCACAATGGATTTGAGATGAAACAATCAAGATGTGCTTTAAGTGCAGACTTTGAGCTTTAATTTGAGGGCATTTACATCCAAATCAGATGAACGGTGTAGGAATTACAATACATTTTATATGTGCCTCCACCTTTTTAAGGGACCAAAAGTATTTGGACAAACTAACATAATCATAAATCAAATTGTCACTTTTTTATACTTTGTTGCAAATCCTTTGCAGTCAATGACAGCCTGTAGTCTGGAACTCATGGACATCACCAGACGCTGGGTTTCATCCCTGGTGATGCTCTGCCAGGCCTCTGCTGCAGTTGTCTTCAGTTCCTGCTTGTTCTTTGGGCATTTTCCCTTCAGTTTTGTCTTCAGCAAGTGAAATGCATGCTCAACTGGATTCAGGTCAGGTGATTGACTTGGCCATTGCAGAACATTCCACTTCTTTGCCTTTAAAAACTCTTTGGTTGCTTTCGCAGTATGCTTCGGGTCATTGTCCATCTGCATTGTGAAGCGCCGTCCAATGAGTTTTGAAGCATTTGGTTGAATATGAGCAGATAATATTGCCCGAAACACTTCAGAATTCATTCTGCTGCTCTTGTCAGCAGTCACATCATCAGTATATATAAGAGATCCAGTTCCACTGGCAGCCATACATGCCCACACCATTACACTACCACCACCATGCTTCACTGATGAGGTGCTATGCTTTGGATCTTGAGCAGTTCCTTCCCTTCTCCATACTATTCTCTTTCCATCATTCTGGTACAAGTTGATCTTTGTCTCATCTGTCCATAAGATGTTGTTCCAGAACTGCACAGGCTCTTTTAGATGTTTCTTGGCAAACTCTAATCTGGCCTTCCTGTTTTTGAGGCTCACCAATGGTTTACACCTTGTGGTGAAACCTCTGTATTTCCTCTGGTGAAGTCTTCTCTTAATTGTTGACTTGGACACAGATACACCTACCTCCTGGAGAGTTTTCTTGATGTGGCCAACTGTTGTGAAGGGGTTTTTCTTAATGAGGGAAAGGATTCGTCTGTCATCCACTACACTTGTTTTCCGTGGTCTTCCAGGTCTTTTGGCGTTGCTGAGCTCACCAGTGCGTTCTCTCTTTTTAAGAATGTACCAAACAGTTGATTTGGCCACACCTAATGTTTTTGCTATCTCTCTGATGGGTTTATTTTGATTTTTCAGCCTAATGATGGCTTGCTTCACTGATAGTGACAGCTCTTTGGACTTCATATTGAGAGATGACCTCACCAGATTCCAAATGAATATACCACACTTGAAATGAACTGCAGGCCTTTTATCTGCTCCTTGTAAATGAAATAAAGAGGGAATAACACACACCTGGCCATGGAACAGCTGAGTAGCCAATTGTCCAATTACTTTTGGTCCCTTAAAAAGGTGGAGGCACATATAAAATGTATTGTAATTCCTACACCGATCATCTGATTTGGATGTAAATGCCCTCAAATTAAAGCTCAAAGTCTGCACTTAAAGCACATCTTGATTGTTTCATCTCAAATCCATTGTGGTGTTGTACAGAGCTGGAATGCTGAAAACTGTGTCAATGTCCAAATACTTATAGACCTAACTGTATATTTCAACATATTTTAGTTTATGTGTAAAGTAATCGAAGTCCAAAACAAATACTGCACAGTACAGCATTACAAACAATAAATAAGGCCTGGCACTTTATTGTTGGCAACCTCAAGGCCAGAATAACCCTTGACATGAACTCTGGTTTATTCCAATAATGCCTTTTCTCCTTCAGACACAACAAGAAAGTAGGCTTGAGCTGTTTCATTGGGGACTAATGAAGGGAAAAAAAGTTTTCATCATACAGTCGTCTTTTTTCACTTATCATCCTGGGCAGGAGGAAGAATGGCATCCTAATCATCCTCACTGTTGTCACTGCCAAGGAGACCCAAATTGACAACATTATTCCCCTTTCCTCTGTCCTCCCCCTGCTCACACCTCATGTCCCCTTAGCAAGAGTTGCTGAAATGTGTGAATCACTGGGCTTCACTGTAGTCTTGGAGAGACAGGGGTCAGCTATTGAAGTCACCAACATCTGCAGGCAATGCTTGAGAATTCGGACCGACATTGCGCAGCAGCGCTTGCATGAGTTGCAGGCAACCAGCAACAACAGCGCAGGCTTAACTCCCATACATGTGATGCAGAGGAAAGAGGGATCCTTCCACAAAATGGTCAACACACAAACAGCTAGCAATAGCTGTACACAAAGACATACACACACAAGTACACAGACACACAAACAAGGTCACTCGACATGCAAGCCTGAGAGAGACAAAAACACAATGTCCACCACAACACTACAATTACCTCTTTAAAAACCACTTTTTCTAAATGAAAATCTTTTGACATCAGATAATCCACGTTTTCTTTCCGAGGGTCTAACCATGACATTTGTGCCAGTGAACAGTTAAATGAATAATCTAGTCAGGACAGCTGAGGAGCTCAAGCAATCTTCACGAGAAGGAAAGTGTGACTGCCTGCTGTGGGGCAAGGGGCAGTTATACAGAGGGGCAGGAGGCCCTGTGCCATTTCAGATGTTTGGTCTTTTTTTGAAAAGATGTGGTAGTAGTGGGGCTTGCTGGAGTGCGACGTGATTTTTCATTCCAGATGGTATTTTCCACAGTGAGATACCGAGCAAGGCTTTAAAGAGAACTGAAATATTCTTTTGGGAATAGTCAACTGTGCGAGCATCATTCCATTAAGCACTCTTGTATTTTCCAGGATACTTAAAGCTGAATACAATAAGTAATTTTCTGATTTTAACCGATGGATATCTACTGTAACTCTGGAGGAGCTGCTTGGTAATCTCCATTTATGAAGGCTACAATTTGTTTGCAAGTGTACTCAATGCATTTTGTGTGACCTCACCCTGAACTGGTCTGACTGGCTTTTTTTGGCAAGGATATCAGGCTGGAGGCCATCAGCTTCCACCAGTCGATCTCTCAAACTGGACAGCTTGGAGTGAATCAACTCGTAGGTGTCACCAAAGTCCTTGGTTCTTGAAATTAAGCCCTATGAAAGACAAAATGTCATTAAATATGCTATTATACAGTCAGTGATAGATGGATTTTATGTTGAAATATGTGTTTCTTCCCTCTGTAAAGAAATAAAGCCTTCAGCTGTTACCCTTCTAAATTATAGTACACATCTCTTAGTGTTTTTAAACTTACATTTAGAATTAAATTCCATTACTTTGACCTTTGAGGATATTAATATGCAGGATGGAATTATGAACAAGGGCTCAGTTTTTCACCTACCTACAGTGGAGATGATAAAACTGAATATGTCTCAGACAAGTAGAGGGCGTGTGGTGTTATTTTTAAATTTTACAGCCTCATGGCCTGGCATAATTGATTTCCATTAATTTACATGTGTTCAGTGGTACTTCAGAGAAAACCCTCATCTCAAACTGTGCAAAAGGAAGTGGCTAGTCTAAAACTTTCTTAAACAATTGATATTCACACACCAAAGTTTGATTTCATGGTCAGAAAAGCTTGCAGCCATACACTAAATTGATAATTAACTGCAATTCTGCATATTTCAAAAAGCAAGAATCAGATTTAATTTTACAACATATTTTTGTCTTTTGAGATGGACAATGAAGACAATTCCAGTGTTATACATTATTGCTTGGCCTGAAGACATAAGAGAAGACACATTAAACACTAACCAACACTACCTGACATGACTCACAGACCTGATGAACAGTGGGAGGCTCATTTCACTGTAAAACTGACATCAGTAGCATCATTCCTCTTTCTCTCCTTCACATTTACAGCTGTGCTGGTAAAAACATTCTTTGCTCCTGTGGGCCAACCTATGTAATTTGGTGTTCTTTTGTTTCTCACTGTGGGACTAATCAAATCATAGGCCTGTTTAAAGCTTTGAAAGCAAAGAGAGCAACGCACCGAAGTTCCAGAGCACCATTTTCTAAATGCCAAAAATGTGATGTGCTGCAAGATGTAGTGGAAGAAAGTTAACTGTAAAAAAATAAAAGACTGGAACTGAGTTGTGGGCTTTGCCTTAAGGTTTATTTTACACTTACAGAATTAATTTATCCCTTCACCAAGAACTTGTGTTAACCAGTATTTCTGACTATACTACAGCTTGATTTTTATCTGTGTCCAGCAGATGGATGGTGTGAGCCAACAACCCATGCTTGCTTTCACTGTATTTCTATTTCCAGTGACTCACATTGTACAGTCTGACATAGGTTATGGACCATCATTTTTTATTTGTTTTCTTTTTCTTTCATTTTATTTTACTTTATATCTACTTTATCATAAATTGTTAAAGATTTCAGGACAAGAACATGAACCATGCTTCTAGCAGTAGAGTATATTCTTATACCCTGCTGCTACAAATTTCCATTCCTACAAATTTAAAAGATGGTTCAGAATTTACAACCATCTCTCTTCTTCAAACCTATGGGATATGTTCACACATAGTTGGAATACTTTGAATACTTAACATTCAAATTGAAGACACAGTGAAGCCAAATGAATAACATGCTGATACCTGTAGTCTGCTCTTCCTCTGCAGCAGCTGAGTGTGCAGCAGCTCTCTGTTCCTGATGGCAGCACTAAGTTCACCCTGCAGATCATCAGACCTATCAAGACCAAACACAGAATCCAGCAGGTCCCCCTTCACCTGCAGCAAACTGAAACGTTCCTGCAGCTGGACACTGTTCTTCAGCAGACGCTAACACAGAGTACAGAAACACAAAACACATTTAGTCAGTCCATACCGCTGACCAAGGTAAAGGGTCAAACTTGTCCAAATGTGCTGCAACTCTGAATAAAGCAAAGCACATGTTGGACAATAGTGAAATAAATGGGAGCAAACACTAGACAAATATTAGTACTAAAAGTAGTAGTGATGAAAATTAGTAATAATAATAAACGCAAATACAAATTTTAACTTCATTTTTAATTTAACTTGTGCACCTTATTTCTTCTACCAGCACCTACCTGCCTACCTATCTATCGAAGTACACATTGATACAAGGTTACATTGACATATTCTAACTTGAGGTTCTACTGCAAAACATCTCTCCATAAAATGTTCCACACAGAAATAAATACATTTAAATACTAACAATAACATTTTTGACTATACTTCAGTACTGCTACAATGATTTAGCCCTTAAACAAGCTCCAACTCTGCTGTGGACATGAAATGGGAGAGTTATACATCTTTCTGAATTTCTTTAAAAGTAGGATATAAACCATATTTGCGAGCAGCAAATGGGAATGGACGGTATGTTTTGTTTACTGACTCACCATCCTCTTCCTTCATTTTATCGATGACTATTGAAGTACTTATCTAAAATCTGACAATACATTAAGTAACAGTGTGTAACTTTTATGTGACAGTGGAAGAGCAGAACTGGTCTGAAAACCAGGGCCCGTATTCACAAAGCATCCTAAGGCTAAAAGTAGCTCTTAGTGACGTCATTCTTAGAAAAATCTTAGAATTTCTCGAGTTCTAAGATTTTTCTTAGAATTTTCCCTTGGTAAGATAAAAGTTATTCACAAAGCGTCTCAGGCCTTAAGAGAGCTCCTAAGGTGAAAAACTGTTAGGAAGAGGGAGGAGGACTTTTAAGAAGCCTAAGAGTGTCTTAAACAGGCAAGATGGTGGAAAAACCAAGAGGAAGGAGAGATATTCTCCGTACGTTAAAAGACGTTAAATGACAGCGATTTAACAACACGCTATCGGCTCGATCATGCAGAAATAATGTTTGTGGTTGACCTCATCAGGGATGAGTTTACTGTCCAACCCAGCGCAGTAACGTAATGACTCCTGAGATGAAAGTCATCGCAGCATTGTGATACCTGGCCACAGGTAAAATGCACCAATGTAGCAGTGATGACTTGGGTCTGTGACAACCCTCTGTCAGCAGAGAGACCAGTCAAACCATTACGGTCTTTCACAGCCTCGTATCATTGCGCAATTTATTAATTTCAATCTCCGCTCTCGCTTGGGATTACAGCTTGTTCCAGCGCTTCTCACAGCGACCACAGGACCTGCTGACAGCTGAGTCTGTGTCCACCATTAATATCAAACACATGAAGTAGTGAAATGAACAGCATGGACAGTAAACATAACAATAAGCAAAGCAATATAATCGGCATGTGAATGAGGCACGTTCAAACATTTGAAGCAGTGTCACAACTAATTTAATTTTGCCAAGTTTCATCATCATGACATGAAATTAATGTCACTATTACACATTTCTGAATATAGTCCAAGTTATATGATCGGTTGATTTTACTGTCCATTCATTACGAGGAGCGCGGAGCGCATTTTTCTTTTGTCCTTCCCCCTTTTTGTAACAACCAATCACAGCCTTTAGAAGACTGTGTCACACCTAGCAACGGGGTCAACCACACCTCCTCACTAAGATAAGAGTTTGTGGACCCTCCTTGCTCAGAATTGCTCTCAGAAACCTCCTGAATCACTCTTAAGCTAAGATTCCTTGCTAGGAATTTTTAGGCTAAGTTAGGAGCTCTCTTAGAAAATTCTAAGACGCTTTGTGAATACGGGCCCAGATTTTTTCCAGTGAAACCCAGTTTATACAGAGGCATGTTGAGGATTTAGTTGTTCTTCCTTAATAGGCGAGTAAAACATAGTGAGCATTTAGAATAATACTGTAAAAGATGCATGTTTTCTGACATGATTACTTATGCCACATGACATCTAGTTGCAGTTTTGACTGAGACAGCTAATGTATCACGATATGCATGTTTATGAGCTCTTGATGAGATCAGAGAAAATAAACCCTCATTACGATCAGTAAATAGCAGCAGTCAAAAGAATTTGATCTTCTCCAAAGGTCCATATAGCACTGATGATGAAAAATTATCGCCACTGATCATGTTTTCTCAGTCTTACCAAACGAACAACCACTGGGGTGAACATGCTCAGATTTCCACTGATAAGGATTTTCATTCATACTGATGAGGAAAATGATCAAACTTTTTCAAAAGTTAATGTGTTTGTTTTACCTCTATGCTCTGGACCAGCATGGCTATGTGAGAAAAGTCGGTAACCTCTGCAGAAGCCTCCAACACTTGAGAGACCATGTGGCTCCACTGGGCATAGACCAGTAGTGGGTCTTGAAGGATGCTTCTCAGCCCCGACTCTGACTCTGAACATAGTCTTGTTGCTCGGCATTTCACACTGCAACGTGAGCACACAAAGGATTAGCAACAGAGCCCTAATGAAGACCTAACATTTACGCAGGTAACAAAATACTGTGTAGTGGTGGATTCCTCTGGTTGCAAAAAGAAGTCTGTTGTAACTGATCTGAACATTTCCCTAATACATTGATGGAGCTGCTAATTTTAAAACTTTTTAAACACAGTAAGATGTTCATTTTGAATATCATGGTCCCATTTACAGGAAAATAGTAGTTAGACTATACAAGCACACAACATTTAGGTTAACTGCTCACATCTAGGTTAAGTGGTTCTGTTGGGATTTTTTTGGACAAGATATTTGTATATGGACATGGTGTTTCCAGGATGGAAGAACGTAATCTAGCACACAGATTGCAGTGGGTTGACAGACTGGCTATGTTAGTTAGTCTGATTCTCTGGGTGTTTTGGTTAGATTCTATTAGGGGTGCTGACATGCATGTGAATATGTTGCCTTCCTTTTCCCTCGTGGTGTATACAGAGGGCTATGAGCCTGGCTGTTTTATCCTTTAGTGTCTATTTAAAAAGTATTTTGGCATCCTCTTGCTACAGAACTGGAGGAAACATACAGTGGTTTCAGACAAAATGTTCCAAAAACTACAAATACTAAAAACAGCTTCCACAAGATAGTGCACATAATAAAGAGAAGTACAGTATGACAAAGTAGCAACAGACAAAAATGAAATGAGGCTAAATAAAATCTAAATTTTAAAATCTGATATCTCATCTCCACAATTATAATTTGCCCTGGAGATAATGTAGCTTCTCCACTGTTATACTCTTTTAATGTGAAAGTCCTATTACAATAGCAGCCAACAACCACTTTTACACTGAGTGCAATTAACTGAGTCCACTCGAGAACATTTGTAGAACCTTCCCTAAAGTTACCAGCATAGCACATAGTTCTTTTAAGTGAACTCAACAAAAGCACAAATATTAGGACGCTATTAGGAAATAATGAACTTATTTCCGTAACTAGTGCCATAATTTGTTTGGACAAAGGGCAAATAGCTTTCTGGAACATAAATGGGGTATGAAAACTGAAAAATTACAAATATGATGCCCAGTGGTTTGCTGTACATCACAGAGCAAATTGCAAAGTTGTGATATTTGTCTTATCAAGACTATTTAAGGTTTATAAGAGGCAAAATACCTTTCAAACGATTACTACACCCAGCTCAGGGAATAAATACCTCAGAACAGATAACTTGTGTCTGCGTTTTAAATATCCACAACTGGAGCACATCAAAATGCCTCACAAATTTCTGAAAGTAGCATTAAAAGCTCAGTAGGCTGATTTGCTGCAAGGGAAGCATTCAGCATTATAGGGCAATAACAACTGACAGGTTGAGGGATTTCATATAGGTTTTGTTTTATCTGAGCTTGAAGTGCATCCTAGGGTCACAGTCTAGCTTTATGCTGACACTGATGAGTGTTTACACATTGCATGATCCTAAATTCCTCAATTAGCAGTGTTTAATCACATGACCACACAACAATTTCATAATAGGAAAACAGTGTCCACACAGGGCACACAGAGGAGCAACAAGGTTTTAACATGGGTTCATCAACTCATTGTTGCCATGAACTGAGTAAAAAAAGTAAGAAGATTTCAACAGCTATTTGCAGTTATTAGGTTGTATAAGTATGATGCATAAGATTTTGTCTATCAGGGTTTTCAAACAGTGGTAGGTTTTCCCATCACATACCTCTGATGCTCTTTCACAACAGCTAGGACACCATCAGAAAGGTGGCGCGAGTCCTCTGAAAACCTGAACAGTTCCTTGAGCTGAGATTTAAGAAGTTCCACTTGGGATTCCTCCCCTGCTAGAGTATTCCTCACACCCTGCAACATAACAAACATTGAACATAAGCAAAATAAAGCCAAGTCAAGCTACGTTTTCATCATATCACTCAGACCAAAGAAAAAGCAGAACTCCTAGCTGTAATTCAGAAGCAAAGACATGGGGAACATGTTTTAAATAGAAAAACTACACAAAATGTCAACAGACTTGCAGTGAAATGACTAAAAACGCAAAGAGTTCGACATTCATACTAATACAGTCACTCGAGTAAATACAAAAAATTTACAAAACAGCTCACAAATTAAGCTGCTTTCTCTGTTCATTTCTAGAACTGCTGCCACCAAAGACCTCAACTATCAGTTTTGTGGTTTAGTGTATCATTAGCAAATGATAGCAGGGAATCTGTCATTTATAACTAGGTTACTTCATTAATAAGGATTACTATGAGCAAATACGTACAATACAAATATGTAGAGCATCATGCGATGCTCTCCTGTTTACTGTAAGCAATCGGCTGACTGAGATCGATCAGTTTTTCTCCTTTACTGTTCTGTCTGCTGTTCTTCTCTGTTTTCTTAATCTTTTGCTGTTCCATCACCTTTGTTGCTTAATAAGGCTCAATTCTTAAAGCATGATTTTTTCTATTGTCACTGTTTTGGGGTAATCTGTCACTGCTTCCTCATTTAGCTGCTAGCCGTTAGTGTAGCATTAGCCACGGTAAAAACAGCCAATGTCATCTGATTTGTGGCAGTGGTTTTTGCTTCTTGCTTACTTTCTGTAGGCTGTGTCTCTGCCAGAGATAAGTGTCTATCAGTCAGAACAGACTGATGAAGTTTATCTTAGTTTAGAAAGACTGTTTCAGTTGATTCAGATAGCGTTAGCTGCAAGTCATGAGGCTCAGCAAACTTCTTAGTTATGGCCTTGGCCTAGCAATGTTGGCAAAATAAGCTTCCAGCTGCACCGACACCTACAAGTGTCAGTGCAATGTACAATTGGGCATTTTCTTTGTAAAAGGGAATCTGGGCATGCCTGTGGAAGATTGTGACGTTTCCAAACACTGCTCTGCAAACTGCTGGGAGATGAGGGCTGTGCTACAAAGCAAGTTTAGCCAGCGAGGTATGTTGAAGTTAAAACCAAAGTTTTCAGTGTCACAAAGTTTGCACTCTTTTAACCTGCTAGATCACCACAGTAACTTATGCAGTGGTGCTAACCTGGTTCGGAGCAGATTATCTTCACAATGTCAGATTGAAATCAGCAGGAAAAAGCGTGTCCTTCTAGCCAAAAAAGTTTCTGATGACACTCTATGAGCAATACAGATTCTCAGCTGCGGGAATATTATATGTGTTATGTCTGTAAACTGGTTGAGCTGGCATTACTAACACTACTGAATAGGGCTGGTCCCGAATATTTGAAAATCCAAATATTCGTTTGTTGTGGTGGTATTCGGATAATAATTTTCACATTCGAATAGTTGTGCACGCCACTGCCGGGCACCACCGAGGCTGAATCCGAACCACAGATATTGCCATTCGGACCAGCCCTACTACTGAATAAAGCCATTAACAGTGTTGCACACTGTATGCACATTTACTAGTTTTCCACCAGTATTCCTGTCCTGTATTATTTGCAGTAGTAGCGTTTTGTAACGTAAAAAATTCTTATATTCCTCATTGTTCTTCATTTTAACAACCTGTTGACTGAAGTGGGCAGGACACAATCATTTCATTTTTGTGCAGAATAGGTGTCACATGATGCGTTAAACACACCCTTTTATGTGAGCACAGAGTCTGAAGCAGAAACCCTGGATTAACAAAGAAAGTTGACAACCACCTTTGTGATACCGGTTATCTCTGACTGGGCTTTAGTTTTTGTCGAGCCGATTTACAATGAGAAAGCCTGAATATGTCAAACTTGCTTCTTAGTACAGCCCTCTGCTCTGCTATACAAATGTGTATCTGTCCCTCTGTGTAAACAATAGCTTTAAGTAATGGGCTGTTACCATGACATGTCACCAGTCAGACAGTGCTGTGGGAAGGACATTGCTTCAGATCATAGAGTGACTGCAGAGAGAAAGCTGGCTCCATCAAAGCCGAAGTAGGGCATTTAAGTTATTTAAAAATATTCTGCCAATAAAAATAAGGATAATGAGAATCAGAAAATGCCAAATATTGGATTTGGTAATCGGTCGGTCCCTAATCAGTGTCACTATGCTACTGTTACTTTTGTATCACTGTGTCTTACTTTAGCACTGTAAAAGTGATAAAACAATGCCAACATGAAGTAAAACTGGAAATTACAACACTGTCTTCTATAATGTTCATCCAGTGTATTGTTAAAAAAATTCAGGTATGACATTCTTCAAGTCTCTAGTGACTACTACTACTACTACTACTACTACACTATCTTAAGAGAGCGGGAGAGAGAGTTGAGTGCCTACTTAAAAAAATCACTTGTACAGGTTAATATGTAGTGGGTGAAATGTAAGTATAAGGGAACCTCGTTTTATTTGTCAATACCATAAGTCCTGAATGCCTAAAAATAATAAACCCAAGTGTGTCATTTAAAAAAAAATGACATGCAATTTAGTTTTTAGACTGACAGAGGTTCAGTCAGCCTCTTAGGATTTGATTTAGTGTCTTTTCTTAACAGTAATTAAATAAATACAGGGCTTATACACATAATATGTAGATGTCTACATCCGGACTGAAACAGTTAAATCCAACCCTGGAAAAGTATTTGAGTGCAACAAAACCAAGAATAACACAAACACCATGTCACCTCATCTGTTAAATTTCAGTCCTTAATAGGCACAGTTAGCAAAACTGTTGTCAGGTTTAGGGAAAAAGATATTCACATAATGTAATACAACAAAATACAAAAGCATATTTGCAAATTAGAGAAATGTACAGTGTTTACAATCCATCAATCCACTTCAGGTACTAAACCTAAAGTGAAAACAGATTTTGTCATGGAGAGGTGACAGCCCCTCTAGATTACAGCAGATAACACAGAGTACAACAGATAATTTAGCATCCCAGTCACAACTAACAGAAGCTACTTCACAGGCCCAGCAGTGCAGAATTCTTTGTAAAATTCTTTTTTCCTCTCTTGAAATTTCCTGCGGATTCTGCCCTTTATCTGTCAAATACTGCAGACATGTATTTAAAAGCATATGATAGCTTAATTCTGTAGAAGCAAAGTGTCATGTTTATTCCTACTTTTCTGCTACACAACGGAAAAGGACTGCCTGTTAATCTAAAGCCAGTGGAGACATGCCTGACAAAGATGTAAATCAACTAGGTACATGTCACAGTGTCAGTCACCAATCTAGAAATAATAATCTGCCTGTGGCTCTGACACTCCTCTGTGAGGCATTCAGTGAATCCACTAAAGTGATAAAGCAGCTCCAGTAACAGAACTGTTACTGGATACCATTTCCTGTGTGTCAGGCATGTTAAATAGGTTGTAAAATATACTGTGAGGGTTATAAAGAATCCTGTTGAGAGTCTTCTTCTTAGGACACATAGCTTTCTATCACCTTTGAAGGACTACAGATTGAGGCATGTTTATAGAATTTTAGAGAATAAGAGAACCCATCACAATGACAACAAAACAAAAACAAAGAAGTGAAAGAAAACTAGGGAAACAACTGAGAACAGCAAGAAAGACCAAGACAATGAGGGAGGACAGTGCAAAATACTTTGGTATGCTGGAAAGAAATTCAGTCAAAGTGGCAACACTACAACAAAAAGGACATAAACCTGCAGCTGAGTATCAAGACCATCATTTTTGGTATCAGCTGAAATGTGGCCATAACACTGTGTATTCAATAGAAAAATATGTCTATGGATGTCTGGCCAGATTGGTAATTGGAAATTATGCTTCATAAAATGCAAATTTAGTGCCAAAATAAGCAAATAGGTGGTTCACCAAAATAGCACAATGACTTTCCTCCCTTTTCTATTAACTTTATAATACTGCTGATGTGTTTAACAAACCTACCGTGTACTTCCTCCACTGGCCCACAATCTGTTCCTCTGTGTGGTCAGCGTGGTCCCTGGATTTGTGGGTCTCCTCTAGTTCCTGGTCCAGCCCCTGCAGCAGCAGCCTGAGGCGGCTGATGTCTTCTCCCAACCGCTGGCACCTGGCCATGTACTGACTGTGGGAGTCCAGGCTGGAGCGCAGACCCTCCTCTGCCTCACACAGGCCCTGCCTCAGCCTCTGCCAGCCCAGTCTCAGCTCCTCAGCCTCCTCTACCACTACCTCCGCCCCTGCAGGAGAGGTGTTGGCCCTGACGGATTCTGCCACACCTTCGATATGCTGCAGGGTCTTCTCCTCACAGGCCACGCTGTCATCCAGCGCCTGGCAGAAGAAGAAACATGTTGGCTCGTACACAGATGCAGCCGGGAAAAATACATTAGAGCACCTAAAAACTTGGTTTGTTCTAGAAGTGGAATTTGCAACAGTGTAACAGCTCACATGGAAAAATCAATACAAAATACAATCAATTCATGTATGTTCAGTGTACTCAATGAACCATAATTTTAGCACTGAATCCATTTGTGCAAAGTACAAAAACAAACCCTGTATTTATTTACTTATTATTTTATGTTCCATTTCATGCTGTTTTTGCAAGCATTGTAATGGGACTGGAAATTAATCCTACATGACAATGTTTCAGAAAGTAAAGCTGTGAAACTGTAAGGTGACTCTCACTTGTAAGGCTTTAAGCTTGTTCTCGGCTGTGTCCTCCCTCTCCATCAGATCAGTCAGTTCCTTAGTTTTTGACAACAGCCAGGACTGGAACCTCTGAACGCAGCCTTGGTACATCTGGTGCTCCTCAGCGATCTTCTGAAGCACTGATAAATGCTCCTAGCACAGCAGGAGACACACGTTGTGATCATCTTTAGCAATGTACTGTTGAAAATGAATGAACTTCCAGAACACATCACATACAATTCTCATTCAATCTTAATCAATCTCGGTTATCTGTCATGTTGGCATTTCATATATGACACCACTATAGGAAATGGACTCACCATGAATGGAATAAATGCCATGAACATCACTTAGCCTGATTTATTAGCAGCATATTCAACAATAATACTGAAATAATTATTGAATTAATCAATGACAATAATGTTGGACAACAGAAAAGGATTTTACATTTTGATAATCTATTCTGTAAGTAATTTATCAAGCAAAATGTAACGCCCACTGACTGGCTGCAGCTCCTCCAGTGTGATGAATCACAAGTATGTTTGGATACTTCACTGGACAAATAAAACCAACAGAGAGATGCCATTGCAATGTGGCAATGGACATTTTTCAGACATTTCTAACATTTAACATTTTTACATTAATCAGGGTTCAAAACTAACTTTTTACATTGGCTGCATCAGCACAGAATTTAAGTGCACTTAAAATTTAAATAAATCCCAATGAGTGGGTACTGTGACTGTGGGTACAGTGGGTAAAAATAAGAGCACCAGTGAGCTTCTGCATTATGTCATTATGAAGAGGATGCCTTGACACACTGTGATCTAATGCTGTGTGACAACAGGAAACAGTCATAACACTGAAGTTGGCAAACAAAATTAAACACCTTTACAAGAATGTTCCCACACTAATGAAGTGTACAAAGGACACATCAAGTAAGTGCCTCACCTCAGCTCTGTCTCTGACATCATTGTAGGCTTCTTGCATTCTCTCCTGGGCCTGGGGGTCCACACTGGGGTCCTGAGTTCTATTGTGCAATGCAGCTGCTTCATCCAGTAGCCTCTCCAGTAGTGCCGCCTGGGCATGAATGTCGCTCACCACCACCCTCTGCTGGTCCACCTGCCACAGCTTCTCTTTCACTCCCACTTGAAGCTCCACCCCAACATCCAGGTTGCGCTGCTGTTTTGTCAGCCACAGCTCAAATTCTTCATAGGCCTTCAGATACTCACTCCAGTGTAGCCATACCCACTCAATGCGACTGTATTTAAATTAAAACAACACAAGAAACAACATCTCTCAGCAATATATGTGTGGTCAGCTAGCAAAAAAATTGACAATGTTTTGTTAGGTTGATTGAGCAAACATTTGCATCATAATGACGAAGGAGTACAACAGGAAGAACTGCAAACAATGATCTGGACAACATCTTTAACCCTTAATTCTGTCAAAACTCTAAGACAGGTTGACACAAACACAGCTTATAAAAGTGTTTGAAATTGTATATTCTCAATGTGAAAATGATTTTTTTTAGCATTTTTGATGAACAATTGCCTGAAAACGCATGCAAAGCTATTCAAAACAGAGCATAAAAGCTGAAGTGTAACTGTACCCAAAGCTGCCCTCTCTCCAAATTAATGAGGAAGACTTTAACAAATCACTGCACTCCTGAAGTAATTAAACTGCTGTGAGTAGAGGAGCACCTGTGACAGTGGATGATATAGGTGGAGGTCTCCTCCCACAGGCTTTTCAGATCTTTTAACTTAGCATGGGTGTGGTTCCGCAGCTCTTCATCTCCGCTTTGCAGAAGGTTCTCTGCTGCCACCAGCACCATGTCCATCTTCACTCGACCTTCATGCTCTGACTGATGTATTTTCTAAATAGCATTAGCAGGACACAGTTACATATACATGTACACACAGCATGCATGTACCTGTGGATTAAATATTTAAAGATAAATAATGCTTTCTCGAAATTAGCACATTTCCTATGAACCCTTTTAGATTTCTGTCCCTCTCCCTGTTTCTTTAAGAAAAGTGAATAGAATAGGTATTCTGTTCTAAACTCTCCCCATTTACAATTATGATTTCATTTTAATTTCTATACCGTTTGACGTGACAATGACCAAATGTAAAAAACACACACTTCAAAATTCCTATTTAGGAATTTGAAACATTTTTATGGATAAGCACTACAGGCTAAGGAAAACAATATTTGTTTTTTGCAGATGATGTTGTTCTGTTGGCTTCGTCGATCCAGGATGGGGTGGTTTGCAGTCAAGTGCGAAGCAGCCAGGACAAGAGTCAGAGTCAGCACCTTCAAAGCTGAGGCCATGGTTCTCTGCCAGAAACTAGTGGACTGCTCCTTCTGGTATGGGAAGAGTTTCTGCCCAAAATGAAGGAGTTTCAGTTTCTCTGGATCTTGTTCACCAGTGATGGAAAAATGAAGCATGACCTGGACAGACGGATTGTCTGTAATATGGTTTTCATATCTGGCCATCGTGGTGAAGAGGGATCTGAGCCAGATAGTAAGGCTCTCAATTTACCAGTCAGTGTCTGTTCCAACCTTCACCTATGGTCAAGAGCTTTGGGTAGTGTTTGAAAAAGTGAGATCATGGACACAAGCAGCCAAAATTATCTTTCTTGTTAAGGTGGCTGGGCTCAGCCTTAAAAGATAGTGTGACGAGCTCCCAGATCTGGAGGGAGCTCAGAGTTGAGTCACTAAGTTAGGTTGAGGTAATGCAGGCATCTGATTAGGATGCCTTCCTGGCAACTTCCCTTGGAGGTTTTGTGGGCACCTCCAACTGGAAGGACACCCCGGGGTAGACCAGACTCCACTGGAGGAATTATAGAGCTCAGCTGGCCTGGAAATGACATGGTATCGCTAAGGAGGAACTGGAAAATGTTGCTGGGAAAAGGGATGTTGAGATGTCTGGAAGGATGGATGGAAAAGGGCAATCCCCAACACCGTCCCTCAACAACAAAGGGCACCCCACAACCCCAGCCTCCAAACGCCATAGCTACCAATCCCATCAAGATATGTGGGATGTACCTGAAAAGCCTGATCTAACAAGAACTCACCCTTCAATCCACAGGACCCAAACTATCCTTTGCCATTCTGTTGCCAGACACCACAGGACACCCCCAGAAGTCCTGTGTTCATGTCCCAATGGGTCAGAACTATTCTGGTTGCAGAAAGGGGTACTACACAACGTTAGACTGGTGGTTTTAATGTTATGACTGATGTTTGTCCTTTACTACATGATCGTTTGGCTTGACTTTCTTGATCACACTTCACAAAGCCATCTTTACCTACCTGACTGAAGAGATACTGTATTTCAATAGGACTTCCTTAGCTAATTAAAAGATGAATAAATAGAATATAAATACTACCTCATGTAAACATGTACAACATTTTACTTGTTTATATTTTGTTGCATCAACAAAAAATGAGAGACTTATAAAACAAGAAAGAATACTTCCAAAAAATCACAATTTTTTTGAGGGATTTTTACCAGTCTTCACCTTTTAATGACTGAGGATATGTAGGCTTTTTTTCTAGAATAATTATGTTCAGGATTTATTTATGCTTTTAACAATATGCCTACTAATATGTCAAACAACTGGTCACAAAAAAAGAACTTCACATACAGCAATACTGTATCTTGCCCAAAGACCACAAACTGCAATTGTCTCCACTCTGGAGTCCAATGACAAAGTACTAAAGTAGCAGCATTAGTCAGAGAGCAAAAGTCATACGGTAGGTCGAGTATCTCACCTCTGTCTCCCTGAGCCTGGCCTCCAGAGCATCACGGGGCCCCTGGGTGTTGTCGTTGGCTTTCAGTCTCTCCTGGATGCGGGCCATCCAGGAGAGGGCTGCCTCCAGGCTCTCCGTGAACTCCTGCTGCTCCTGTTGTGTCATGACCAGTCCTGCACTTTAAGAAGAACAGCGGTTTGACTCTGTATTCATTTACATTTACTGTTAAATGAGAATGCTACTAATTGCCTTTTGATAGAGTTTGGTGTAATAGCTTGAAATGGTCAAGACATATAATCAATAAATGAACTTCCAAACAGCGTTCGCCCGTCCCTTAGGACAGACTGACCTATGTTCAACTGCTGTTACCATGGTACCCTTCTCCACTTCAGCCTTCTAAGTTCTCGTTTGAATATTTGCCACTACCACCAAGATCTGCACCCGCAGCAGCTCCACCCAGGCTCGTGCCCTAGGCTTCCGTGCGCACCTCGGCAGCCCTCCTACTTGTCACGGCCGAGCCCTCGTGGCTCCTGTTGTCCTCTCATTAAAAATCATAAGAATCATTTACTAGACAAGAGTCACATAGTATGATTCCACTGAACTGAGATATAGGACTGAAACAACGCCTTACTGACACATCAATCATCAAAAATTGTAAATTTTATTTTACCAATTATTTAACTACATAGGTGTGCTCCAAGGCTGAAACGGCATTCACATGACATTGAACTGTATTTGATCAACTCATCCAAGGTTTGTTGAGCTAAATTCACCTTCAGCCATTGCTTACCTGTTAGAAATATGGCTGAGCCTCAAGTGTCAAGAAGCAGCTTGATCACGAGTAGCTGTGTTATTCAGTTCCATATTATCAGGGGCCTTCAGCCCGACCATCTCTGAATTGCTTTATTTTTTTGTTCATATACTATAGACATTTTACATTTACATTTTACATTTAAAATTCTATCTGTGGAAATTTGTATTGGCTATTCAAATGCTTTTCAAGATAAACTGGCCCATCAGTCCACTTTCACCACATTTTTTGCAGGCTATATTTTTATCTATAGATGTGTACCTACTAAAGATAAAAGCCTGAAATGTTTACAGTAATTCCTCATCATGCCATTGATTGATAAAGAGACTGAAAATTTGACAGTGCAGACGCCAACTAGTAATATTAATTGAACCAAATGAAACTGAATAATTGCATGTCAATATAATACAAAACACAACATAGAGAATTATTTTTACTGGGAAATATTTAAACATAATAAGTTATTTTGGTTTAATTTTATTGCTGATCGAGTAGGTATGACAAGTTGTACCACAAAAACAAAAATTTTTCTAGACAGCCTGACCCAAGTAGAGCACAGTCCTGGATTTGTTAAATGGTTCTCCAATTATAACTAAGAAAACGATGTGTGTGTGTGTGTGTGTCTCTCTCTCTCTCTCTCTGTGTCTCTCTCTCTCTCTCTCTCTAATATATATATGTATATGTATATATATATATATATATATATATATATATATAAATATATATATATATATATGTATAATTTGTAATTTGACATGCCACTTTTTCTTCAAATGTAAATAAAAGCTGAGAAATGTTGTTTCCACAATGATGCCTCTGGTACGTCATCGTAGACTTCAGGAGGTGTAAACCGGACATTCAACCCATCAGTATAAATGGGGGACAGGGTGGAGATGGTGCCAGACTTCAGGTTCCTGGGCACCTACATCAGCAAGGACCTGACCTGGACTTCAAACTCTGCAGCGATACTGAAGAAGGCACAACAGAGACTCCACTTCCTGAGGATTCTAAGGAAGAACAACTTAAAGAATGAGCTCCTGTTGTCCTTCTACCGCTGCTCGGTGGAGTCGGTGCTGAGCTGCGGGATCTTGTTATGGTTCTCCAGCTGCACGATGGCAGAGAGGAAGCAGCTCCAGAGGGTCATAAATGCTGCCTAGAGACTGACTGGCTGCCCTCTCCCATCTCTGGAGGAGATCTATAACACCCGCTGCCTCAGGAGAGCCCGCAGCATCATCAGGGACTCCTCACACCCCGGTCACCACCTGTTTGAACTCCTACCCTCAGCGAGTCGTTTCAGGGCAATAAAGTCAAAAACCAACAGACTAAAAAACATCTTCTACCCAAGAACTGTTGCTGCCCTGAACGCCGCACATTGAATCAACTCTGTACAGCTGTTATAATAACAAAAATCTGTTTCTACATTCCAAGTGCAATATTGTCAGTGCAATATCCCTATTTCAACCCAGAGTTCTATTTTTTTTCAATTTTTCTTTTTTCTGTCTTGTAAATACTTTTAATACTGTACAGTCCCTTAATATTTTCTTTTAATTTTTAAATATTTTTTAATATTTTTAATATTTATGTCTTTTTGCACTGCTTGGTACGAGAGCTGCTACTGTTTAAATTCCGTTGTTCTTCTGTTGGGACAATGACAATAAAAGAATTCTGATTCTGATTCTGATTCTTTTTATCTTCTGGGAGGGAAAGTGTCAGAAGTCAAGTAGTTATTCTTAGCAAAGAAGACCTTCCTCATCAGGAAAGGTTTCTATGGGGGGTAGTGCCTAGCACTCTGAAACAGTTTGGTGAAACTCAATCAGTTGTATCCAAAGCATGATTAAGCAGGCCAAAAGTGAGCAAACCTTTAGAATATCAATGCACAGATCTATGTTTACTGAGAGACTTAAAAGTAGCTTCATGAAAGATAAAGAATTTACTAAATAAAGAACAAATGACTCCAGTTAGCAAAACAACTGTCAAAAAAAGGCTGCCTAGTAGGGTCTCTGAGGAGGGGAAACAAGTTCAATGGAGCCTGGAGTGGCTAGGGAGGCTATGTGCAGATTATACAGAAAGTTGTTGCTCCTATTAGAGCATACCGGGGCACACCCTGGACAGGTCACCAGTCTACCACAGCGCTACACATAGAGACAGACAACCAAGCACACTCTCATTTACATTACAGACAATTTAGAACAATCAATTAACCTCAGCATGTCTTTGGACTGTGCGATAAAGCTGGCGTACCCAGTGAAAACCCACGCTGCACAGGGAGAATATGCAAACACACAAACCATCCTGACCAGGACACGAACCAGTGATCTTCTAGTTGTGAGGCGACAACGCGAACAATCGAGCCATCATGCAGCCCATGACAAACATATGTTATTTTCAAAACAACTGCAAAATAGAAATATCTTTTCTAGTGGCCCCAGACTTTCAGACCCCACTGCAGACACTTTACAGGCTTGGAAAATGTCGGTCAGCCGTTCCTGATCTTTCATATGTAATGGCACAAATCCAGTTATCCTATGAACTGCATTAACACCAGCGTTGCATTTAGCAGAAACTGACTGTGCCCTCAGGAAATACAGCTGGAAGAAAAAGCGTACAAAAAGCCAACCGTCATTCAGAAGTCTGGGTCTGCACTGCAGGAACACAAAGAGGCACCACCTTAAATCTTAGAGGGAAATGAAATGCAGACAGCACAGGCCATTTTCCTCCATGACTCATTTTTCCCCACCACAACATTCTTTCTACCCAACATCTGCATACTCTAGAAACCTTGTAATAGTTAGAACTCCCTTTCCTCAGTGAAAGCTAACCGTTGTTTATTCTTTTACCAAATTTCTTTTTGTTATGTTAAAATTACTAATAGAAACAAGACTACACTTGACAACTACATTTAGCTACTAGTAAACAAACTTATGGTTCAAATATGTGTTTTCTCCATTATATACAGTAGACACCAGAAATGAGTATAACCCTGCGCAGAATCACTTCAATGTAAGGACATCACCTTTTAATAATTGCATCACTTGTAATTTAAAAATTAACATATTTCATCTTATGACAAATAGAAATGCAGTTAAAACTCATCGAGTTTTAAAAACATGTAAATGCGCTGACCTTATCTCAGCAGCTTAACACCACTTAGAACTTGTGTTTCCTGCTCTAACATTAGACCACTTCATTAGCTCATTGCGTGCGTGTGCGTGTGTGTGTGTGTGTGTGTGTGTGTGTGTGTGTGTGTGTGTTAGCAGAGACGCCCTCCTCCCTCCCCTCAGACAGCTCGTGCAGTAAACTCTCAAACTTGTATCATTCTCACGCGCACGTGCCCCTGCTGGCAGCACCACTCCTCTTGTTTCTTTGCCTTGTTATTTATTGACACCGTGCACGACCTTAATTTAAAGACCCATTTGGATATTTACAGAGAGGCGAACTTGCTCACATAATTTCAGCGTGGTATTAGCGTCCCTTATGCTATGCTAATTTATCGGTAGGGACTGAACGTTAGTACTGCACCGGTTCACGGTACAAACGACAACTTAGCCATATCTGTAAGCTGTACGCGGCTCATGACAGAACAGTAATGTCATGCAGAGCTGCTGTAAATTTAAGCGCCTACAGGGATTTATCCGTGTTTGCACCAAGAGGTAATCCTGGTGTCGGTAAGCTAACTGGACAAGGGCTCATTTTTATTGTACGGCTATGTCAAAATAAAAAACACTCACGGCTTTGTGGTCATCAGTTGAGAGGACTCGCTAGCTTGGTCGCTGTCCTGTTGTGTACAGGAAAGTTATTGCAGGCAGGAAGTGGAGCCGAGGCCGTCGGGAGTCACTACACGCAGCAAGTCATGCTGCCTTCACGGACTCCTGGGAAACGTCACCTCTCACAGT
This sequence comes from Dascyllus trimaculatus, assembly GCA_024666655.1. Lineage (NCBI taxonomy): Eukaryota > Metazoa > Chordata > Actinopteri > Pomacentridae > Dascyllus > Dascyllus trimaculatus. The sequence goes on along the minus strand of CM045462.1, from coordinate 1,250,365 downwards.
ACAACAGGAAATGCAACCAGTAGTCAATTGCTGAATTGCAGTCTAAACTGCAACTTACGCAGAAAGTGACACCGTGCAATGCATTTCTAATATAATTAAAGCAAAACTAAATGAAACCATGAAGTGATGCATTCTAGAGTTTCAACATGCACCAACTGCACCATTTCTGATACTGAGAACGGTTATCAGAGGCCAATAACTGATATTTAGAACCTTTGTACTTGTGTGGTAAAGATGAAAATCTTGGTTTAAAAATTTAGAAAAACTCAAACTCTAACACAAAACTTTACTGAAATGCCGATGTTTTATAATTTCTTCTGTTTAATTCAAAAGATTTCTTTTCCTTCAGTGTTACATATTGCTAGTGATGCCTAACCAATGAGACAGTACTGTGGGCCGGACATGTCTTGACTTTATGGAGTGGTGACGACAGACAGAGAGAAGTGGCGGTAATAGAGCCAGTCAACTGAAAATAAAATGAAGGTACAGATAATTGGGAAAACGCTCACATATGAAAATTCATTTTATGCCATTTAAAACAATACAAATGAAAATGAGAATGCAAACTTTAAACAGGAGAGCACTGGTTACTGAGACTACCAGCGTGTTTATTAAACACATTCATTCATAAAAAGCATGCATAGCAACACATTTTCCTCTCATAAGTTCTCAGTACGCTTCTCTTTGATCTTCAACTGATACGGTATGTACTTATTTCTCACAGTTAATTCGACGCTGTACTCCTAAATTCTACTTACTTTAGAATTTAAAGTAAGTAGAACTTACTGACTTTCCCGTAGCACCTGAACTCATCAGCAGACCTGCTTGAACCAGCCTATTAATAAACCCAGAGCAGCTGCTGATGGCCCAGAGCCCAACAGTTAACTGATTCAAACTGCCAGCCGCATCTCTGAACGGTGCTCCTATTGGTTGGACAGCTACAGTTCCAACTCAAGTTCCTGTCAGTCTTTCAAAACATTGTCCTGGGCTTGAGTTTAAACTGTATTGCAAACACTTCATAAAAAGGAACAAGAAATAACTACATCATCAATTAACAAGAAATTGCTTCAACAGTATGTCATACTGGATTATAGATCAGTCGGCCTTTTTGAGCAGCCTGTAAATTCTGATAAACTTCAGTGTTATTGCTGGCACTTGTGAGAAATTGATTGATTGAACTCTCATGGTTGTGACTGCTAAAAAGCCATGAAGGCCAAGCAAAAATCTTTGGCTATGATTCAAACAGGCAGTCACAGTCCAGTTCAGCTGCACTATGAAATATTTAACTTAGCTTTATTTTCTTATTTTCCACTTCTAATTTAAAAAGGTCAGCTAATTCCAATTAAAACACAATATGTGTATATTTATCTCCTGCCGTATCTTCCCATGCAGTCAGTTTTGACTTTGAAATGTCTCCCTTCTGCTTTCACTTTAATGCAGAGAAAAAGAACAGTTTATAATGCTCATAGCAATGAACTTTAAAAAAAAAAAAACAGCAGCAGCATTTGTTTTTTACAGTGAATGGTAAATGGTCTGTACAGTAGTGCCTTTTGAGCAAAGCTATGTTCTCTCTTTACAATGTTCATTTACCCATTCACACACCAGTGATGGCAGAGCTGCCATGCAAGGTCCTCACCTGCCTTTGGGAGCAACTTGGGGTTCAGTGTCTTCCCCAAGGACACTTCATTACATGGAGGGGACAGTGACACAACCACCAACCTTGCAATTGAGCTCCTTTCAGACTCCAAGTCCATTAGGTTACACTGATGGCAATTTAAAATGTCAGCTTCCATGTCTGAATGCTGACCTCGGTCTCATTACTCTAAAGTCACAGTGGTGATCTTATTAGGTTATACCCAATAATATTTCCATATTACTTTCAATGTGTCACACATCTGAAGTGAACCATCAAATTAATGGATAGACAAACACAAGCAGTGGTACTTTGAGTTGTGTGAAGTGATTTAAGAAACATTTTTTGTAACATTTCTATATTAATATTTGTATGAAAACATCACAGAGAGGCTTTCAACATACACTCACCAGTCACTTCATTAGGTACACCTGTCCAGCTGCTCATTAATGCCAATATCTAATCAGCTAATCTCATGGCAGCAACTCAGTGCATTTAGGCATGACATAGACACAGATGTTGATGTGGACCGACCCTGGTGACCCATTAATTTTGAGTTCAACAGGTCAAAGGTCAAGGTCACAGGGCTACCTGCCATGTCTGGGAAGGCATCCGGTGTGGATCTGCATCTCACTGGAGTGCATTCTAGTTTGTAAGTATGAATGTGAGAGTGCTTGGTTGTCTGTCTCTCTGTGTAGACTGGCGATCTCTAGAGGTGCAATGGATGGATGGACATGGTCAAGAGGATTTGCTGGAAGACAAGTGATTTAAGTAACTTTGAACGTGACATGGTTATTGTTGCCAAACATGCTGGTCTGACTATTTCAGAAACTGCTGATCTACTGGGCTTTTCATGCATAGCCATCTCTAGGGTTTACAGAGAATGGTCTGGAAAAGAGAAAACACCCAGTGAGCTGCAGTTCTCTGTGCAGAAATGACTTGTTACTGCCAGAGGTCAGAGGAGAATGAGCAGACTGGTTTGAGATGGTATCTTTATATCATTTCAAACCAGTCTGCTCATTCTCAACAGTAACTCAAATAACCCTTCACTACAGCCAGGGTATGCAGAAGATTTGTTTGTTTGTTTGTGTTCAGAATTACTTGAAAAGTAATGGACGGATTTGGATGGAATTTTCAGGAAATGTGTGAAATGGGACAAGGAAAAAATGATGACATTTTGGGACTGATCCAGATCACCGTCTGGATCCAGAATTTTTTTTTTTTTTATTATTGTAAGTGTAACTGGATGGACAATTAAATGCAGTTTTATTTAAACAATTCTTTATTCTCAGTAGCGACTCATGAATGACTACAGTAACAGGCCAACAGAGCATTTCGACCACAAGCTTCATGTTTAATGAAACAGGAACAGCTTCTGAAGAAACAGATTTTATAAATTTGCATACAATGGCAGTACATATAAATTAAGCTTTACTGTGGATACAAATAACTAAGATTAAATATAATATGAGAACATGCCATATAATAAAGTGACCGTATTTGTATAAACTCACTGCAGCTTGAAATGTAAATGCCTACAGTTGTATACAAAATCATCAGATTAAAAAAGAATCTTTTAAATACTTTACATAATTGCAATACATTCTTTTTAACAACCTGTATGTTTCAAATATCACTTTAATATAATGTAAACAAATTTAAAACATCTTTTTCAAGGAGCTACAAGTACAGTGTACAGGATCAGCTCCAGTTTTATTCTTTTTAATCATGTCAGACTGTAGAATGTGTATGGTGTTTAATAGCTTACAGAAGTGATTTGATACAATTTGTTTCATTTTTCTTGACACTTCACTTTGGTAGAACTGCAGTGGTCCTGTAGTACAAAACAAAATGTCAGAAAACATGTGAACAAGTTGGAGAAGTACAGTGGCTGAGCACTTAGGCATTAAGTTTGCATGTGCAGACCAGCTAGGGACCGCTGTCACCCCACAGTGCTGCACAGCGGAGAAGGTGGCAGATGTTTTCTTTTTGACACCGTCAGTCCAACATTCTAGAAACTACAACACTTCTAAACATACATTTCAGAAAACATGAAACTAGAAGAGGTAGGTAGCTATCTTTTTCATCCATAACACTGACTGAACTGGTTTGTATTGTTTTTATTTTCATCAAATTAAACAGTGCTGTCGAGATCAACGGCAGTGTACTGCAGTGAATAAAATCTTTAAAACACCACACATCCTGGCTGCACTTTGAACAGACACAGTCAAATCAAACACTGAAAGAAGATGCATTGTTTTGCTGGTACATACATGTGGCCAAAGTGAGTTGAATGTAGACCCTGCTGCAGCAACACACTGCCATAAAATTACACAAACATACACAGTTTAGATCAACTCTGATAAAGACATGTTAGTCTCAGGGGTCATAGTGGAACTACATTACCCATGTGTGGTGAACAAAGAAGGATGAATGTGTTCAAACAAAAAGAATAACAGAGTTTGGTTTGCAATTCAAAGGATGGATTTTCAAAAAATGTGTTTTTAAAAAACTGTTCAAAAATTGTTCTTAAAAATGTATTGTCTGTGATGAACTTTTTGGATGTCATGTTTTCTACATCGCAATTTTTTCAGTTTTGTTCATTTATTATCTGAGATCTTGTGCTTTGCCCTGTGGGCCACCGTATGCTGAGTTAAATCTCTGCTCCATTTGCAACCAGCGTCTGTTCCAATGTGTATTTCTTATGGACATTCTCTGTCATCAGTCTTTTATATCACCACAAAATAATGCTGAGGTTTTCTGTCCATATTATCAGAAAGTCAGTATCCATCACTGTGCTGGTCAGTAAAACCTCAGCACCTCATCTTTGAACAGGACTAATGGTTAGTCAGAACCATGATTAGTTCCCTCTATATTCACATATACAGGGAGTCTCACCCATGGAAGTGTTATTAAAGAATCACGACACAACATTTCAAGCTTTTGTTGAAATGCTTGAAATGTTTTTACCAACAACTACAGCAATAGCAAGATGGACAGAAAACCCAGTATTGTGATTTGGTCTATAAACATAATGAAAGTCATAAAAAAATCAACAATTAAAGCTTGAGGAACACAAACTAAACATTGTGTCTTTACAGTGCATTTTTACACTTTAGCCCACACTGTTATACAAACTGAACAACCATGGTTGGTGAGGGGACCTGTGTTTGTCATCACTTAGACTGACTTCAGTGAAACAGAGCCAGAAGTCATACGCAAATACTCTGGCTATAACCTCAGTCACACTGTTTAAGTCACTGTTCAGGTCGTGTTCAAAAGGTAAGCATGTGTTTTTATGAGACTAAATTAATCAGACTATTAATTACAATGAAAGCTTGGATCCATTACCACAGTACAGTTAAAAAAGACATTTGTGTACATAGGAGGACTTATGTACACTGAAATGGAATTTTAAAAAACAGCACCGTCAAGTCAGTAAGCATGTTTTCACACAATGAGAGGTTCAGTTAACACATCATGAGGCATATCATTTCCTTTACTAATTGTCTTCTTATTAAATTCTAAAGAAGTTCAGGGAAACTCATTCGACCAGGTAAGAGGATCCTGGACAAGAAGCTCATTCCAGTATCCCAAGGCTTAATTAAACTTTTATTTCAAAGAAGAGAGAGGTCACTAAGAAAATATTTTTGTTTACTTCCTTACTATCCAACAGTGGGGTTCCTGATAAGTTAAGTAATTTTATTACAAAGTCAGTGTCTACAGTTTAGAGGGACCTATTAGCAGAAACTGAATATAATATTCATAATTAAGTTTGTATAACATGAAAGTATAATCAGCTGGAAATTATAAAGGTGTTTTTGCAGAATGAGCCAAACAATATTTACAGTGGTGGAAAAAAGTTTTCAGACACCCTTAAAATTTGACACAATGTCAAATATTATCATGAAATATTTATGGAAAATTTTTTTGTGTGTTTTAAAAGGTATTTAACATGCATTAGACAGACACAAACAAATACAAATGATACTATTTTGTTTTTTTTATTGTTTTAAAGAAAAACAAACAAAACTAAATTCTTGATAGTTTCAATATGTCAGGTCTCAACATTGTTAGTCAACAAATAACAGAGAATGTGTTCAAAACTGAACATAAAATAAATAAACCATCTCATCATCAAATTAATATTTAGTTGTCCTGCCATTAGAACGCAGTAGAGCTCTAACCCTGGCTGGCATGTTCCCCATGACTCTTTCACACTGTTGAGGGGTCATCTCGTCCATTCTTCTTGAATTACTGCTTTTAATTCTTCTAAATTCTTTGGTTTACCTTTGAAACAGACATTTTGATAATCCACCACAGATTTTCAATGGGGTTCATGTCAGGGGATTGAGCTGGCCACTCTAAGACCTGGATACTGTGGTCCTACAGCCAAATTCTACTGGCCCTGGATGTGTGGCAAGGGGCATTATCCTGTTGAAACATCCAGTTCTGACCTCTACGGAACAGTGCACATGCAGAAGGAAGCATGCAGGTTTCAAGGATGGCAAAATACTTGGCAGAGTTCAATGTGCCATCACAGCCAGGGAGATGACCAACACCAGCAGCACTCATGCAGCCCTAAACTGGACTCATCTGACCACAGAATCTTCTCCCATTTCCTGGCTGTGTAGTTCTTGTGGGCTTGGGCCCAATGACGCCGGCAGTTTTCCCTGGATCAGGATGTGGTCATTTCTTCTTGAAGAAACCTTTGGATGCCCAGATCTCAGTTTGTCTTCCAAGCTGTTGGTTGGTCTGTATTTCTGCAGTGTATCCAACTGCTGAAGGACTGCATCTGCACTTCCTGGCTATCTGGCGGCAGCTGTACCCTTCCTGGCTGAGAATCTGTATCTTCAGGCGTGTTTCCTGTGTTAGGTTCCTTGTTTTAGCCATTTTTGTCTCTGAAGAACTTTCAGATGTGCTGAATTTATATAGATACAAAGCACAGCAACAAAAATTGTGTCTCTTAATAAGAAACATGACCTTCATTAGGGGATCACTGGAACCAAAATAACCCAATACTCAAAATGTCTTATGTATTTTTATGGAACCAATCAGTTTTACGTTTTTAATGTTTTTTGTAAGGATTTGTTTAGCATTTTGGCTGTGACTATACTATAGGAAATTGCACTTGAAGATTCTTAATGCAGTATTTAACAAATGCATGGGGTGTCTGAAAACTTTTTTCCACCACTGTATGCTAACTAAAAGAAAGTCTGTTCTCTTCCACAGAGTTTGACTTGCTGTACTACCATGTTTGTACAGGAGCAGAACAGACAAACCAAACACTGCCCGTAGAGAGGTTATCTTGCATTTTTTAGTGGCTACTGTCGGCTCTCTTTGAAGAGGAAGGTAAAGCAAGGGGTATTTACGTGGTAGTAATGTGCAACCTGACTGCTAGTTGCCACTTAGTCCTATACACTGGCCCTGGAAACTAGCTTCTCTTCAAGATAAGTGACTACATGGACCTAAGGAGAAAATATTCAACTGGTTACCAAACCTTTGTTATAATACAAGCATCATCACATAAGGAATCCAATAGCAACTCTGGATTGTTGGGTTTTCTGTTTTCTGTTATAAGGCCTATACCTTACTATGTTAAGCGCTGTGAGATGACATGTGTTTTTAATTTGAGCTATATAAATGAAATTGGATTGAATTGAATTGAAATTGAATCACAGTCATCTCTACTGCGCTCTCTGGTACCTCTCTGTCACACAATAATGCAAAAAAGAAGTAAATGATTCATTACACTGTCCAGTGCAAACGACATGGCCAGAGAAGAGGCCAGTTTCTCAGTTTCAAGTCATTACAGTCGTAATACTTTAAAACAGCATGACAATGAATTTTCTTGAATTGCCCTCTGAGGACAAATAAAGTTTTTTGAATTTGGATATAAAAAGGAAATCAGTGAAACGCACAGATTAATGTTCAGTCCTACAGAAGCTGATATCATCCATGGCTGCTCCTGTTTTTGGGCCTGTCATCTCAAGATCAGAACTTCGTGATCCTGTTTGTTTGCAATAGAATTTTTTGGACTTTATTAACTTTCTACATGTCTTCACAACATTATTATTTCATCCTTACACTGTTACAATAGATGATGTCCTGTCTGTTGTTTTTGCCCTGTGTCTTGCAGAGTGTCCCTACAAATGTTCTTCCATCCACACGTTTTTCACATTTATAACGTGCACATAATGAACCAGACTGGACAGAACAATAAAAAATGTTTAAAAATTTTCCCAGAAGTTTTTATGTTCGAAAAATCCGATGTATCAGTAGAAATAAGATGAAACAAAGTGCAATGAAATCACACTTAGCAAATAAATCACTGAATACATGAAAAGTGAATGTCAGTCAAGCTTCCAGCAGCAAACACAACGTTCCATCTGTGAGCAGCCATGCAAGACAATACAGTCTTCACATTAATAATAAATGAAACACAAATGTACTATTCTTCTAGCTTTCATTCCTTTGATGGTTGTGTGTGGCTCTTTTAATAAAATCAACTTGTTCCAGCTTCTTCAGCAATGGTTTATTGGCACATGAACTATTATGGGGCTCGGCATTAGTGCCACCTGCTGTTTATTCTGACAAGCCCAACTCCCAATATTCACAAATGAAATGACCTTAACTGTGTATGCTGCCACCAGCAGATTGACATTTTTAGGACTGTGAAGTCAGCTGAGTGGAATATTGGCAATTTTTGGACAGACTACCATTAACCTTTGTACAGACATTCATTTTCTTAACAGAGTGAACTGCTATAACATGCCATGACTTTGTTGACCCTGAGTTCTGTCTACAGTCATCATCAGGGCAAAGTTTACATTTTTTTCCAAACATGGGTTCATGGCACCTTTAAAAAATGACATTCTGATCAGTCTCACTTGTATTTTTATATTTAAGCAAATGTTTTGAAGCTGAGGTAGGAAATGTGGTCTACATTGCTGCTACCAGCATGTTCAGATAAACATGTTACTAGAGTACAACCTCTCTGTGCTACTGACATGGCTCTTAGTCTTTCTCAGTATTATGTTATGAAATCATTTTATTGAGGCAACAGGCTTGAAAAATATGGTAATTTTAGTTAAACAAACTGGGAGCTGCTGGCTGAACCAATGTTCTGGTTTGGGTTCAATAGGCAGATATACTCATAATTAGATTATAATCTCACTGACCTTTCTGCAGGTTCCAGAGCTGCATGTTTCTGATCTGTAGTTACTGTTCCCACCAACCTGCTCAGTGTTTATCATTTGTTGTTTCTCGTCACTAGTTTTTTCTCTCTCTCCACTCTCCACTCACCCCCACCAGATGAGACAGATGGTCGCTCTGCGTCTGGGTCTGCCAGATGATTCTCCCTATTACAAGATAGTTTCTCCAATCCACTGTGGCCGATTGCTGCTTAATGGGCAACTGCTGTATTTCTCTCTATAAAGGAAAATCTTGAGCTGACTATGTAAAGTGCCCTGAGATGACTCATGCTTTCGTGCTATATAAATCAAACAGAACTGAGGATTGGAAATATAAAAATACTAAGTCATCATGGCTATTTTTAAGTTACCCTTGAGCCTAAAAAATGTTATATTCATAGTGACTCCAAGCTTGGTGATCATTTCAAATGAATAAATACAGACTCCAGTCAGCTGAGTACCCCACAGCATGATCACATAGATAGTGTGCCTGATCCATGTTGATCATTGTTATAATTCACACAAAAAAACATTTGTATTTGCCATCACACCAGGAATAGCAGTATGAGAATAAAGACATTTTCAACAGAAGCTGACAGCTGATAAAGCTCAAAATACTACATGAATTAGGATTCGTAGTTTAAAAACATCATTCATGGTTATTTTTAGTGTTTTAATTTATAGTATTTATGTACATTCAAACTGCTGCATTAGGGGACAAAAGTCAGAGAGTAATGTTCCAATCAGTCCCAAAGTTGCAGAGCAGCACTTTTTAAGACACCTCATCTTTTCAGAGAGTGCTACTATCCATGGTCTAAAATATAATTAGCTGCCAGCACTAGACATACAGTACAACAGCACTGTTAGAATTACTCCACAAGTGTTCTTCTGAACTAGCACTCATATAGTCTGTGTGTGTTCCTCTTTCTGGCATCTGTCCCAGCTCGAGTGTTGTTCAGCAGTAGACTGACCAGTAGATAAGGTTGAAAAAGATGTATGAACCAGGGAAAATCATTCGGGAGTATTTGTCAATGGCGTGCGTGTTCTGAATAATGTTGAGGGCACGCAGGCTCTTCTTCTTCTTGGTAGTGGTGGACTCGCTACTCACTGACAGGTGGACCACCATGTGTTCAGGTTTCTCTGGAACCTCATGCATTTCTTCCTGCTCTTCTTCAGGCACCATAGGCTCTTCAGTGTAGCCAGCCAGGCTGTTGGTGTCAGCCTCGCTGTAGGTACCATCCAACATGGCCATGGTTCGGGTTTGGGAGATACCACAGGTGCAGGGCAATGACTGGAAGGGAAGAAATACACAGGCATATTATGTGTAATGTCATCATGAGGTCAACATTTCTTCTTGGCTCCATGGCAGGGCTTTTAGAAAGGTTATATTTCGTTATATTTCTCTTGTATCAGTTGTGGATGTTCATAGTCCTGAGAAGATGGATGTGTTCATTTTGACCTCCTGACCTTTCCTGTGGAGCTGTAGAACAATGATTTGATGCAATGTTGATTTTACTGCCCATGGAAAATTGTAACTGTGGTGACCTCTTAATTTACGATTTAACACCACAATTGGGTCAACATTTACTGTTAATGAGTGCTCAAAAATTAATTGAAGGGTTCCTATGAAATATTCTGTGGATATTTGTGGCCCCCAGAGGATGAGTCTCAGTTTTTCCGATGATCTTGCAAAGGAGCAAGTCTGACTACAAAACTAGCATAGCCAACACTGCTAAACTGCTAAATGATTCGCAGGCCGGTCCAAGTAATGATATTGTATTTACCTTTTACCTGGGCCAAAACAAAATTAAGCTAGTTAAGTAGAAATTTGTCTGACTATCTAAACTATAAGAAAAGGTCCGTATTTAGAACAGCATACACACATGACTGTTGCAGTGTGTTTGGGATCAGTTGTGTTTTGGTTTGGTTTTGACAGAAGAGCTGTCACAAAAGATGGATTTATTTAAAGTCTTTAAGGGAAGCAGGGGCAGCTGAGGGTGATGAGGGACTGGAGAACACGTGGTGTGTCTGACGGTAAACTGAAGGCAACCACTCACACAGGAGGATGTACACATGAGAACAGGATATATGTAGCTGATGATGAATAACCAACATGATACTTCCTGCAAGAGGCCACATTTATATTTTCACAGAACTTTGGGGAAATGCCACTGCCCCGTCATTCCAACTAAACTGTAAAACATTCCAAAAGTCATTAACATTTAAAGAACAATTCACAGATATTGCCTTGAAGTGGCCATTTGTGCTCTATAACGAATATGCTGGTTGCTGCTGCTCTGATGTTTTTGTTCATCAAACTTGTTGACTAAGAACATCAGCCTGCTGCTGGTGGAAATGAGGTTAATGAGAGCTGAAAGACTGTACCAAAGTAGGAAAGCTGAGCACTGTAAAACCTAATCGCTGAGTTGAAAGAAGCTTAAAATGCAGTGGAAAGCTGAACGGAACTGCAAAGTTTATGATCTGTGTGGTTTCCTCAGTATGAGTGAAACACTGATATTTGACCAGTTTTTGTAAAACACTGATGGCTATGTTCTGAAAATAAAAATAAAAGTGTTTTTTTTTTAAACTCAAGCTGACCTGAAATACGCTTGTAGAATGAACTGGATCATTTCATCATTACCTCCGCCAAGGAGGTTATGTGATGGCCGGCGTTGGTTTGTTTGTTTGTTTGTTGGTTTGTTTGTTTGTTTGTGTGCAAAATAACTTGAAAAGTAATAGATGGATTTGGATGAAATTTTCAGGAAATGTGTGAAATGGGACAAAGAAGAAATGATGACATTTTGGTCAGGATCACCGTCTGGATCCAGAAATTTTTTTTAATCTGTTACCGGGTGGACATTTACATGCGGTTTACTGTAAAAGCCACCAGAGGGCACTCTTGTTTTTGGGGTAACCCGCTGTGACCGCGTGACATTTGGTTGATTTAATTAGATGTGTTTGTAAAACGAAATTAAAGTAAAATTACACCCGTATAAGGGGTCTGGATTGGGGACTGTAAAGTGGGGGACCGGGGTTCAATAAAACCTATAATATTTTCATTTCTAGGGGTTAAAAATTCATTGGGTGAGTTTAATAATTTAAAATACTTTCACAGGTATTTCATAGTTTCAGGGATTTCATATAATTTTGAATAAGTTAAAGGTTTTTATTTTTTAAGTGGAGACAGCACTGTGTGGATTTTATTTCTTTGAGGGGTTTGTTTGGACGTTTTTTGGTTTCATTCACCACTTTTCTTTTCATTCTTGGCCTTCAGTTCATCAGCATTTACAATCCATATCCTCATATTAAATAATACACACCATTCCTTATTGTTTATGCATACAAAGCTGACAGTATAACACAGACACAAGACAAGAGACACACATAACATAAGATGTGGGGAAACAGGAGGAACAGGGTGCCGTGGATATGATTATGATGGATATGGAGATGGAGACAGATGGAATTGGGATGGACCAGATGGATTTGACAGGAGGGACAGGTTTGACAGAGGACTGGTATGGGGACAGGGATGATGATAGGACATATTGGAGACAGAGACAGGGTTGGAATAGGAGGGAGGTTGAGGAATGGACTGTGGACCGGGGCCTGGTAGTGTTGGGGGTGGACTGAAGCCCCTTGGCGGAGGTATGCGGTCTCTTAGTGCTTTTCTAGTTTGCCATTATATCGCTGTGATATACTGTATTTTGAGAAAACTAACTTAAAACTAAAATAGACACAACAAACCTGCAAATGCTGTATCTTTAATTATTATTAAAGACAATAAATCAAACTCCTGCAGCAGATCATTGTTTTACAGGGCTCATGAAAAGCCTGTAAAAGTCATGGGAAATTACTAAAAGCATTAACAGCACATCTGCTCATCCCTATCAAAAAATAAGTCATCATTTTTAGTTGTATTATTTTAAAAAGCATATCATATTAAGGCTGATGCAAAAATATGCACAATTCTCAAATATATGTGAGTAAAGTTAACGTCAGCACATTTGATTGCATTTGATAATCAACACAGCTGTGAGTAGCAGGAAGTTGTAAAATGATAGTTTGATGTGATATCAGAGCATGTTTTCACAAAATCTGTCACTGATAAATGTGCTTTTAAATGGAGCTTAGCTTTAATACTACATCAATCCTGCTGCACTGTATTTGGTCATACAAAGTAATGGAAAAGAACCCACTGGCCAAAATGTGTATGGACCATGGCAGTGAATGGAGAACACTCTAGCTGAGTGACCCATAAAACTAGCTGAGTGAGCTTTGACTCAGGTGGCATAGTTTTATTTATTTATTTTGCTTGTTATTTTGAAGGTCTTTCATCAGATGTTGAATTTACCATCTCTCCCAAAATGTTGGTTACAGACACTGATTGTTCTTGGTCTTTGCTTCAATCTTTGTTTCACTGATGCCCTTAATCTCTTGTTTGTATTCAGGCAACCTGAAAGTGCACAAAGTCAACAAGAATGTTTCTGGAGTCTGAAGTCTCGAGTTTATGACCAGATACAATGATGCTTTTTCAATTTAAAAAAAATATTATAAAATAAGTGGTGGTTTGGCTTTTGTCTCAGAGCACCAAACAGCATGCAGTCAGATCAAACCTGAGATCGTGCCCTCTCTCTCATCTTGCGCTCCCGGCGGTCCTGAACAGTGGACAGGTAGTTGACAGCGGCGTATTCCAACACAGACAAGAAGACAAAGACGAAGCTAACCCAGAGGTAAATGTCTACAGCCTTGATGTAGGATACTCGTGGCATGGACGCATTCACTCCTGTGATGATGGTGGACATGGTCAGCACTGTGGTAATGCCTGGACACAAGACACACAGTGTTCTAGTTAGCCTATGGTAAGCTGCATGTGAAACACGTGTTTGAATCTCAGTATCTATTTTTAGTATCACAGTACAGACACAGTATCGGAAAATTACATTCTGTCTTGAGTCTGACTCAGTTTGGGGTAGTTCTGGTTTAAGGGGGTGAAAGTAATATGTCAACTTATACAATATGATGCAATACTGTCCAGTAGCCCTGCAATAAATATAGTCCTCTGAAGCTCAAGTCAGTCATGGTTGCAACAACTTTTAAGCACCTAGTTTCTATGCAATTCATATTTCAGTCCTCTAAATCTACATGGTAAAATGTATTATATGTTATACTGATTATACTGATAGGTTATACTGATTGTTTAAGCTTTGATTCTATCAGTATTCCCATATAGTTATGCTTTCATACTGAGTACCCTAGTAAGTGGTCTTTGTGACTTCTGCTGTTACTGTTTAGGGAAGTGAATGTGATAAAAGCTGTCAAACGTCGACACTTGAAGTGCCACATTTTGACATGTTGATGTACATCCCATACCCACAGGTCCAGACTGGGTGGGTGGGCCTTCATAAGCAATAGTCATTGTTTTGACATATGTGACACGATACTAGAGGAGGCAGACAAGGAAAACAGCAACAAAATGCAGAGAAACACATTCCACTAGACATGTTTGGTTTTTTAAGTCTTATAAAAAATTCCTCCGTAACAGCTGAATTTAATGTGAGTGAGAGGTTGAGCTATGACAGGAGGGGGAAACAGATGCCTTTATGGCATTTACAGCAACAGCCCAATCAAGAACACAATTTTCTTGTAAAAAAGTACAAGTGGTAGAGCGTGGGAGGTTTGTGTGATCACACATGCATGTGTGTATTCCCTATGTGATGCCATGTCAGAGCCAGCTTTCATCATTTCCCACAGATAGATTTTCCTCAGGGCACTCAGAGTCTCTTCAAAGGAAATCAGACATGAATTTTTTAAATTAAATTATTTTTTACCCAAGGAAACTCTGGCTGGCACAGCCCGCCGGTCAATCCAGAATGACACCCATGAAAGCATCACCATGAGAGTGGCAGGAAAGTACGTCTGCAGCAGGAAGAAGAAGATGTGCCGTCGCAATGTAAAGTTGATGTAAAGACGATTATACCAGCCTGCAAACACAGCAAGACACCTGCTCAGATGGGGTGGAACACTCAAAGTTTCAACACTGCAGACACTGTTTACACAAAACATCCACATTTTACATGAGATGTCAACAGTAAATGTAAACCCTTGACTCTCCCAAAAAGGGGCTGCACCAAAATTGGTGAACTCTGATCTCTAACATCGAAAACATATATATG
The DNA here is from genome assembly GCA_024666655.1 of Dascyllus trimaculatus. NCBI lineage: Eukaryota > Metazoa > Chordata > Actinopteri > Pomacentridae > Dascyllus > Dascyllus trimaculatus. The sequence continues at coordinate 1,235,363 of CM045462.1, read as the reverse complement.
ATAGTTTCTTATACCTGCCCTGCCAGATGGCACCCCAGAGAACATGCTGGACTGCTGTAGTCTCTCCTCACAGAGCATTTGTTGTTTTTGCCCCTAAACTGTAGAATAGTTTACTCACACAAGACTTGCACCTGCATGGCAAACTATTTTAACAGTCAGCATCTGAGCTTGATTTGATTACGATTAAAATTACAGATATTAAAATGTCAATTCGACAAATTGTTACTGCACTGTAACTAGTCAGATTTTTTCCCCATGTATCTGTAACTTTGTTCTGACCAGTCAAAACGACAGTTAGAGATCTGTAACTCAGTTTTGACTCAGCAAAATAATGGGTGCAGATATCTATAATGTCATTATGTTTTCCTATTGGTAACTGGTCCAGCAAAACATCTGAGCGGTGTTAGCAGTAGTTATGGCAAATGTGGTGGATAAGAGGTCATCAGCAAAGAGCTAGTATAGACAAGAGAAACAATCATTCTACACTTGTGATCAAAATTTAGTAAGACTTTGGCCTCAGGCTGCTCTGGCATGATGCTAAAACTACTGCCACATGTAGTTACAGCTGCACTGCCATAGCTTGTCTGAAAAGCTGTGAAAAGTATTTGTCTTCTGTTTTTGCATATTTATCAAACTAATAGTTCTATTTATTTGATATTAGACAGAGATAACCCACAAAACACAAAATGTAGTTTTTAAATGATGATTTATAAAAGATTAATTGAAAGCCTATATCCCCCCTGTGAAAAAGTAATTGCCCCCTAAACCTAATAACCGGTTGGTCCGCCCTTGGCAGCAAAAACCGCAGTTAAATGTTGGTTCCAGCTTGTGATCAGTCTTTTACTGACCATGGAGGAATATTGGCCCACTCCTCTCTGCAGAATAGTTTTAATTCGGTCACATTGGATGGTTTTTGATCATGAAGTGCTCTTTTAAGGTCTTACCACAGCATCTCAATTATATTCAAGTCCGGACTTTGACTCGATCACTCTAAAACCTTTAATTTTGCTCTTTTTGAGCCACTCAGAGGTGGACTTGCTTGTGTGCTTTGGCTCTTTTCATGCTGCAAAGAGCAAGATCCATTTGTGTTGAGCTTTAGGTCATGAACTGATGGGTGGATATTCTCCAGGAGGATTTTCTGATAGAGAGCTGAATTCATGGCTCCATCAGTTATGACAAGTTGTCCAGGTCTTTTGGAAGCAAAGCAGCCCCAAACCATCACACGACCACCACCATGTTCACTGTTGGTATGATGTTCTTCTCGTGGAATGCATTATTAAAACTGCATTATGTGTTTTCTTGGGTCATCTCTGTCTTACATTAAAATTAGTTTGATGATCTGAAACAATTAACTGTGACAAATGTACAAAAATAGAAGATTTCTGTAGGGGGCAAACACTTTTGCACAGCACTGTATGTGATGATTCTGTTTCTAAAATTCAAATTCAAGATATCTGTAATTACATTTTAAAAAGGTAGAATTGCAGGCTGACATATACACAACATCATTTTGACTAGTTCAAACTTAATTTACAATTTCTAAAAATGGCAATGTAGATGCCTTGCATTTAAGGAAATTAAAGACACCTGCAATTATGGCTATTCATTGTTAAACTGTAGTTACCTGAAACTGAAAATAATACAAGCCATACTTCATTTGCAGGTATCCATAATGTGAACTGAAATGTGAACTGAAATGTAGATATCTGTGATGAGACCCCGCTCACATGGAGGGTGAAAGTGATGTCATTTGTCATCGTGAAAATGACTATGTGGACATTTGAAATGACAACCGTGGATACAAAAGGGGGATGATGTGGATATTTAGAATATATATTTTTTAACCGGTAAGAACTGAAATATGGATAGCTGCAACACATATCCTGTCTAGCTATCAACCGGTTTTAATCCTAGCTGGACTTTCCTCAGCCCATCCAGTGTGAAAACCTCTCAAAACAGTTTAAAAGGCACATCTCTAAAAGAATGTACAGAGGTGATACATCAATTGTAGTACATCAAAAAACCTTGTAGAACATTTCTTGATAAATTATTATTGACTCATTTGAAAACTCACATACGTTTTTCCTAAGGGATGTTTTTCCCTCATCTTTTTTGTTGTTGTGAAACACCTTGTGGCTCAGCTCAGCTTGTTGCTCACACCTACTGATGATCTTTAGAACATCTGTTGATCGTTCTGCTAAACAGAAATTTTGATGTAAATCTGCAAAGTAATATCTGATGCCAGCTGTTGTGGGGAAATTTTTCACTTTTTTTTTTTTGTTTGTTTTGTTTTGCTGTTGACAATGAAATGTTGGTAGAAGAGAAAGAAGTATACATTTAAGAGGATAGCTAGATGTGAAGAAATTTCCTGAATAATGATGGTGGACATCACCAACTTGTCAACTCTTTTGACATAATTATTGCTGAGAACAGACAAAAAACACCCGTTAAACGTCAGGGCCGCTGCCTGTGTTTTGTACTAATTTCCGCTCCCCTTGCCTCTGTCCCTGATGTAACCGTGTCATTCCCTCTGCTGCCTTCTCTCCTGCACAACTGTCAGCAAGACTGAAGCAGGATTTGAGGTTATCGAGGTAACTTTGGGTTTAACTCTGGGTTTTCAGGACTACAGCGGTGGTTTACTTCTTACCAAGATGCATCACCATGGTAACTTATGCTGAACACATAACCTGATTCGGAGCAGATTAAGTTCCAGATGACAGATCAGCGTGCTTTAAGACAGCCTGCTGACCAGTCGGTTCTCTTGGAAAAGAGCATCAGCATTCCTGGAAGATCACACAGAGCTCAGTGCACAGATAGTGAGGGGGGAAGATAAGCCTAAAGCCTTGGTCTTGTTGATTTCATAACTTTGAAATAAGCCCATAGTATTGGAATCAGCTCATTCTTTCCTTTTGTATGTTCTTTAGTACCACCTGGTGGTCGCAGCACTATAAAGGAAGTGTGCTAATGGAAAGAGGAAGTACTGTTCAGGAAGTTATCTTTATGTGATCTGATCAGATTGAGAATCACAGAGCATCTATCCTCCTAATCCTGTGCTTCAGTCTACAAACTGCATCCATTCATCAAGTCATCAGCTACATACAACTACATTAACATGCTTCTGTTTCTTGGGTTGAGTACAGCATGTTTGATGATGCATTAGAAGTTAGTGGTTAAAACACAGGTGTGTCCGTAAACAGCATTTATTGTTGTATCTTCATCTTTCATGTTCCTGGACATAGATTTAAGCATCTGCTCACATGAGTTTCTGTCAGTAATCTTTTTTTTGCTAATGTACTATATAATATTATGCTGTACTCTCAAAGGTGCTTACTCACATAGTTAATGCTTGTTTGCAGTTTTACAAAGATTTTTTTTCCTGATTAAATCCTGCCAAACACAACAACAAGTCTGCTCCTTGGAGGATGCATAGCTAGAGAATATGGTGTTGAGCTCGCTGCACAGCTTAAAAATACATTGCATGCATCAACTTTCAGTGAGGACATTTATCATCTATTTATCAATCAGAATTGTGTTTCTACATTTGCTCTTAACTGCTCCCAAAACTATCTAACACTGTCAAGCAGCTGAAAGAATAAAGCTAAACACAGTAAAAACGAGACTTAATGTGAGCTTACTGAACTCATCGTCCACATCACCATGAAAATTTTGATTTTTGTGTGAGAAACCTACATCTAAACAACCTACACACAAAAGGACAATGACATTGAGAAGCATGTTCATTAGGCTTTGACAGTTTTTTTTTTAGCTTACCATCTTAGGCTGCAGCAGGTGTACTGCTTTTATCCTGTATAATATTGTAAACTCCTCGTATAGTTTAGGATTGTAGTTTGTTCTCCTTGTGAAAAACATATAAAGTTGTTCACACTTACATGTAACCTTTGATGTGAGAGTCAGCCCATTTAGCGCTTTAAATTATGATATTCTGTTCAGTTTTAACTGAACAGAATATCAGCTTAACTTGTTCACAAGACCTGTGGCTGAAAAAATAAGACTAAAACTGTCTTAGGCTACACATCAGAAGAATACATCTAAACAATACATTTATTTAATAACACATAAAATTGCAATTATAGTCCTATATACTTTTACCTATATTGATAAGCCTGTTAACTTACATGTTGACACAGTCTGCAGCTTTTTGCAGTTTGCCCTTCTGCTTTAGCTGCTGCAGCTGTGTAACTTTAGGTCTGTAGTATGTGTTTAAAATCTTAGTGTTTCTCTATATTATAGTTTGCTCTTCATTTGTAAGATGTGCCACTCTGATTCCAGTAGACCTGTCTGCCTCTGTCATGTGAATGTGGCCATAGTCAGGTTCAGAAACCCTGAGTTGACTTACTGAGATAATAGCCAGCTTTGTGAGACTGCTTTTCATGACTGCTCTTTAGTGAAACCAGGTAACATATACAGTGGCATGACAAAGTATTTGGCCTCCTACAGAAATATTCTATTATTGCATATTTGTCACACTTAAATGTTTCATATCATCAGATTCATTTTAATGTCAGACAAAGAACCCAAGAAAACACAAAATGCAGTTTTTACATGATTTTTTTTTTTTTTGAAGGAAACATGCTGTCCAGTCCATCTCGCCCTACGTGAAAAAGCAATTGCCCTCTTAGCTACCAATCTACCAAATGACCAAATTCATTTGGCAATTGGGTTGAGTTTCACCAGACACACACATTCCTGGAGTGACCGGCCTACCAACACCTCTCCAGGAGCACGCTGATATCTAATCCAGGAGTCACAAAAGAACCCAGATGAACATCAGAAGATCTGCAGACCTCACTGGCCTCAGTTAAGGTCCATCTACATAGTTCCACAATAAGGAAATCACTGGGAGAAAATGGCATCATGGGAGAGCTGCAAGGCGTAAAACAATTCCTGACCAAAAAGAACATAAAGGCTCCTCAGGCATTTGAAAAAAAAAATCTAGATGAGCTCCAAGACTGTTGAGAAAGCATCCTGTGGACTGATGAGTCAGAGATGGAACTTTTTGGAGGGCATGGGTTCCATTACATTACACATCTGGTGTAAAGCTGATACTGTATTCCACAAGAAGAACATCAGACCAACAGTGAAACATGGTGGTGGTAGTGTGATGGTTTGTGGCTGCTTTGCTTCCACAGGACCTGGATGACTTGTTATAATTGATGGAGCCATGAATTCAGCTCTCTATCAGGAAATCCTCCTGGAAAATATCCCCCATTAGTTCATGACAGCTCAACACAAATGAGTTGATGCAGAAAGACAATGACCTAAAGCACACAAGCAGGTCCACCTCTGAGTGGATAAGAACAAAATGAAGGTTGTGGAGTGGCTGACTCAAAGTCCAGACTTAAATCCAGTTGAGATGCTGTGGCAAGACCTTAAAAGGACAGTTCATGATAAAAACCATGTAATGTGACTGAATCAAAACTATTCTACAGAGAAGAGTGGGTCAAAATTCCTCCATGGTGATGTAAAAGACTGATCACAAGATTTCAAAAACATTTAACTGAAGCTGTTGATGTCAAGGGTGGACCAAACATTTATTAGGCTTATGGAGGGCAATTACTTTTTCACAGGGGTGGTATAGGTTTTCAATAAATCTTGAAAAAATCATCATTTAAAAACTACATTTTGTGTTTTGTGGGTTATCTCTGTCTAATATCAAATAAACATAAATATTGGTTTGATGATCTGGAACATTTAAGTGTGAGAAATGTGCAATAAGTAGAAGATTTCTGTTTGGGGGTGGCAAATCCTTTGTCAAGGCATTGTATATACCCTGAGTAGGTGGAACTTGCTTCATAGTACAGGCCTCATGTTTGTTTCCTCATGACGTCATGCTTCAAGTACAGTACAGTATTACCTTGGCTATTTGCTCACTTTCCGTTTCAAATTTGTCTTCTTAGTGTTTTCTGGTTTGAAATACTCCATGTGCCTTTCCTTGGACTTTTTGCCTTTTACCTGCCAACTTTGTTGGATTTGTTTGCCACATGGACTGACCACCTGTGCATGACCTCTGGCTGTCTTAAAATAGGCTTGGATTTTTGGACTATCACCTGGTTGCCTGTCCGGCTTTTGAGCCAATTTAAACACCAATATAACATTGCAGATGAACTAAAAAGTCTTTATGTCTTTGGCTGACTGACCTCTTGTGAGCAGTAAAACCTGTTACTAAAGAGTCTCTGTCTGACAAAGCAATACTATAGATTTCACATCTTTGGTTTTGACCGCAGTCAGTCTAGTGAGATAAATCAGATGCAAAAAAATATTTTTTAAATTTCCATTCCATATTTCCAGGGCCACAGCTAGCCTAGAAATACACAACATACACTTACTGTGGACACTCCCACAGGGAGAATATATAGGAGAATGTACTTCAAATTCATCCTTAGCTCATCACACTGCCAAGCAAGCTGCACTAAAATCTTTCATCTCTTGTCCAAATAAAGAATCTCTGCAGTCGTTTTTTGGTTGGCCTTAGACCTTTGAAATCTATGGGGTTTTGCTGTAATCAGTATTTTATATTGGCAGCAGATCAGTGCCTGTATAATGTGAAAGACTGTGCTGTGACAAACCCCACAGAGAATTACCCCCAACCCTTCTGTTTCCCTCGGCTCTATAGAGCATTTTAGCATCTTTTACCTTTTATTGTACAGCCCACAACTTTGCCTAGCTGGAAAACATAGTGCAGCATTTAGCAAGAGTCAGTTATATTTCTCAGGTTCCTGTACAGACCATGCTAGAAATACAGGAGCACATTTATTTGAGGCTTTCAAAACTATAATAAATCACTGTGGGAAAAAATCTTTTGGTACTGCGTCCTCAACGTACGTGGACACTAAATCCAGAGTTGACAACATTGTGAAAACACCAATGGAATAAATACATGTCCCTCAGTTCCTGCTATTAGTGAACTGTAGCCAGACACGCTGTAATCACACACTAAAGGACCCATCATATATTTGACACACTGTATGAACTGCTGTCATTTAAAAGATACTGTAGAACCAGTGAATGCAAAGCCAATCATTTCAATCTGTCCTTTGTCCCTACCTATAATAGACTAGTGAATTCAGAGTCTTTATAAATGTATCAACTGTACATTTTAACCACTTTGCCCACAATACAAATGTGACGACACTATGGCAAAGGTTTGGTGATGATTAATCATATGGACAAAGCAGCTGCCAGTCATATCTCCAGAACAACATCTGACAAGTACTAAACATTTGGAAATAACTTAGTCCGAAGTAATGTGTGTTAGTATACCTGTGCTGCTGTAGAAGGCCAAGCGAGATGTGGTGTGGAACTTCTGAATGAGAAACTGTGACAAGGAAATACGATCATCGGTGCTGAGGGACTCATCACCACTCTTCCAGTACAGCATCAGGTCTTCATCTGTATAAGCATCTGCAAAACATTACACAGTCCAGTCAAATCTAAACATGCACCCAGACATGTCCACAAAACAAAACTTAAATGAGTCATCACTGATTGTTTTCATCTTTAACATAAATATGAGTGAAGATTACGTATATATATATATATATACATATGTATATATACATATACATACATATATATGTATATATATACATATATATATATGTGTATATACACACACACACACACACACACATATATATATATATATATATATATATATGTTTTTTCTTTTACAATTCTTTATTTATGTGTGAATGTGAACATAAGTTGATGCTGATGACTGAGCAGTTTTTCCACTAAAGAAAGAGAAAAAGCTTTTGAGTGCCCACAACAGAGCAGCAGCTGGAGGTAGAAGTGAGCAATTTGCACCTTGAAACCAGCAGAAAAAGAAAATGGCGTTGTATGCTACAATGTAAGAAAGCAGTATAGTCATACACCTGTGTGCCAAAACTCAAATTCTAAACTTTAACAATCTAAAATAATATATATTTTATCCAAAACAAATTACACATAGACCAAAACCCATCAATTAATACTGCTTACAAGGATTGCACGAGTATCCAAAGCCTGATACTGTAAATGCCAGAGAACACCACTGATTATCAAAGACTCTAGACCAAGTTAGCAGTTCATCCTGCTGACCTTTGCAGAATTAGCTTTTAACACATCTGTTCTGTATACATTGTACCATGAACCAAAGAACTGGACAGTACCTAAAGTGGCTTCTAGAGAAACTATCAAGAGACACTGTTGGATTTTCTACACCCTTTAATAAAGCCATGTGTTAGTGGTGTGTCTGACAGCTACACTTAGTGGTCCATGGCTGTTTGTGGCAAAATGGCTTATAATAAAATTTTTTATCGAGAAGAGGACTCCACTTCTTCAGGTCAGGTACGCAAGAGCTCAACTAGCCTTGGCAAAAGCTCACCTGGACAAAGACAAGCCTTTTGGAAATCAGTTATGTGGCTGGATGAGGAGTTGTTAAGAAACAGTGACAAAGCTTTTGTCTGGCAAAAGAAAGAAACAGCATTAAACTCCAGGAACGCCATCCCCATGGTTACACATAGTGGTGGGAATGTAACGCCTTAGGGATGTAGTTCAGCCAATGGGCCAGGCAGCCTTGTCAAAATGAATGGCATCATGATCAATCTGCAGAAACACCTCCACCGATTACTGAGTAACTTTTTTTCAGTAATAAAAGACAACAATATTCAAGCGGTTCAGAATGTGTCACTAACATCACTAACATCCATTTCCAGACAAAAGAAATATTACTGTTAAAAAAACGAATCACTAAAGAACTAAATTGGAAATGGCTATAAAGAAATGTGGTCTTAGTGTATGTCCTAAAAAAGAACTCTAGACAACACAGAGGAAATCTACAGTATCATATATTAAATAAACTGAAGTTCTAAAATAGGCACTAAGGTTCACTTCAATTCAGTTTTATTTATATAGCACCAATTCACAACATATGTCACCTCATAGCACTTCATATATTTTATACAAAGAACAGAGAAACAAACAACCCAAAGCTGTCTTTGGATTGCACATCAGCAACGGTGGGAAGGACCTTTAAAACATCAGATCATGTAATAGATGGGAACACTTGGTGAAATAGTCCCTGGTGTGGGCTGGGACTAGTCTAGGTCTAAAAAATAAAGAATAAAAAGACAGACAGTACAACACAGTGAACTGTTTGAACAACCATATGGCATGATGAGCCAACAGCAACTCCTTCATGGACCTTATCACTTCTATCCAGTACCACTGCTTTTGTTACAAACCCAACTACAGCATCTATGCCTGAATGCTAGGTGGCCTTAGATTTCATGGTTCAGTTATTTTGCAGTAATCTGACAAAGCATAGCTTTAATGGGGGTTAAAAAAAACATCTGAGGACACAATATACTGAAATGATGTCTTTGGCCTTTTGAGGGTCACAAATCTAGCTAAAAGACAAGGCCACATTATCTGCTACTAATGCAGGACCTTCATTAGGTGATGTACTTCAGTGGTGATTTAAAAGTAATCATACTACAATGAGCCAGCTGATGCACACTGAAACAGGGGCTTTTGGTGTCCTTGATGTCTTGGGCCCAGTTACATACTGCCACACTAATCCACCTTTGTCTGCAGCTTTTCGTGGTACAAGACTGGCCACCCAGTAACAGACCTTTCTCACAGCGAGCATTTTGACTTGTCAAAGAGAGGTGTGAACTCATAACAGTAATTAATGACTGCAATATATTACAAAACCTGGCTTAATGTGCATACTGTTTTACTGGCAGTGAACATCTCTGGAGCTTATTCAGTAAACTTGAGTGAGCTCTGTCAGGGTGTGCAGGGATCATGAGTGAACAGCCCTTTTCAAGTCAAACCACCCTCAATTTGATTGAGTTCTGTTGTCTTTAAACTATTTTGATCAACAAACGATATGTCTGATGGCCGAATAGTTCAATTTTGGACTCACCAGACCAAAGAACCTTCATTCCAGTTCACTCCAGAGTCTCTCTCATGCCTTCTGGAAAACTGTGGTTTATTATCAGCTTTTTTCAACAGTAGCTTTTCCTTTGCCAATCGCCCATAAAGCTTTGACTGGTGAAGAACAGGCAAAAGTAGTTGCATGCACAGTCTATACCATCTCAGCTGCTGAAGCTTGTGACTTCTTAGGTGGAGTCACAGGTGTCCTTCCTCACTAGTCTCTTTCTTGCTTGGTCAGTCAGTTTTGAGGACGGCCTGCTCCATAATGATTTACACATGTGCCATATTCATTCCATCTCTTGATGATGGATTTAACAGTACTCTGAGGGATATTCAGTGACTTTGAAATGTTTATTGTACCCATTCCCTGACTTATGCTTTTCAATAACCTTTTCACAGAGTTACTTGGAATGTCTTTTTGACTTCATGGTGTAGTACTGATTCATCAGTGACTGGACCTTCCAGATTCAGGTGTCTTTATGCTACAATCAGGTGACACACATTCACTGCACTCAGAAGATCTCCATTTCACTAGCTGTAGTTTGTGGAACCTGTTTTGAATTAGGTGAGTCACTTTAAATGGCACAAATACTTTTACTTAACTGACATTATTTTGTCACAACAGTCACGCTGATGGGAATTATGCCAGGCTGAAATTACCCTTTAACTCTGCTATTCTTAGTGCAGGACTTTTTCATTTGCAGTGCTCTTTTAATGTGTTTGTTCTGTTCTCTTCTCAGTTGGCTTTTGTTCTGCTGCTCTGTATGTGTATGGTAATTGACTGAGTGCTGCTGCCTCCAGGTTTTAATTCCTTTGCTATTTTTGTAAGCATTTTAGCAGGATTAACTGTTAAACTTTTACTTCCCTTTTTTTATGAAGAGCATTTATGGCCTGCTGCTGTCTGGCCTCACTGTAAGTCTTTTGCAATGTGGCCCAGCATCCTCTGCACATTCCAGTTTTGTGCACATAACCTTCTTTTCTTATGTGTGTATAGTTAGAGCAGGGATAAAGTGTGTTAGTTCCAGGGTTACATACTCACAAAAACTGTGTATACTTGCGTATACAATATTTCTCTGTTCTCATTTTCAGATCTCAAGAAGGTACTTTTTAAATTTAAGAGTTTTAAGTTAATTAAAAAACAGTAACATTTAAATCTATAATCTATACATATAAATATAAATGATATAAACAGTTCCACAACAATAAAAAGACAAACAGTCTTGATTTCTAAGCATAGGTTATGCAAGTTTAAAAGTAATCTTACCACAAACATTGACTAGTATCTACTGTAGTGTTTTCCCACCAAACATTGAAATAAAAGAATGAGAGATCTGCCGACTTAACACGTTCTCTAACTTTAAATGGCCAGGAGTATCATCATCACCTTTTTTAGAACAATGAATAAAGCAATTACTTACAACTCTCCAGCTCCAGTGAGCAGGTCTGAGAATCCAGAGGAAAGCGGCTGAAGTCCATGTTGCAGGCAGCTGTCACTGTCACTCTGTTTTCCAACAGATAAACCAACACACCATAGACACATTATAAAAAATAGTCGTCATACAGTTGCTACTGTCACTTAAAAGAATTTCAATTCAACTACAGTCAGTAACACAGTCAGAAGCAGAATGATGTTTTCTATTTAATTTTCAGTTTTTTTTATTTAGCACAAATCCCCAACATAAGTCATCCCAACTCATTTCTTATTTTCTGTGATCTGAATCGATCCAAAGAATTCTTTGTCCTAGTTATGTATTTTGTTTCTTTGGGCTCAACATTAAAAACAATCTGGAAACATACAATCTAGAAATCAAATGGAATCTCAGTCGCTGGCATTGATCGTCATGTAGCTGTATATTATGAAGACACCGTGTCAAGGTCATGTAGATCGAAATCAGTTTGTCACATGAAGCTGATCCTGTTTCCAGCAGGGGGCACCATGACTCAGTATTGACATATAGATGTGTCTGGGCTGGAACACAAAATTTAAAGAAACAGACACACCAAACTCAAAAGTCTAAAAGGTCTCTAGATCAGACTGACCAAATATGACGATGCTTGGAGTGATTCTCTGGGAGGAGTTTGTTAAAGCATAGTACCTGTAAATAATTTAAAAATGTGCCAAAATTGCACAGTACATTTTAAAAGGCTAACACCTTGCTCGGTTTAAGATGTTGGTCCAAGAAGCTTTTTTTGTAAGTCTTGGGATGTTACATATGACGACCAAACTTTGTCCATGTATGTAAAATGTAGTGCGAAGGCTACTCCTTGAAATTTTGTAGGGGGCACTGTCAAGTCATTTTGCCACACCCATGCACACAGTCAATAACACAGGTACAGTGCGGTGAAAAAGTATTTGCTCCCCGACAGAAGTCTTCTATTCTGCATATTTTTACATGTACATTTTTTAAGATCAAAAACCAAAGTAGAGACATGATAACCCAAGAAACATAAAATGCTGTTTTAAATTATGATTTCATTTATTGAAGGAAAAATGCTGTCCAGCCCATCTTGCACATTGTGAAAAAGGAATTGACCCTTCAGCTATCATTCAACCAAGTGACCAAATTCATTTGTCAGTTGGGTTCAGTTTCACCAGACACACCCACATATGATCACTGTCAGGCTTGTTGAATCTAAACATCACTAAATAGAACCTGTCTGGTATTATGAAGTAGCTAAAGGGTCCTAAAAGCAACACATGATGCCACGTTCTAAAGAGATCCAAGAACAGATGAGAAACAAAGTCACTGACATTCATCAGTCTGGAGGGTTACAAAGCCATTGCTGAGGCTCTGGGACTCCAGAAGAACCACAGTGAGAGATATTATCCACAAATGGAGGAACATGGAACAGTGGTGGACCTTCCCAAGACATGGGTCCATTACATCTGGTGTAAAGCTAATACTGCATTCCACAACAAAAACATCATACCAACAGTGAAACATGGTGGTGGTAGTGTGATGAGTTTGGGGCTGCTTTGATTCCACAGGACCTGGATGACTTGTCTTAATTGATGGAGCCATGAATTCTGCTCTTTATCCGAAAATCTGCACATCAGTTCATGAGCTAAAGCTCAACACAAATGGTTCACTGAGCATGACAATGACCCAAAGCACACAAGTAAGTCCACCTCTGAGTGGCTCAAAAAGAACAAAATTAAGTTTTTTGAGTGGCTGAGTCAAGGTCCAGACTTCAGTCCAATTGAAAAGCTGTCACAAGACCTTAAAAGGGCAGTTCATGCTTGATAACTATCAAATGCAGCTGAGCTAAAACTACTCTGCAGAGAAAAGTGGGCCAAAACTCATTCGTGCTGAATTGATACTACTGGGAACGCTAGGTCAGTGCTGGCTTCGCCGTCTGCTCAGCTCATGATGACCAGACCATACTGAGCGGGTCAAAGACACAGCGGACAGAATGTTCAAACAATAACAAATTTATTCACAGGACAAAGCACTGCAACACGAATATCAAACAACAAGACAGACTTAATCTTACAAAGGCTGATACTCCATCTTCTCTCACACACCCCATGATGCTGGACGCCAAGGTGGTACAGGAGTCTTCACTTCCAAAAAATGGAAATTCACTGAGCTCTCTGCCAAACAACAACTCCTTATTTGAATAAGATGCAATCAGTGTCACTGCACCAGTTCAGCTCTTTGTTGTTGTCATATACCGCCTTTCAGAGTGTCAACTGGGTAACTTTGTAGATGAACTGGACATGTTACTCTGACATTGACAGACCACTTATTGTCATTGGGTGTTGTGAATATCTACACTGACAAAGCCCAAGGAACTGACTTTCTGTCACTTATAGCATCATTTGATCTCAAGCAGGACTCCTTGTTTTGTGGTACTCTTTGTTTAATAGTGAAACCTTTTTGTGTTTTTAAACTATTTTCGCACATTCTCTGAGAGAACACTGTGTCAAAAGATACAGAAATGTTGTGGCAAGACCCTAAAATGGCAGTTCATGATCAAAAACCATCTAATGTGGCTGAATTAAAACTATTCTGTAGAGCAGAGTGGACCAACATTCCTCCATGGAGATGTAAAAGACTGATCACAAGCTGGAACCAACATTTAACCCCAGTTGTTGCTGCCACGGGACCAACCAGTTATTAGGTTTAAGGGGACAATTACAATTTCACAGGGGTGATATAGGTTTTTAATAAATCCTTAATAAATCATTATTTAAAAACTGCATTTTGTGTTTTGCAGGGTATCTCTGTCTAATATTCAATAAATATAAATATTACTTTGATCATCAGGAAAAGTTCAGTGTGACAAATATGCAAAAATAGGGAACACCTTTAAGGGGGAAAATACTTTTTCACAGCACTATATACTTCCCCAGGAAAGGCAAAACAGGTGTGGGCAGAGCAACCATTCTCTCAACACCACAGGGTTTTAAAGACACTGGTTTTAATGACTACACATTTTTTTGACCAGCAGTGTGTTTAAGAGCCTACCGAAACTCTACAGTAATCCCTCATCTATCGCGAGGGTTAGGTTCCAGACCCCCCAATATGTCCATTTGTGAAATTTCCTCAATACTGAATAGTCCACAGTCAACTGTTAGTGGTATTATAACGAAGTGGAAACAATTGGGAACAACAGCAACTCAGTCACGAAGTAGTAGGCCACATAAAATCACAGAGCGGGGTCAGTGGATGCTGAGGCGGACAGAGCGCAGATATAACCAACTTCCTGCAGAGTCAATAGCTACAGATCCAAACTTCATGTGGCCTTCAGATTAGCTCAGAACAGTGGTAGAGAGCTTCATGGAATGGGTCTCTATGGCTGAGCAGCTGCATCCAAGCCTTACATCACCAAGTGCAATGCAAAGCGTCGGATGCAGTGGTGTAAAGCACACTGCCACTGGACTATAGAACAGTGGAGATATGTTCTCTGGAATTTTGTGCATATTATATGTAACTCTCCTGTAAAAAACCTTCCTCCTGTGATTTTATTGTGGATAGTTTAACAAGAAATTCAGGTCTACACTTAGAGTGACTGAGTGGCTTCAATAAAAGAGAAAATGAATATTATATCATATATAATTCCCACAGTACAAGAAAAATGAAGAAATGAAAAAAATTAAGAGAAACTGTCGAATAGCAGAACGATGGTGGAGAAAAAGAATGTATTACCTATCAATTACCAAATTTTCCTGTCTGTTTACCATAAAACAATTAAACAGACAAGAAACGCTCACTTCTCCAAAATGATAACTGAGCTTAACAACCCAAAACTTCTCTTTGCAGCCACTGGCAATTTAATTAACCCTGTTTATATGAATCCAAGCACTGCATGTACCAACTACATGTGTGAAGATTTTGAGGTCCACTTTAGAAGTAAAATCTAGACTATTCGATTGTCTTTATCGTAATGTCAGCATATGAATTCTTACGCCCCAGAGTCATTGTGTGTACATGAGGGAAAACTAGGGGGTTTTGGGACCCGTCGCAGTTCAGAAACAGTACTGGTCCAGACAGTAAATGACCTGAGGCCCAGTATAGAAATGAAAACAAAACACCTGCCTTGGTATTACTGGACTAAAGTGCTGCCTTTGATACCATAGGCTACTTGATTCAGACATCATGAGCTAATGGGCCTCACTAGTTCTGTTTTTAGCTGGTTCAAATCCTATCTCATCAATAGAGATTTTTAAGTAAGCCTAAAGGATTGCTCTTCTAAAACTACAAAATGAATCATGGCGTTTATCAGGGTTCTATTTTAGGTTCTATACTTTTAAATCTGTACATTCTGCCATTTAGAAACATCATCAGAAGGCACAACATCAGTTTCCATAGTTATGTCGATGACACCCAGCTCTCCATCGCCACGTCTCCTGATGACATAATTGTTGCCCTTTTTAAGGGTATTTTAGAGATCAAGTCATGGATGATAGCGAATCTTCTACAACACAACCAGCACAAACTGAGAAAATCTTGGGGGTATTGTTTGTATTATTTTTTATTACTTTTCATTCATTTAATCAGTAAAGTGTTTGTGTTATATACCATTTATATGAAAAGTGCTATATAAACAGGTTCTGATTGACTGAATAATTGAAAGCAGCCTAATATATAAATATTTAAGCAAGTCTATATAATGGAAGTTGAGACTATTTACTGCAAATCTACTGCACTATACAATACAGCTTATCATATAAAAACTATTGTGTTTCAGATGTTTCTGAATGTATATTTCCCTCAGTTTCCAAACATCACTTGGTTTCATTGCATTACAGGCAATCTGGAACTCATGAGGGAATTGAACCCTACTTGAGTTACATAATCCATCTGAGTGAGCATCACAACTACATAGTTTTGTCCAAGGTGCTTTACTTTTGTAAGGAAATGCACTGCAGACGGTCCATATTAATCTGTAGTTAAACTGCCGTAGCATGCAATGAAAATGCAGTTGTGACTGTTTAATATTGTTCAGAAATGATTGGAACCAATGACTGTCTGGAATTGTAGACAAAAATCTTTGGGAAGTAGTGTATAAAAAAATAAAGGTTAAAACTGGTTAAACCCAGCTAGCCGGGTTTTATTGCCAATACTGAACTCCCAAAAACAAGAATTCAAACACTCCCTGCCTTTTTACTGGTTATGGTCTTTGCTGTGAAAAAGGTCAACTAAAAAAAGTCATATTCAACAGCAGAGATTCTGGAGTCTGATTGACATATTGGTCTTTAAATGCATGCCAGTAAGTCAAATGCTTAAATGCTACAGACCTCAAACTGTAGAGTACATGACCATCAGGAAAGACGCGCAGCATGATGTTGTCAGTGGTGGTATCATGGATGAAGGACCTCTTAGAGTGGACAAAAAAGACATCAGGGACCCAGATCTTCTTCACCAGACGTCCATCAAACGTCATGCTCTTGTTGGTGCTGCTGGTAAACGACAGACGCTCATCCTTCCAGTAGTGCCTCAGGTACAAGGTCATAGTGAAGTCCTGGTGGAAGCACAGAGTGCATATGAAATTAAAACCAAGGACTTAATGACCCCACAAGAAAATAACCATTTGTTGCAGTTCAATTACTGTTTCACTGGGGCTCTAAATACATTAATGGACAACTAGGATATAACCACATGCAGGAAACAAAAAAATATATCTCCATCTACACTGAATTTACTTATTGTTTACTTTAGTGAAACAAATACTCTTGTTGAGATTTTTTTTTAAACTTATGGCATGCTAAAATGAAGTGGGAGCACAAGAAGAGTCACCAAGTGTGATAACTGACTGCAGTTAACAGCTGCCTGTCCTTAGCAGATAGGATAAGTTACACTGGATGTAGACTCCAGTGATGTCAGAGTTTCTTAATTTCACATTTTGAAATTTCTGAGCCCATTCTTCTATGAAAAGTTGGGGGTGTTAAGAGAAGAAGTTCAGGAGGTCACAGTAAAGAATGAAAGCTTCTCTTCTCCAGAGTTGTGGTCATTTTGAGAATCTAACATTTGTGACCATTATTGTTTTTTTTTGAAGGTTGGAGATTTCCAGTTGTCTCCGAGAGAGCCCCTCATTTTTATGTAAACATCCGACACAGGTATTTCATTTGGGTAAAAGTTTGAGTTAGCAGTCTTCTCAAAAGGTCTCTGAACTGTTTGGATCTTGCTCTAGAATGCAGTCAGCAATAAACTGTTCTGTTTCTTGGTACGCGACAGTGATGTTCTGTTTTTGGCTGAATTTGGTTTTGTGTTTGGTTTGTTTTCTTCTTGCTACTCTCCCCTCTCTCCAAAAGTATTGAGACGTCTGCCTTTACACACACATGAACTTTAGTGACATCCCATTCTTAATCTGTAGGGTTTAATATGGAGTTGTTCCACCCTCTGCAGCTATAACAACCTCAACTCTGCTTTGAAGGCTTACGAAGGTTTAGGAGTGTGTTTATGGGAATTCTTGACTATTCTTCCAGAAGTGCATTTGTGAGGTCAGGCACTGATGTTGGACCAGAAGGCCTGGCTCTCAGGATCTGCTCTAATTCATCCCAAATGTGTTCTATTGGGTTGAGGTCAGGACAGTTCCTCCACACCAAACTAACTCATCCATGTCTTTATTGACCTTGCTTTGTGCACTGGTGGCAGCCATGTTGGAACAGGAAGGGGCCATCCCCAAACTGTTCCCACGAAGTTGGGAGCATGAAATTGTCCAAAATGTATTGGTATGCTGAAGCATTAAGAGTTCCTTTCATTGGAACTAAGGGGTCAGAACCAACCCCTGACACCCCCCCACCCCACCCCCACCCCACTAAAGTTTACACTTGGCACAATGCAGTCAGGCAAGTACCGTTCTCCTGGCAACCACCAAACCCAGATTGGTCCATGGGATTGCCAGACAGAGAAGTGTGATTGGTCACTGCAGAGAAAACATCTCCACTGCTCTAGAGTCTATTGGCAGCGTGCTTTACACCATTGCATCAGAACTCATCACTTTGCATATCACTTGGTGATGTACGGCTTGGATGCAGCTGCTCGGCCATGGAAACCCATTCCATGAAGCTCTCTACCACTGTTCTTGAGCTAATCTGAAGGCCACACCAAGTTTGGAGGTCTGTGGCTATTGACTCCGCAGACAGCTGGTGATTTCTGTGATTTTATGTGGCCTACCACTTCGTGACTGATTTGCTGTTGTTCCCAATTGCTGCTGAACGTGGAATATTCAGTATTGAACAAATTTCACAAATGGACTTATTGCACAGGTGGCAAACTATCACGGTACCACACTTGAATTCACTGAGCTCCTGAGAGCGACCCATTCTTTCACTAATGTTTGTAGAAGCAGTGCTTCTACAGACATTGCATGCATGCCTAGGTGCCTGATTTTATATACCTGTGGGCATAGAAATAATTGGAACACTTGAATTCAATTATTTGGAAGGGTGTCCCAATACTTTTGTCAATATAGTGTATCTCTTAAATAAAAAAATCCAGTAATGCACCACTAACAGAAGAAAATCTTGTATGCTATGAAACAAAGAGTGAAATCAACTGTCACAGTTTATGAAAGAACCCAAACAGAGGCTGTATGTCACATTAATCCTAAATTGACAAGGTGAGATACATGACTGATAGAAGCTGGACAATGAGGGAAATCTGGCTGTATTGGAAACCATCAAAAAGCCTATCAAAAGGGAAAAACTCGCTCTTCTCTATTTTTGCTCTGCAGTTGTCAAAATGTAACTAGATTTCATCAGTTGGTTATCTCCTTTCAAACAGATTTCATGTTATTAGCAGTCAATCTTCCCTCCTGAGAAACAAAAAATGATCCTGACTATTCAGAGCTTCGCAACTGTACAACTTTGAAATGAAGGATCACAGAGAACTTACTGAATTTAGAAATTCTTTGTTTATTGTCACATTAATTGTGCCATTGTTTATCATTGTTGATGTTATTTTAATTCTAGATAGTCAGTCTCAGCTGGTAAATGGTAAAACAGCTTATCTCTCTTCTGCTGTCATGGACAGTGTGAGATCCCTGGACAGTGAGACAGACAAGCTAACAGCTCTACTGAGGAAGTGAGGGGACATCCATTAATTTAAAGTTGTGTGTTTACAGGAATTACTCTGGACCTTATCATTGCTGTCAACAATTTCAGAAAGGAATGGATCTGAGAGCAACATGCATAGAGGCAGCAGATTAGTCACTTTCATAAACAGGTGATACCACCCCCACATGGTCATAAAGAAATGTTTCTGCAGCCCACATATTGATACGTCCATGCCACATAAGAGATGTCATCTTGGTTAGTGTTTACATCCATCTTTGTTAACCTGACAGCCTAGTGTGGTGTCATCCAGACTGACTTTAGGACTTTTGACCCCAGTGTTTTCTTGTATTGTATTGCGTACCTTATTGAATTTTTCTATTTATGTAAAACTTTAAGGGATCTAAAAGATCCCCGGTTCATGTCCCTGCCTTCCCGGGTTCTTTTGGTGTGGAGTTTGCATGTTCTCACTGTGCATGCATGGTTGTTTACCAGGTTCTACAGCTTCCTCCCACAGTCCAAAGACATGCTGAGGTTAACTGATGATTCTAAATTGTCCATAGGTGTGAATGAGAGTGAGCTTGGTTGTCTGTCTCTATGTGTAGCCCTGTGATAGAATGGTGACCTGTCCAGGGTGTACTCTGCCTTCACCCTGAGTCGGCTGGGATAGACTCCAGCCCCCCCATGACCCTATAGAGGGTTAAGTGGTGTATAGATAATGGATGGATGGATGTTTTTAACACACAGTTTCCTTTGTAGCATTACTTGACTACAGCTAACTAACTAATGGATGGATTTATTCACAGCTCAACACATAATCACTGTCCATTGCAGATAAGACAGATGTAAATAGGTTTTGACAAAAAAGAAGCTTCTGAAAAAGTATATTTCATTTTGTAATTTATACACATAAAAAGTTAACTGATTACTATGTGCATGTTTATATGAAGTTATGAATATGCAGGTATATATCTTTATATAAAAATTTAATTATCATTATGAAATTATAGAAAAATCATATTTTGCTTTTCTTTTTCATGTTATTACACTACCACTACTACACTATTTTATTTTTCCACATGACGCAGAAAAAAATCAAATTCCATTGCATCTTACCACAAACTGTCTCCATCTGTCAGTGTAATACCCTGTCACACTTATGTGGAGAAACAGGTTTTCTTACCATATCAACCTCTGAGATGCTGTCCAAGCTCTCCACCTGAACATCCACTCCAACAGGAATTGCAGGACCTGCCAAAAACAAGTGGATTATGACCAAATAGTACACTACCTACTGTAAAAATACATAAGTGAAGCTGTCCAGCTGGCAAAGTTTGCAGCTGCCTTACTCCACTCAGTTCAGTGAATGTTTTTGACACCCAGTTTCCTTGGAACATAGCTTGACTGCAGCCAGCAGTTGGATGGATTTATAAAATCCTTCTCTGAGTCTTTTGCTGTTCTGCATTTTTCAGGCCTAGTTTTTTTTGTTTTGTTGTATTTGTGGTAGGCCCGTTAACTTGTAGGTTTGTAGGTTTATAATATCTTGTACAATGATGCACAGTGACAGTTCTTGATTATTAAAAAGCAATGATTCACTCTAACAACCATTACTTCCCTCTTTATCAATATGCTAATGACAATGATGAAGGGAAATGTTTCAATTAGTGTTTTTAAATGTGCAAATCTGTAAATTCCCTTGTAACAGTAAACCTCAACACAACATAAAAATGTAGATTCTGTGAAAGTGGAATTCATGGCAGAGCTGTTGAATTAGATTCCATAGGTGTACCTAAAAAGATGCCAGAGAGACAGACAACCTTCAAGTCAACATAGTACGAGTACCTACCTTGGAAATAAAACCACTGAATGTTAAATTACAGGCAGTGGAAATTAAGTTATTGTTAAATGTTAAAGAACCAATATAACAAGTTTCAATATTTACATACATCTGCAACGAATTTTAACACCTTCTCATAAAACAGTTTAATGAATTTTAAAAAATCCTTGGGAAATACACTTTTAAGAGTTTTGAAGCTACATTTAGCAGGATAGCAGTCAATTCTTTATGGTCTACTAAATAACTTGTGGATTTAATAGAACTATAATATTCTATAGAATTATGCTTATTTTATATTAACTAATTTATACATTAATATACTATTAGCAGGTTATACATCAATGTTGACATTTTGCCTAAGCAAGACAAAAATTAAATCCATTAAAATAATGCATAGGAACAAATCTGCAAGTGAATGTTATAGCTAGCTTGGTAAAGTAGAGACTACATGATTTAGTGGAGAGGGCATAAGATAATTGGACATGGACTTCACCTATGTAATCGTAAAAACAAAATGTTAAATATAAAGACATTCATCATTAGTGGAAATTAGGTGGTTTAGAATGGAATACTGAGTAGAACACACAATGCAAATTAGTTTGGTTCCAGCTCACATGTACACCGATCAGGCATAACATTCCTACCAACTCCCTATATTGTGTTGGTCCCCCTTATGTGGTCAAAAATACTCTGAACCATTGGGCATGGACAAGAGGACCTCTCAGGGTGTCCTATGGGGACTGGAACCAGGACGTTGACACTGGATCCTTTGGGTACTCTGGCTTGTGCAGTGGGGCCTCTGTCAATCCAATTTGTTCACTGCATCCTGTTGATGCTTGATCAGAATGGGCTGTAGGAAGTTTGGAGGTCAAATCAACATGCTGGGTGACTGTCATGTTCCTCAACATGTTCCTGATTGTTTGATGTTTTTGCCATGTGGTGGGGTGCATTTTCCTGCGGGGGTAGGCCAGTGACATTTGGGATTTCCATTTGCATGAGGGAGTGTGCTTGTTGTGGGACAATGTTTATTTGGGTGTCTAAGTCTCATCAACACGGATGTTAAAACCCAAGGTTTTCCAGGAGACCACCTCATAGTACCAATGTGATCAATGTTATTCACTTCACCTGTTAGTGGTCATGATGTTGTGGCTGATCAGTGTATAAATCACTTAATTAAGGAAGTTTTTAGCTTTTTTGTGGGTTTGTAGTTTTTGCATGTTTTTTGGTTTCAGTTTTTCCACTGAGTTTTATGTCCCGATTATGTATTGATTTAACACTGTCCTGATAAAATATATCTTTTTTTAACACTTCACCAGTCTGGCTGCTCTCTTTGTCCACACCTGGGTTCTCTGACCCGCCGTAACACAGATAGGGACCATCCTAAAAGATTTTTGATACATCCAACTAAATTAATCAAACACCAAACATCTGAATTTGAATTACACCTACAAATAAGGTAATCTAAACTGTACGTAAAGAAAAGGTGTATAAATGTTAATGTTGCAGATGAACTGCAGAAATTAACAGTGGACACTAGCACGTCTAACGGTGTGTTGAGCGTAATAAACAAAATAGTTCCTCTGTGGGAATCAATAAAATTTTGTGTTTATGATTCTGATCCCCGAAGCTGATCTGTCCCTTGACCTATATTAAGTTAAGATATTATTTAAATTATGTAAAAGTTTTGGAAACTCAAATACAGAGAATGGGATTTAGATTTTAAAAGCGTATTACTGACATGAAACCTTTTAGTACCATGTGAACTCATTATGGCATTTTGCCCAGTTTGTCAGTGTGATTTAACTTGTGTGAAATCCAGGAACTGGCAGATGCCTCATTTAGAGAAAGTCTGAACGACGGATCAGGTCAACAGGAGGTAGAACAAGTGACCCAAAAACAAATCGGAATTCTGTTTGTGGGTCATTTCAGTGGAAGAAGAAAATATTCAAGCAAAACAATTTGGATATTAACAGTTTTTGTTTTTTCAAAGGTAAGTTTGTACTGTATGTGCGAGTAGTAAACATTGGATAAAGTTAGTTGTTTTCTTCATGACTGATTAATTTAACCACTTTTTGCTTTAACAGTATATGAACTGTACATAAAGAACACAGATATTCTATTTACTGCTACTGTTTCATCTCTCTTCATTAGAGCATCTGACCTACATCAGGACAACAGCATTTCATGTGACCGTCTCACATGTCATCAGTGGGCACACACTTAATAGTTAAAGCCAAAGAGCAGGGAAGATTTACAGGCGATTTGAACCACTTTGCATCACTTTTCTATACAGTCTTTAATCCAAAGAGATTATCAGAGACGCTAAATGCTAGATTAGAGTCACCAGAGTGAGTCAGATCAGAGGTTGAAGAGGGATTTTGTGTTTGTGATTATTCTTCACTTACTGAAACAATGACATCAAAACTGTTGCGCTTCTTCTCACAAAATATATCAATGGTTTTATACTTTCCTCATGGCCACATCAACCAGTGTTCCACGTATTAAATATAAAGACACTGATTCAAGGAGCTTGGGGCGAAATGGGGTCAAATGGCCCAGAATTTGTGGTAGTCCTACTGCTATAATATCCAAAATATCAAAGAAATGCAAAAAACAATAGTCACTGAGCTACAAATGTGGATAATCCTGCCCCCTTACTACCTTCTGCTTCACAGGTGAGCTATTCAGAATGAGCAGCAGTGTCACAGTCCATCAGGTGTATTTATTACAGCCACAAGCAAAGCAAACCTTAAGTTCTGTAGTTGGCTGCCAGAGCAAACACGAGTACCATAGACCAGGTGAACTATTTTATAACAGATGGCATTATCCCCGCAACAGTAGGACAATCCTTAGTGTTTGCATGTTGCACCACTGATGTGGCTAACATTACCCTTCCCTTTCATTATCAATCACCAGTCAGAGCTACTGGGGGAATATGAAGTTCAGAGGCATTCAAAGATGGTAGAAACTTTAAGAGTGATTTGAAACCAGTAAAGAAGGACTGGGAGCTTACTGTGTTTTCATGTCACCTGCTGTGCTTCAGTTCAGGTTAAACTGAGCTGGTATCACCTCTTTTACATCAGCCTGCTTCTCCTCTGCTCTCTGTTCTAACATATACCAGATTTTATTACAGCTAAATTCCCAGTCAAACTCTTTTTACTCAAATATTTTGTCTGTTTCTATTGTAAGACAGCTGAGTGATGAAGAAAAAACACTTTTTTCTGCTCCTCAGTTCCTCAGTGTTTTTTGAACTGTGTTGTTTCTCATGCCTGTGTTTGTGTTTTTGTACCTGACAGACATTTTTTCTTTCTGTCTTCTTTTTTTAGCATTATGTTTTCTCTGGATTAGTTACTTTTGATATTCACATGAACTTTTAATTCAGATTTTTCCAGAATCTTCAGCCCTGTTTGATTCGACTGGAGTTTTCTTTTGCTCAGCCTGCTGGTCTGTTGCATCTGCAACAATAATTTTTACTTATTTTTACTTATCAAGGTAGAAAATTAAGACATTTAGAAATGGGATATCTTAGAAGAGTGAAGAATAAGAACAAGTATGTATTAAATGCATTTCTTACTGTACTTTATTAATGAATGCTAATATTAGCTTGAGAATTCTGAATTCCTGTTGGATTTATAAAACTAAAATCAGACTCTTCTTGTGCAAATAAGAGTCTTAATGTGTCTGACAGAGTTGACAGAAATGTAATTACAAGTTGCATAAAATGTTGGATTTTCAGATAAATGTTCAACCAAAAACCTCCTGTTTCACAAAACTACTGGATGACACCTATGTCTACTAATGTAACTATTTCGAATTGATGTAGTATTAAAAAAAATAAACTTGTGACATGCACACACACACACACACACACACACACACACACACACAGGAGGTTTTTGGTTGAACATTTATCTGAAAATCCAACATTTTATGCAACTTGTAATTACATTTCTGTCAACTCTGTCAGACACATTAAGACTCTTATTTGCACAAGAAGAGTCTGATTTTAGTTTTATAAATCCAACAGGAATTCAGAATTCTCAAGCTAATATTAGCATTCATTAATAAAGTACAGTAAGAAATGCATTTAATACATACTTGTTCTTATTCTGCAAGCCATTTCTCATTTCTATGTCTGTTCAGTTGGGACAAAGTGTCATTTGTGGGGTAACAGCTGTCTGATGGCGTAACAGACTGGTGCCTGTGCTAATCTAAACAGCAAACAGGAGGAGCCACTGCCAGCTTAATCTACTTGTCACTGCTGAAATGGGGACTGGCGTGCAGTTAGGCAAAGCCAGCCTAGGCTAACTCTACAGGCAAGCTGAATTACACTGGGTGAAGCTAGCAGCTAAACTATACTCTAGTCACCTCAAATTAAGCTGACATCTCCAGATGGTCTCTGGATGAAACCGACCCATACAATGGTGAACACTGCTTCAAGCTTGAGCCACGAAAAAAGCAAACACAAACTGTGCTGATTATTACAGCACTCCCCTGAGCTTATTTCCGCGCATAGATGACACACAGGGATAGAATGTCCCTTTGGTGTTCTGGGGGATAATGGAAATGACAAGTTTCTGCTGTTGGGGACTTTTCATAGGCTGACACTCTTCTTGTGCAAATAAGAGTCTTTCTGCTGTTTGATGCTGGGCTGGTACTGTATGTAAGTTTATTAGGGCTTCTACTTTGCATGAGTTTTATGAGACCAAAGTTCTGGGTGGTTGAAAATAAATTTGTTAAAAGACTTCACAAAGCTTTGTAGATACCAGAAAAATTGAAATTTGTTAATTCTCGATGAGTTCTTCATTGCAAATGACCCTATTTATACTCAGGGCCAACCAACACAAGCTGACCATGATAACGATATAATACCTAAGCTGGAGATAAACACGTTTAATCAATTATTCTTCAGCCAGAAAACCTGTTTAAAAATCTGCATAAAAATGTTTTATGAGGGTTAAGACAGAAGCTGATAAATGAGTCTGCATTTATCTGTAAGACATACATGAGTGACTCTGATGTCCACAGCTGCTTTTTATGTTTTTTTTTTAAATATCCACAGCCATCAGAAGGCAGTGCGACTATTATGTTGATAAATCTCAGCTTCTACTTTGATAAGTGCTGCATCAGAGCACAGGGACATTACACATCACTTTTATACCTTCATCAGATCACATGCATGACATCAGACTGCAACAAAATAACCTCCAATCACCCCACACACACCATACTGTCCTTTTTTTAAACTCTGGCTTCTGCCTCTCAATGCAGAAAACATCTGGTTGCCAGACTTCATCAATCCTGCCCATCATGGCCTTCTTTCAACTTTCTTTTCAACAATCTTTTCATGCTTCATTCATGAAATGCAGACACACATCCGTTAGAGTATGATGTGAACAAAAACTGCCACTTTTACACGTTATTACACTTACACTCGTGATTATCAGAGCATAGTCATGTGATCTGAAACAGCTGTGGTTCTGGAGGCCAAGAGGGCTTTCCCCTAATGGCAGAGGTCATGCTGTTTGATCCCCAGCTCCTCCTAAGACAGACATACTTTTACTGAATGCAACTGTGTGCCTTTAAGGGCTGAGTGGATAATATAATAAAGTAATAGGCTACATGAAATAGCCCCCCTTACACTTTGTGACCTCTGGTAAATCCACAGCACGGCTAAGCCACCACATTTTCTGAAAAGCACACAGTGGCTTTGGTATACAGTTAACAGATCATAACATGCCTTGCTCTGAGCCCATACATCAAATGAATTGGCCGATGGGCTTTTTATCTCTTCTCTTCTGCATGGATTAACAACAAGCTTAACGTGTTATCTTATCGAGGATTAAGAGCAATAATACACCCCACACGTTAGCCACACACCCCTCCCCCCTGTCCATTCAAAGACTTGAAGCATCTGTCTCTGGTACAGATCAGATGAATATATGTATGTGTACAACTATGTATGGCTACATATGTAATGAAGCCGTGGGACTTCACCTGGCAGGCAGGTGTGCTAATCAAAAATCACGTTATTGAAAATGCTGAATCAGATGTTTTACGTTTTTGACCTGTACTGGCAACTAAAAGTCAGGAAAATCTTAGCCCCAGCCATATGTTTGCCATTCACAGATCCACACCAAAGTCAATGGAGACAGAGTAAGACAATTTTGTTTAGAGATTCATAGTAACATTATTTTGGCAGCCCCATTTTCCTTGACCTATTGTCATAATTAGGTCCATATTTCTTTTAATCAACACTTTGATACATTAAACAGCTATCTTTAAAAACTTGTGCTTTGTTTTCTATTAAGAATAATACAACTTCCCATGGGCCCTGGAGGAAAACTTTTATTTTTAGTTGGTTTTTAGTTGGTTCTTATTTTTAGTTGGCCTCATCAAACTCTTGGGAGCAATACTGAGTGCGAGAGCTTCTTCTCTTTCCTATTATAAGCTGCTTTTGTTCAACATGAGTGGGAACAAAAATACCTTAGAAGGTCTGACCTTTTTCACATTCTCATAATACTGTATCTTAAGATTTGTTAGACAAGCAGTGGTATTTGCTTTAAAAAGTATTGCACTTGATGAGCTACTCAAGAATGCAAAGATTTACTCTACGCGGTGTAAATTAAACTCTTCAGCAAATACACAGAACATTATATTTGTGATGAGTACAATCTTGATATTTTATCCTGTTAGATGTTTTCTAACAATGCTGCCAGATTTAAGTGTGTCTATAATAGCTTTTAGATTTCTCTTTAATAAATAAAACCTCATTTCTGTATGTACATTCTTTACCCAGCAGATTTTGTCATATTTCCAGAAGACCAAAAAGGCATTTTATAACTCCATGTATATTGTGTCCACCTGCATCTTACTGCCTGCTGTTGTGTGCTGTGCTGTTTCAAGTGCATCATTGCACAGCCTACACCTGGGGTCCTGTCTGGTGTTGTAAGACCCCAGCCTCTATTCATCATGTGCCGAGCTCCTTTTCTTGTGCTGACAGGATTAGTGCCTCTGTGCTGTCTTTCAGACCAGCCTCTTCCAGCCACTGGTGATCTTCTTCT
Source organism: Dascyllus trimaculatus (assembly GCA_024666655.1). Lineage (NCBI taxonomy): Eukaryota > Metazoa > Chordata > Actinopteri > Pomacentridae > Dascyllus > Dascyllus trimaculatus. The sequence goes on along the minus strand of CM045462.1, from coordinate 1,207,018 downwards.
ACCTGTCAGTGGTAAATTCCAGCAGGGGCTTGTCCTTCCATGATCCTCGTCATTATCAGGTCTCTGCTGCCTGAGGTATTCATGTTGCAGGTCATCACAGGTGGCCAGTCTTTCTGGGGTATTCATGGATCTCCGTTGTTTCCTTCTGAGTAGTGGCTCTGATGCGCACTAGTCTGTGGCTGATTTCCTGCAGTCACTTCAAGTTTTTCATTTACCTTTGGGACTCCGTCGTATTTGTAGCTGTCCTGAACATCTGCTATGTTGCCTTCTAGAAGTTCAGCCCCTTCACTGGTGATTATCTTGCCCGTCTTAGATATCCGACCATGCTTGTCCAGTCTGAATGACATTGCAATGTCATTGCTGTAGATCCTGGTGATATGGATCAGTGGATCAATGGATCAATGTCTTGCTCATTTTTGGGATACAGTTTGATGCCACTAATGTAGAGGAGGTGGCGTATGGTCATTGCACTTCAGTATCCAAAGCCACTCTTTGTAATGATCTGGCTTAGCAGGTGCAAGAGGACCTCTCAGGGTGTCCTATGGGGACTGGAACCAGGACGTTGGCACTGGATCCTTTGGCTACTCTGAGTTGTGCAGTGGGGCCTCTGTCAATCCAACTTGTTCCACTGCATCCTGTTGATGCTTGATCACAATGGGCTGTAGGAAGTCTGGAGGTCAAATCAACATCTTGGGAGATTGTCATGTTCCTCAAGATGTTCCTGATTGTTTGATGTTGTTGCCATGTGGTGGGGTCTATTTTCCTGTGGGGGTAGGCCAGTGAAATAGGACCCAAGCTTGTAGGAGACATACGACTGCCCACATGGGTGAATAGAGAGTTGTTTTTTCTTTCTATGCTCTATGCATGGGGTCCCACAGCACATTTTTTGAAGGGGCGCTTCAGGACATCTTTGTAACTTAGCTTCTGCTTGCCGGGATTTCCATGGTGGAGTTCCAGTAGAAGACACTTTTCAATAAGCAGTTGTCAGGCATTCTCCAAACAAAGCTGGCCCATCATAGCTGAGAGGACATAATGAGGGCTTCTGCACTGAAAGTGCGTGCTCATTTTACGACCTCTATGTCGGGTATCCTGCTCTGCCATCTGATGCTTAGGAGTTGCTACAGATACAAATCTGAGTCCTGGTGAGCACATTGATGAGCTTTTGATAAGTATCATGGATTATGGCATCCATATAGAATCATAGAGTTCTTCAGTCCACAGTATTGAAGGCTTTGGAGAAATCAATGGAGACCACATTAAGTGGCTGCTACCACTCAACTGCCTTCTTCCTGGAGCAGTCCCACTGCGTAGATCATATAGATGCAGAGCCTGCCTGCTATAATATACAATACTTCTTATAAAAATGCCTTTGCTCTGTTTAATCTTTCCTAAGACCTTTCCAGCAATGGATAGTAGTGAGATGCCACGCTGGTGTGCACACACATTTTGATCACTTTTTTTTTGTAAAATGTCACAGTAAGGCAATGGTCAAGTCAAGGCACTGGTTTTGCCAGTCTGCATTGTAACTTATTATAGCTATTATAGCTCTGACTTTAAACAGGATATCTGATGGGATGTCATCCTGGCCGGGTGACTTTCTGCTTCTTGTGCTCTTATGTGCTCTTTGTACTTCTTCTAATGTGATTGGTCCACACAGGTCCTCTCCGACTGGTTTTGTTGTTAACCATTTTCAGGCATTTGGGTCAGTTGATCCTCGTTGGATTAGCAGTGTACTGAAGTGATCGTTCCATTGTGCTGTTATGTCCACCACGTCTGTGCAAAGATTACTACCATCTGACTTCACTGGGGTAACTGCATTGATTCTTGGACTGCAGATGGCCTATAGTTCTGAGCAGAGGTAATGCATGTTGTTTTGACAGACATCTCTTGTAACTCCTCAGCCTTCCTGCACCACCAGCTGTCTTTCATGCCTCTGATCTTCCTCTGGATGTCTGTGTCCATAGAAAGTGATGGTTGGTTGAGCATTCAGCTCACCACAGCATAATCCTGCAGATGGTGGTGGTTAGACTTCAGGTGCATCCAGGTATAGTTGTTCTTGTCAGGATGATAAAAAAAAGTGTTCACTACTTCAGCCAATTCCTGACAGAAGACTTCCTTTTCAACATCATGGTAGGTGCATACAATTGAGGATAAAATTATTAGCCCCCCTCATCCATGAAGTTTGTTTTTTTAAATCCCAATTTCTGTTAATCAGATCAATTAATTTTTAACACAGCTTTTCCAAACATCCTAGTTTTATTTTACATGCGTCCATTATTTTATTTTTCACAGTGAAACAAAATTATTTCACAAATCCAAAAACTAACAGGGTCAAAATTTTTAGCCCCCTTAAGAACTGACCTTTTTACTGAGCCAAAACAAAAACCACTGTTGTGCAATCATGTGCTTTAACTTTGTAATGCTCACAGCTTGTAATTAATCAGTCAATCAAGTTAAAACTGAGGGTTGTCCTACACTTTACACACAGTAAAAAAAACTTCATTACTGGTTTGAGCTGTCACTTGAGAAAGCATCATGCCAAAAAAACAAAAGAAATCAGTTTAGACTTTAGAAAAAGAATTGTTGATGCTTACAAAACAAATACAAAGAAATACAAAGTACGACAGCATTTCCAAGTGTCAGGAAGTGGAATGAGAAGTACCATCAAGAAATTCAAAGAGAGCCACACAGGACAGAACAATTGTGGCAGAGGTAGGAAGATAAAGGTTTCAGAGACTCTGGAAAGAAAACTAATGAGAAAAATGTGTCTAGAGATGCTAGAACAACTACCAAAACACTAGCTAATGACTTAGACCAGTCAGGAATTGTAGTGTCAAAGAAGACAGTCACTGGAGCCCTGCACAGAAATGGACTGTGAGGATGCAGACCATGAAAAACTTCAAGTCAGACTGAAGTATGCTGAGGACAATGTGGAGGAAGATTATGCCTACTGGAAGTTTGTCCGTTGTTCAGATGAGACCAAATTAGAGCTCTTTGGCCACAGAAATGTTGCCTTGTTAGCAGCTTTAAACTTCTTCAGCCTGCGACCCTTACAACCGCCACAGGAATTCTGTCGAGCCTGGAGTTGGGTCGAGCTTTCCTTGGCATACCATGCATTGCACTGGGCTGAAGGCTGTTGGCATCACGCCCCCAATGGTCAGCCTTTCTGGGCCTCCTCATCTGTTGGTACGCGGTACACTGGAGTGCAACAGGCCTTGCAGATTAGGAGGTTGTTATGCAGTGACAACTAACTTGCCTGCTGATGCCATCCACTAACCTCTTTCATGGTTTTCTGCATGCCACCTGGCAGCTATGCCACGTTTGTCAACCAGCACTCCGCTGCTGGTGCCTCCTTTGGTTGCAGATCGGAGGTTCCCTCTCCTAGAAGGACTACTAGCCAAGGCTTAAGGGCTCCTCCTTTAATGCTATTTTTCCATGGCTGGGGCTTGGTTGGTGGATGCCAGCACATGCCCACACTCCACTGGGCCTGCACATAGTATCTGTAGGGGCCAAACTACTCTGAAGTCCTCTGAGTACTGTTTAGCCTAGATGTATAAAACCTCCAGATGATGTGTGGTAGCACAGAGAGGTACCGCTGGAATCTTGGTGATGGGAGGCTGTGTACTGCCAGGTGGGGTTGACGCACATGGCCCGCTTTTCACCCATTCAGTGCTAGGCAGGCAAGATAGCTGAACACTGAAGGGAAATGCAACATGCGGCAGTTCCTTTTAATCAGAGTTACAGTAGGAACATTATTAAAAAAGGTTTTGTATAGGCCTATTTCAGCACAAACACTGGTCCCCAAAATTGCAGAGTGCAATAGACACAGATTACATGTTTAAGTTTTTAACTTTTTTTAGTCTGCACACATTGTGTTCTGTGAATGTGAATTGTGTGTTTTTCACTAGAAATACTTTAATGAAATAGCCCCCATTTTGATCGTGTGTACAACAGTCTGAGATCTCCACCCTCAGTGGACAATGGCTCAGACTCATCACAAATCCATTTAACCCCTGTCCTGCCTCATCTAAATGCACCAAGTCTCCCTCAGTCCTTCAGTGAATCTGGCAAACATGGTGAGGCATGAAACTTTATCTGTTGCTTCATAGACAGACAGTTTATGCTCATTACAGTGTGCCACATTTAGTCATACTAACTTCTGTCAGTGGCCCACATTGGCAGACCCTCACATACCTGTCAACCTGTCAAACAATCAACAAACTTGTCACACTCATTCACATCTCTATTCCTCTATTTCTGATATAAGGAAATTCAAAGAAAACAGTTGATTTGTTAAAAATTCTCATTTTGTCAGCTATTTATCATGTCTTGTGTTTTTGGGAGAAGACTTTATGAGAGTAAATTGGGCATCCTATATTTAATTACCGTCTTTAAAAACCTCATAGAAACAAGTAAGGAGGAGAAGCAAATCATGTTTGCGCGGATTGCATTCTTGACTTTAACATTCCAAGAGCACCTCCAAATCTTTTGAGCCAAGAGGCCATTTCACAATAGAAATCCACATAAATATACAATAAAACTGTGATGCATGTGATTTTTGTGTCTGTGAAAAAGACAAATGTCCATTATGAACTGAACTATGTACTGACTGCTGGCATGTGGCCCCTGGTGATTTTTGGTATGCGCTGCAGCTACTCATTACGTTACATCATTTTAATTATTTCACACTCCTTCACTACCACCACAGCATTTAACATGACATTACTGTGGCAATCTCATCATTGGAAAAAAGTAGAATCTGTATCTGGTTAGACTGTCACATATACTGATTTTCAAGTTTCAGATAAAAAAAATAAACATTTTAACATGTATCTATAGTATTTCAAAGAGAGATTCATGGTTTAAGAAGATTTCAGTAACAAATGAGCATCACTTTCTAACCTCTTTCCTGAACCCCGTCTTCCTGCAGTGTGTCGCAGAGTTAAAGGGGCAGTCCACCAACTTTACACATAAAGGTCAGTTTATTATGACGCAGCCAATGTGTGAGTATAATGCTGATGATTTGATGACGATGTCTTCAGGGTTATTAACTTGGGCTACAAATTTAGAACAAGAAATGTGTGTTACAAACATCTTTTGGAGGCTTTGTTCATATGAAGAACCAAAAGTCTGGATATTATGGTCTGTGCTGTGCAGATTATGGCCATTTTTTATCCCCCTTTGCCATGACCCAAAGGTGCATTAATAAACCACTGTAGTGGCCCATCAAGTGTTAAGTTCAAAGACAAGCAATTACATGGCATTCAGGTTTTAAACACTTTCAGACTTTCAAATTGGTCACAGTTTGTTCCATTTCAGACTAATATATGCTCACACACAACCCAGTCTTACAAGTGTATGAATAAGTGTATGTCATTTTCACTCTGACATACACCATTAGCTCTGACCTTGACCTAGATCTGGTCCAGTTCCAGTCTCCACATTCACAGACTCATAAACTTTGACACACATTTCTGCTAGGTGCATTAAAGCTGAATAAAAAAAGTCCAAATTCACTGCGTTTTAATGGCAATGTACTGTTTCTAAGCAACATGTGCTGTCATGACAGTGTGTCACATTTCCTCTATTTACACCATTGTTACCTTCATTAACTCACATTACAGCTGTGACGTCACATAGGTTTGTGAGGGTTCAATGATTCGGGATTGGGCCCTCATATATGCAACGTTTTGAATTCTGAATTCAAGGAGGTACAGGTACACTCCTGTCAAGGTCTACAAGCAGCTCAAGGATCGCTGATAAAAGTAGAATGCTATATTGGAAGGACATAAGTCAAGGTCTGAATATAAATGTAAACTGGACAATTCCACCTTCTGGTTTTACAAATGTAATAAACACTCCAGTATACTGTTTTTGCTTTGTCATTGTGGATTATTGTGTGTAGATTGATGAGGAAAAAGTAAAATAAATGATGACTTTGACACATAACAAAAACATGAAAGGGCCTGAAATCTTTCAAAATTTGAATGCTCTGTGTGTTATTTAAACTTAAGATGTCTTATATGGCCTTATTGACAAGAGATATTTGGGGCCAACACTTATACTAATAGCTGACCGTTGCAAAAGCGTGATGATGGTCTAGTGGCCTTTATAATTCCGTTCAATCCACTTCAACTTTATTTATACAGTGCATATTTACAACACACGTTATATCATAGCGCTTAACAGTAAGGTATGAATTAACACAGAACAGAAAAACAGAAAATCCAACAATCCAAAGTGGCTTTTGGATTCCCTATTAGGAAGCAGTCAGTGACAAATTATACAGAGCATTACTAAGGATCCTTCAAATATTGCAAGGAAGTGGGACGTCTAATAGTATAAAAATAACTTATTTCTAAAACATAGCTTTTGGTCAAGTCAAGGCTCTGGTTTTGACAGCATGCATTACAGCTGGTGTTTCTAAGTTCACTCTCTAGCTTTCTGTGGAGTTTTAAGCACATCTCGTGATTTGCTAAATAAAAGCTTTCCACACTTACCTCCGAATGCTGGTCTCATGGTGAAGTCATGATCATCTACTTTGAGTAGATGCTCTGTCTTTGTTTTGCGAGACTTGGTCACATCTGGAGGTTTCTTTGCCAATGAGCTGGGGGAAGATGAGATTCACTGTCAGCTAGCTGACTGAAAAACTGGTTTGGTTGTTATGAGATTAGAAGCAATGCCCTGAAAATGTGAAACACAAAATCCATTTGTTGTGACATCTAAACATAAATTGCGTAGACTGTTTAGTTACTGTCTGCAGATATGATTACAACTGCTTTCTTTTTCCAGCATTGCTATACTGCATTAAAAGACCAAAGAGAAAACATTTTGGTTTTCCAAACTTCCAAAGGACCACAAAAAATGGCTCTGTACTTACAAAAAACAGTCACCCTGAATGCCACGTCTGAAACTGTATTTGAGTTTTTACCTGAGATAATTGTCAGCACTAGAGTGCATGTTTAGTACCCTAAGCTATGTAGGCCACATGCTGTGTTCAGTCATCTCTGAAAATTGATAGACTTGACATACTAATACTCAGTTTGTGCTAACATACACTGATCAGCCACAACATTCTGACCACTGACAGGTGAGGTGAATAACATTGATCACATTGGTACTATGTGCTGTTCTGATGGAAAACCTTGGATTTTAACATCCATGTTGATGAGACTTAGACACCCAAATAATCACTGTCCCACAACAAACACACTCCCTCATGCAAATGGAAATCCCAAATGTACCCCACCACATGGCAACAACATCAACCAATCAGGAACATGTTGAGGAACATGACAATGGCCCAACATGTTGATTTGACCTCCAAACTTCCTACAGCCCATTCTGATCAAGCATCAACAGGATGCAGTGGACAAATTGGATTGACAGAGACCCCACTGCACAAGCCAGAGTACCCAAAGGATCCAGTGCCAACGTCCTGGTTCCAGACCCCATAGGACACCCTGAGAGGTCCTCTGGTCCATGCCCAATGGTTCAGAGCATTTTGGACCACATAAGGGGGACCAACACAATATTAGCCAGGTGGTCAGAATGTTATGCCTGATCGGTGTAAGAGCAGCCTATAAAATGCTGCATGTCTTATTACTTCATTTAAACTACTGCAGGAGGTATCATCATTCTGAGATCCACTTCTCACCACACCTCATTAAAGCAGCACACAGCATGATTTTCTGTTACCAGTCGACTGACTGTAAAGTTTGACACGTTCACAATTTTAATTGTAATTATTGTGTTTCCACACTTACGTGCCATGCTTTGGGTTCTCTACGGTCCCGGCCCATCTCCGCACCCGATGGCCGTGTTTACGGCATTCCCCGGTAAGAACCAGACAGAAAAGTAAAAATAAAGGTTTGGTCAAATAAGGCATCTTGACGGTACAAATCCACAGGTGAGACCGTTAGAAGCCCCGTTCAGTCGGTTCATTCCAGCAGGGCTCAGCCGGCAGCGCATGGTTCTCAGCAGAGGATGGAGCCTTCCCCGGGCATGGCACCACAGCCCGGCTGCACACAGGACAGGGAGTGTGTGAGAGGCCATTCACTGCTGCACTTATCCCCTCACGAGACACACACACACACACACACAGAGAGAGAGAGAGAGAGAGAGAGAGAGAGAGAACATCTGTACCCATGTTCCGTGGTAAACGCACACCACACACCACACACACACGCGCGCGCGCGCAGGGATTATTTGCAGGCTGGCATGACACAACAAGAGAGCCAGATTATTTCCCCCTCTTGTAAATATAAACCTCATCACAAGAGTCACGATTCACTCAGGGACATGGTGAAACACTTTTCTTTGCGACTAGTATTCACACACTGCAGATCAGTTCTGAGGATTTGGGACTCTGGGCAGAACCATCCACCACCTCTCATTTAGTCTTTTGACTTGTTCACACACAATATTTTATGAAGGCTTCTGTCCCTTTGTTCCTACGGAAGCCCTGATCGGCCATGTTCCAACTTAATTTTTTCGCTCTGTTTTCTGGTTATAATGACATCATTTTGTCGTTATCACGCGTTAACAAAATCTGTTATGCCGTGATAATGACAGAATTATCTTGCTTTCTCATTATAGTGAGTTAATTTTCCGGTGAGGTACAAAGCAAAACCAACCCACCAGACCAGAAGGTGCTCTGCTGCCGCTGCACACTACCAACTCATGCCAGGCCTGGACGTGCTCTACTGCAGCTGCATGAGGTTAGTTCAGCTCGTTCATGTGTTTGTTTGTACTTTTGCAAGTCTGTGGAAAGAAGTTATCGGTTATCAGTGGTCTGACGGGTTGGTTTCGGGTTTATTGAATTTACACCACCGGAAAATTAACTTGTTATAATGACAAAACAAGATAATTTTGTTGCTATCACGACATAACAGATTTTGTAATCGCGTGATAATGACAAAATTATATCGGTATAGCGAGAAAACGGAAGAGAAGTATCTCGTTTTCTCGAAAAAATGGAACAGAAAAATGAAGTTGCAGTCTGTGAGGCAGTGAGCAGTGTGTGCATGAAGGGAGGAATCCAGCAGCGTTGTCAAGGATTTGAGCAGACAGGTGACTCTTCTGGCTTGTGCAAAGTCTGTGGCAGCAGAAACAGGCGGTGAAAGGTTCAAAGTGGAGGCTGGATGATACGACAGGGAACCAGTCAACGACAACAATCTGGCACTGAGTGATTGTCTGAGCCGGGTTTATTGATACTTCTTTTCCACCAAGAAAAACCAGGTGCTAGTTCAGTGCTAGTGCTAATGTTGGTGCTTAGTTGGTTCAAATCTGGCTCCTCCTAAGAACCTGTTTGCCTTTCCATTGGCAAGAGGCCAAGTTGGAGCCATTGGGTCACCGTAAAACCACTACGCTAGCATCCATTACATAGCAGTTAAACAAACGCAGTAAGTTGATGATAATATCTATGTTTATCTCTATAGATGGTCTTAAGGCTGATTGTGAGGCGGAGGTCCTCCTGTTGCCTGGACACATCCGTGATCACGCTACTGGTGGGACACAACTGTAGCGGATTTCAGGTCAACAGTTTGTGGTAAACTTCCGTGTGTCCCGGGAGTCATTCCAATACATCTGTGATCAGATCAGAGACATCCTGACAAAAAAGGACACTAATTACCACTTGCGTGTCCCTTTCTACCGTTGATGGTTGGTCACCATAACCCCGCCCCCAGCCCCTGACGTACTCGGTGCTTAGCTCTGGACCAGCAAAGAGTTGGTGCTTGCTGAGCTGATTGGAACACAAAGAACTGGTGCTAAGTCAGGCTCTGGAACCAGCTCAGTGGAAAGGGGTCTGTGTGGAGTGTTGATTAGAGGCAGGTGAGCAAGGGTGTCTTGACTTGCCAGACAAATAATAATCCAGTAGCACAACTCTCCATTGTTATTGAAGTTTACTTTGAAGTTAATAATTATTATTTTGACTTACGTTACATGGTGCTTTTGTAATTTCAGAATTCAGCAGTTGCCTTCATAGTGTTCTAACATCTTTCAGGTCTTTGTCGTTTTGCAGCCAACAACTGTACTCTTTTGATCCTGTGTCACTGCTGGTTAAGTAACGTTTGCATAAAACTGTGTCCGGCTGCTTTAGGAAGTTACTGAGGTTTTTAAATATGCATCTATATTTGTGAGCCATTTTTAAAATGTATATCTCCAGTAGAAACCACTTGTAGCTGAGAGCCACTGGGGAGAAACATCTGGAAATACTTAGAGACAGACAAACAAGTTGTTTTGTTTGTTTTGTTTTGTTTTTTACATAAAATGTATCTCTTAAGTGAGAATGTCTAAAAGTAAACAATGGCTGAAGTCAGAGGGAAGTTAATCTGCTGCTGATCTCTAGTACAAAGCAAGAATCCTCACAGCTTCTCCGACCACACCACTCCCTCATCTGTCTTCATGATTATTTTTAAAAATTCAGTAATGCACTCAGTAAAATTTCATTTAGTGAAATTGAAATTTTAAATGTTTCAAGTAAAAAGGATGATGAGATATTACTATGAATATATTTTACTTTAACCTTCATATACATTACATAAAAACATTTACTGACATTCCCCACAGAACACACGCCACATAGATGGCAGTGCAGTTGAACACACACCTGCAGCATCTGATGTACATGCCTCCCAATGCTGATGACCAGCTGAACAATCACTGACTCAACATTTGAATCCCGTCATCACCAGCAGCCACTGTGCAGCCTCTGAGAAATTCAGCTTATCCTGGATTTCCCTGCCAATCACCACGCACAGCTCCCCCTAAATCAGCCGCAGTATGATCTGGCTTTCTGCCAGTGCTGCCATGGGATGGGATGTATTACATAAAAACTTTGGCCTGACATCTCCATTTTAAAACAAGACAAACCCCTCTAGTTCATTCAGCTGCAATGCCTACCACAGCCATGCTCATGCCATTAATAGGCTTTGTCATGGGTTACTGTGAAGCTGAACAAAAGCTCTGTATGAAGGACACACACATTACTGTTCAGTGAAAAAAAACATATTTATATATGATTGATATGAGATAAGGTATGCAACAGTCTTTGATACTTCTACCTCTGTAACTTCTGACTTCAAAATGGTTATTTCACTCTAAGGCCCTGGAAAAAGTTGTCTTTGTGTCAACTTCTTAAATTCTGAGGGCAAATGCACAGACAGATAAATAAGGCAAGGTAAAGGGGAGCCAGTGAGACTATCAGGGAAATCACAAAGTGGGAAAAATAGAACAGCAGGCAAGAAAGAGACAAAACCAAAGACTGAAGCTGTGTCCCAGTTCAGAGGCTGCATCCTTCGAAGGCCGCATACGTCACAGAGGCTGTCCCATTTCATTAAAACTCAAAGACTCCTTCAAATGCGGCTGACGAATGCGTCCTTCTTTTCCACGGATACGAAAGATGCATCGATGTATCCTACGTAGCCCCAAACATTCCAAGATTCATTGCGCGCTGGTGACAGTTTATAAACAGCTGGAGTTTTAACCACTGACACACAGCTGAATAAAAAGATGGATTCATCAGCGGCAGAGGATTATAGTTTTAGATAAAAGTATTGTGTTACAGCTCACTCCAATAGCTAACCATACAAATGCTGAAAACCTTAAAATTAGTTTTTAAAAAAATGATTAAGGTACGTTATTGATTGAATCGACTGCAATTTAAAATGTTTACTTTCCACTTGGAGAGCTTCTGTGTTTCAGTTATATTTTGTTCTGACCTCGGCCGCCACACAAACAAGTCATTCATTCACCAATATTCACATATTTAATCCTTATTTAAATTATTATATGGAGAAGAAGTAAAATGGTTACTAAATGCTGCTGGAGCTTCTAATGGTGGTAATTATCTGCGTAGACGAATGAAAACATGACTATCTTCACTGTTCTTAGTTTAGCTCCACCAAGTTATCTGATAACATGTTTAACAGACATTATATCTGGTTTCTGTTCAGACAGCAGGTATTTAGTGATCCTCATCAGAAACATTCAGCCCAGAGATTGTGGCGATTTATAATATTTGAAGTTCACATCAGTGCGGATGTTAACAGATTTGAAGCTATCTGAGATACATCTCAGTCAACAAACTAGAAAAGCACTCAGAGAGCTCAGACCTACGCCAAGCAGCTCATTTCCACCATATTGGATTTCCACCCTATGTTATAGTCCTGCATTCATTTTATACAACCTATTATGTTTACTTGCGTGTTGGTTTATTTGGGAAAGAAGACAGACAGCTTCTTCCTATTTAGTGCTGATTTATATATTTATTTATATAAGTATCAGGATCTCAGAATCATGTTGGACATGAACCTCCTCTGTTCGACACAGCCCTTGCAGAAGAGACAAAGCATCAATGTGAATACAGTATTTAACATTAATGGTGAAGCATGATTGGCCATGGTAAACAAACATAACCCAAACAATGAAATGCGAATGGTCAAAAAGGTGCGACGAGCCGTGGTTTAGACTTAGCTCATCCTTCGTTGGCACACAGATATGTCCATATCTCTTGGCCCTCAGCTTCATCCAGTCACCTTTGTCCACATCCTACAAGGGTAAAGAAACCCAATAGAGCATCCCTATCTGTCCCAGCTCTTTCTTTGTTAGGAGAGGTCAGAGATAAACCTGGCGCCTTTGGGCCTCTAGGACGGAGTTTGTTACAGCTGTTAACTTTTCTCTGATGCCAGCTGCAGCGTGGCCTTGAAGGCCTCAAGAGAGAATCTCATAAGACTCATTATCTTTTTAGATGACACAAGAACATACTTGTCCAGCCACACAAGACCATTCTGTTCTTAAGCTAAAGATAGAATGCATACTTGTGCATACACACATGTGCCTGTGTAAGAAACAGTTTCCCCCTTTTGACCTGTCTCTGACCTTCATGTCTTCATTCTAGTCAGCTCTGGTTGTTTGATATGACTAATTCTTCTAATTCACTTTTAAAACTGAAAGGGTATAAAGGCTTTAAATCACACTTTTTAATCTATAAAGGGATAAAATGAAAATCCACCTTAACAATTATTATTATTTATTGCTCATGCCGACGGAGTCGGCCGTGGGTGGGACGGTCACGGCCGTCTGTCTGTCTGTCTGTCTGTATGTGGGTGTGTAGGTGGGTATGTCCTCACCATAACTCGAGAACAAATAGAGATAGGATAATCAAACTCAGCACAGATGTTCATCTTGACCTACCCTGGTCACTCATTAATTTTGGGGTCAAAAGGTCAAAGGTCAAGGCCGCAGGTCTCCATGCAAAATCCCCTTATAATCTACTATATAAGCTTGCAATGATGAACTTTGGTATATCTAAGGGTAGGACTACCACACTGCACCTCTTGGCCTTGACCTTGACCTTTGACCTTTAACTTACTGCCGTCTGTCTGTCTGTATGTATGTAAGTATGTATGTATGTGGGTGCGTGAGTGTGTATGTCCGCACCATATCTCGATAACAAAGACAGATCAGACAATAAAACTCAGCACAGATGTTGATCTTGACCTACCCTGGTCACCCATTCATTTTGGGGTCAGAAGGTCAAAGGTCAAGGTTGCAGGGCTACCAGCCATGTTTAGGAAGGCATCCGATGTGGGTCTGCATTTTGTTTGAGTGCATTCTAGTTATCACTGTGTCACATTAATGGGAAATGTTGAAGAATCCTTCAAAAAGTTCCTGGATCCAGATGGTAATCCAGAACATCACTAAAATGTAACCATCTGTTCTTTGTCCCATTGTCAACACTTTCATTAAAATCGGTTCATAACTTTTCATGTTATATTGCTAACAGACAGACAGACAAACAAACAAACAGACAAACGTCGGCAAAAACATTACCTCCTTGGCAGAGGTATTAGGTAAAATTACAACATCGTCTTATCCTGATGTCAGGATATAAATTTGGCAGTTCGGGTTGCTAGGCAACAGGAGCGGCACTTTAGGACGTCATGACACAAGCAGGAAGTCCGTCATAGGCTAGACTGTGTCATTTAACAAACTCTCATGCAGCGTTCTCATGCAGCCTATGCGTCTTTTGAAGGACCCAGCCTTCGAAGGATGCGAAGGCTGGGTCCTTCAAAGGATGCAGCCCCTGAAGTGGGACACAGCTTATGGCTGTACAGTTCCCTGGAATCTCTGCTGTCAAATCTTAGATATTTGGGGGCCACGTATTAAAATTTGAACAAATTCAAAGAAATTCCATCTTTACTTTTTTTATACATTGGATTGATAGGAAGTAAAAAGTTTATTTTGTGATCATATGGATATCATGGACTTCTGCATTGGCCTTTCTTCAGTGGTTACCAGGCAAATACAGAATGGTTTTCAAGATACTTGTACTTGTTTTGATCTGTATTGATCTACTCTGATGATCTGATCAGCACATTTTAACACCTTACTATCTTCTGTCATTGCCTTAAAAGGCTGAATAAATGTATATTTCTCCAATCTTCCAGTGTACATGAAGCACTTTGGTCAACATGTGTCATTGTTAAATGTAGTCTGTAAATACACTTGATTTGACATGGTCAAATCATCAGAGGTGCAAGGTGTTTTCAGTTCCATGTGCATGTATTAGTCTTTTAGTTTAAGACATTACACACATTATTCACAGAATCATTAATGTTCAGTTATTAGCTAAAATGTTAGTGTAATAAAGTAAAAGTACAATTAACATTAGGGTCAGGACAGCTTTTTCGTTTACGTGTTGATGAACATGCATCAACCAGGTCCTCTTTGCCAGATGTATTTGCAAAATCCCTGCTTTTAATAATCTGATACCAACATTTTTTCTTTTTTGTCTTCTTTGCATTTACCTGTTTTATGCACCTGTTTTACTGATCTTTTCCCATTTGAATGTTAATCCGAACCAAATGGCTAAATGAAATCAGAAGACTCCCTAAAACCACTGATAATATTTAATTAGGACAAATTTTTATTTGCAAATGCTTGATTTGCTTGATTGATTTTTAAAATATAAACATGGACAATGTCAGAAATGTGCCTCAGTGATCAAATTCAAGTCTGAACTCTGTGTATTTGATCAGCTCTCAGAATTGTCCTCAGACTTAGCAGGTGTGTTGCTGGGAACCTGAGGGAGTGCAGTGTTAAGATTGAAGTTGTTTGGATGAGCAGTAACCATTCTGGGGAGTTTAGCTGACTCCGGCATCTATCTTTGCTGATCCTGACATGGCAGCTTTTATTTCTGTTTTGTTTATTTTCTTTGTAACTACAGTGCTGTGTAAAAAGTATTTACAGAAATCTTATATTTTTATATATTTGTCACAAGTAAATGTTTCAGATCATCAGACTAATTTTAATGTAAGACATATGTAGCACTTGCTTAAAGGTGGGCCAATTGCAAAGCTAGGTGAGTTACTAGGTTCTGGAGGAGTTGGTTAAGAACTGAGATTTTTTGCAATTTATAACAGCCGGCAGGTTTATTACAATTTAACACACACACACACACACACACACAAAAAACAATGGTAAAACAATACAAAATAAAAGTCTAGAAAACCCCAAAATAAAATAGTCTCTCTGCATAAAAGACAAAGTAGCAAAATAAAATACAAAATGTCCAGAGTGTCTCTCTTTGAGACTTCTTCAATCCGTCCTTTCTTGTGTCACTCTTTAATGTTTTCTCTCTATATATATACTCTACCCGGGTAAGATAATTGTATGTTAATGTGTGGGTTCCTTAGCTGGAACTCCTTTCAGGCAAAGAGTTGCTCCTTCCAACGACGCCCGAAACAGCTGGCCACACTGCCTCAAACATCCATCAGAAGTAGTCCTCGCTGGGTCTGGCTCGCCATCACATACATCAGAAACTGTATCCAGGTGTCTGAACTAGTCAAAAAAACCAGTCGGAGCGCTGACAGATGAAAACACCACTTGACTCATTTACCACCGTAAGAATGTGCCGTTGACGGTAAACTGAAGCGGTGGGTTTTTATCGCCTCTCACACTCAATTTCACAGCTAATCTAGCTGGTATATATCTATTTTTCTGTTCTTCTTTCTCCGTCGCCGAGCTTCTGCTTCTCCTCTCTCTTTCATTCCGCGCGCGCTGCAGCAACGTCTGCTCAGAATAGCTGCGCAGAACACCAAACAGAGCCGACGTGAGGGAGTTCACCCTTTAGTGGCCGTGCATTTCTATGCAGGTTACACCCTCCCCTCTAGAAATAGCATAAGTCCCTTCATGCTAGTTAGATCTACACCTCATAGATAAGATGATGGGTAGAATCATTGAGGGAATCTAGAGCTCGATTAAAGCTTTCTATGAAGCTCTGGGCAAAGGAAATAAGAGGTTTACCTAACTGTGGGTAATGAAACCGGCCTGGCGCCTGTCTTAACCTGTCAGATTTCCTTACTTCTGTATTTCCAGTAGTCGTCTCATCTACTTTTGTGTCTTTAGTAGTCGTTTTGTCAGTCTCTATCTCATTCACAGTTTGTTGGTTGTGCAAGTCAGTGTTTGAACCGTCATCATCTGGTGTTTGGTCTGTCATGTCACCACAAGTATTACCCAGATCTAACCCCTGCAGATTGTTAATGTCACCAGAGGATTGAGGAACATCTTCATCAGTCTGCTCCACTGCATTATTGGACTCCTGATCAAAGCCAGTCTTGTCAGGATCAGTTTCTGTTTCCTCAGCTGGCATCAGCTGAGTGTCACCTGCAGTAGAGGGCAGTGTGGGTTCAGAGATCTCAGTTTCTGTCTAGCCATTTAACAAAGTGGGATGGTACAGGTTTTTGTTTTTGTCATAGACTCGAATGAATGTCTCTGTGTGGGTCGTTGGTTCACCTTGAAAGAATACATATTCATACTCAGAGTCAGAGTTGTCTGGTTCCTGTGGCTGAGGAGGGCTTTTCCTGGTCCTGAGCTGGCGGGAAGGTTTTGGTTTGTCTGCTTCACTCTCCTGTTCAGCTTCAGACAAGTGGCCACATGGAAGCAAAAGATCCCTGTGCAGCGTACGGGTGGGGCCATTTCCACTTTCTAGCTGAACTGTATAGACAGGTAGGTTCTCCATTTGCCTGAGAACACGGTACACAGTGTGTTCCCATTTGTCAGCTATTTTGTGTTTGTTCCTCAGGCGGACATTTCTGACAAGGACCCTGTCTCCAACTTGGAGGGTCGATTCTCTTATGCGCTTGTCAAACCGCTGCTTGTTTCGTTCAGCCACTTTTTTCGAGTTCTCCAGAGCAATTTGGTAGCTCTCCTCCAGACGAGCTCTCAAGTTGCGGACATACTGGGAGTGGGATGTCAGTTGCCCATTTCTTACAGGCAGTCCAAAGGCCAGGTCCACTGGTAGCCGTGGTTGTCTGCCAAACATTAACTCGTAAGGGCTGTAGCCAGTGACCTCATTTTTGGTACAGTTGTAGGCGTGAGCAAGTGATTTGACATAGTCACGCCAGTGAACTTTTTGCTCATCTTGCAAGGTGCCTAGCATGTTCAGAAGGGTGCGGTTGAACCGCTCAACTGGGTTGCCTCTGGGATGATAAGGGCTAGTTCTCCCCTTCTTGATGCCTGTTATAGCGCACAGTTCCTGTATGACTCTCGATTCAAAATCTCTGCCTTGGTCACTATGCAGACGCTCAGGGAACCCATAGTGCACCAGGAAGTGTTCCCAAAGGCATTTTGCAACAGTTGTAGCCTTTTGGTCACGAGTCGGTAAGGCAATGGCATACTTGGTAAAATGGTCTGTGATGACCAAAATGTCTTTTGTGTTCTTGCTGTCCGGCTCCAGGGACAGAAAGTCCATGCAGACTAATTCCATTGGCCGTGAAGTTTTAATGTTAATGAGGGGTGCTGCCTTTTCAGGCTGGGACTTCCTTCTAACACAGCGTCCGCAGTTCTTTATCTTATTTTCAATGTCTGCAGCCATTTTTGGCCAATAAAACCTTGACCTAACTAAGTCATGAGTACGCTCCCATCCCATATGCCCCATGTCATCATGAAGGAGCTTGAGAACTGTGGGCCTTAGAGATGATGGGAGCACCAACTGATAGACTGTCTGTTGGTCACACTGTCGCCTCCTACACAGAAGACCATTTCTGATTTCAAGGCGTTTCCACTCCTTTAACATCAGTTTGATTTCAGATGTGTCTGCTTTAATGTTATGAGGGGCATTAGTTCCAGCTTCCAGCAACTGAACCACATGGCTTATGTTTGAATCTGCTTCCTGATATTTCTTAAGTTCTTCATCAGAAAAGAGTGGTACTGTTACTTGCCCTGACAACTCCTCTTCTCCATACACATCTGGTACAGCGTCAGCATGTGTGGCAAGAGACTCAACCAGTGTGATGGAAGGTAAGTGGTTATCTGCCTCCTCAAGAAGATGGCGGTGACATAGAGCTGAAACTGTGTCTGAACTCAACCCGAGATGATCCTGGGATGCTGAGAGAAGGCGTGAAGTAAGCTGTTTGATACGCTCTTCCTCCTCCAGCGAAACACTGTCTGCAGCTAACTTGTTGTGTGGCCGCCGTGACAAGCCATCTGCATCTTGGTTAGCTTTTCCAGCTCTGTATTTGATGCAGAAATCAAAGGTAGAAAGGGCTGCTAACCATCGATAGCTGGCTGCATCCAGCTTGGCAGATGTGAGTATGTATGTTAGTGGGTTATTGTCTGTGACTACTGTGAATGTGTTGCCGTAAAGGTAATCATGGAATTTCTCAACAATTGACCACTTCAATGCAAGGAACTCTAGCTTGTGGGCTGGATACCTCGTCTCACTTGGTGTAAGTCCCCTACTGGCGTAAGCGATGACTTGCATTTTACCATCCTGCTCCTGATATAAAGCAGCACCTAAGCCACTTGAGCTCGCGTCAGTATGGAGAACATATGGGAGCTTCTGATTGGCAAAGCCCAATACTGGAGATGATGTCAGCTTCTCTTTTATGCACTCAAAAGCCTTTTGACAGGCAGGCGTCCACCTCTCTGCGAAAGGTTCTTTGGGATTTAGATAGCTGCCTGTAGAGTTGGCTCTCTTTTGGCCCTTCCTGATTGGTGGATAGCCCCCTGTGAGGTCATTCAAAGGCTTTGTGATCTTAGAGTAATCCTTCACAAAACGGCGATAATAGCCGGCGAAGCTTAAGAAAGACTTCAGCTGCTTCAGAGTCTGTGGTTCTGGCCATGTCCTTATGGCTGAGATCTTTTCAGGGTCAGTCTTAACTCCATCTCTTGAGACGATATGGCCCAAGTATCGTACAGATGTCTGAAAGAACCTGCATTTCGTGTGGGACAACTTTAGACCGTTCTCCCTTAAGCGTTGGAGAACATGCTGCAATCTTTTTTCATGCTCTTCGAGGGAGTCAGAGAATACAATCAGATCATCAAGGAACACCAGGACTTCTTTGAGGTTAATGTCTCCCATACACCTCTCCATTAACCTCTGAAAGGTGCTGGGTGCATTGGTTATTCCTTGCGGCATTCGATTGAACTCATAAAATCCCAGAGGACAAACAAAGGCAGTTTTTGCCTTGTCCTCCTCTTCCATTTCAATCTGGTAGTATCCAGACTTTAGGTCCATCACGGAGAACCATTTCGATCCAGAGAGTGCTGAGAAGGTTTCTTCGAGGTTCGGCAGTGCATAAGCATCTCGGATGGTCTGTGAGTTTAGTTTCCGATAGTCAATGCACAGACGAACTTCACCATTTTTCTTTTTCACTACGACGATGGGTGATGAAAAGGGGGATTCTGATTCCCTTATCACTCCAGCTTCCAAGAGCATTTGAAGATGCTTCCTCACAGCCTCGTAGTCATCTGGATGGATGGGTCTTGACCTTTGCTTAAAGGGTGTTTCTTCCTTGAGCTTTATCTTGTGTTTGACTCTGGTAGCATGACCAAAGTCAAGGTCATGGGACGCAAACACGTCAACATAAGTATTGAGACTTTGTGTGACTCTGTCTTTCCATTCCTCTGGAAGAGGTGAGTCACCAAAATCAAATGCCAACTCAGTCTCAGTAGGTTTGCTGGGGGATTCAGCAGAGACACTGGAGCAACTTGCAGTAACAGAGTCTGTGTTAGGAGGATTCTGAGTTTCAAAAACTTGATCAGCAACATGCAGCTCGGCTATAACACAGTTGGTAGGGAGTGTTATGTCACGATCGGTCTCATTTCTTATCCAAACAGGAAGCTTGTGAGGGCCATGACTGGATAATGTGATGAGGCAGCAATCGACAAAGATTCCACCAGGTAAGGTAGAGGTGCTGGGCTGCTCTATTATTGCCAGATTTTCACTGATAGGGATTCTGGAATTGATATGGCCCTCAAGGCAGATTCTCTCACGAGCTGGGATGACCTCCTGCGTGTTGCCTCTTAATGTCATTAGACCAATCTTTCCAGTAGTCTTTGCTGTGTTTCTGAGTTCAAGCGTTTTCAAAACCTGTCTATAGCCATAGACAGTGGAGAGCTCAGATATGTCTCGGTCCTGGCAGTGCTCTGCATATAGCATGTCAAGGGTGTTTGTGCCAATTAGGACTGGCAGATCAATGCTGGAGCGCAGGTCAGGAACAATTAAAGCTAGGGTGGAAACTTCAGGTTGGGCATCAATGAATTCTTTGGCAAAACCAATGTTGACCTCCACATAACCCAAATATGGGACAGCTTGACCATTTGCACCCTCAACATGAAGTTCATCAATGGGTTGGATAGGCTGGTGTGACAGGTTTTCATTGTAGAAGGAAGATGATATTGTAGTCACCTGTGACCCAGTATCTAGCAGGGAGTTGCAGCTCACTCCAGCTACAGTTACATTGGCTGTGCATTTTCGGCCAATTAATCCTGTTGGTATTTTAGGTCGGTGCTTTGGGTTGGGTGTATGTGATGAGACCTTTAGTGCAGCTTTAGGTTTGGGACTTGCAGTGGTGTTGGTTCCAGTTTGTCCCTCAACTGGAACAGAGCTCAGTTTAAAGTAGATCTAGCCTGTTCTTCCCAGGCCTTCTGCTTGGCTCTTAGTGCCTTTCGTTTGGTCTCAACAGCATCAGGATTGGGCTCGCTAGTGCATGAGGTGGCTATGTGCCCATCATCACCACAATTAAAGCAGTACCATGCACATGGTTTCTTGTTATTTTTGCTTGTACTTTCACTCCCTTGTGGGGGGCTCTCTGTTTTGGTCTCATTGGGCTTACTCTTCTTGGGTTTTTGTAGTGATGTGTTAGACCTTTTAGGTACAGACTCACCAAGTGAAGCTCTAAGGGATGTGAGCTGTTCTTGGAGTTGTGTAATTTGCTTCTGTAATTTCTTTGTCACTGTGTGAGTTGTGTCATCTGTAGTAGCTGCCATATCTAGGTCTGGGTACACATTTAGGGGATTGGACTGCACCTTTAATTTTGTGAGGCCCAAATGCTGCTTCATGCGGTTGGACTTAGCAGCCTGTTTATCCTCTTCTGTTCTCAGTAACAGCAATAGCTCAGAAAATAGGGGTGGATTAGATTTCTTTTGCTCAAGTTGGAGAGTGCTAATTAAGCTGTCGTTCCAACATCCTCTGCAAAACTGTTTAAGCAGCTGATGGTCAAAATCACTAGCTGGAATACCACCACCCTTCAAAACTTTATTCAGTATGGTCTGCAGGCGATGCAAGTAGGCTGAGGGCTTTTCACCTGCATTTTGATTTGTATTGAGGAATTTTGCAAACAGTTCATCAACATCATCAACAATCCCATAGGCTGAATCAAGGAGGCTCAGGAAATCATGGGGGCTGGAAAGGGGACCCAGATGCTTGACAATGTTGGCAGCTGGTGGTAGGAGACTTTCTATCATTTTCCTGACAACTTGTCTTTCAGGGATGGAAGAGTCAGCAAGATAGAACTCCACGTTATTATGCCAAGTTTCATAATCAACTTCCATGTTAGGACAGGGACTTTTCCCAGAGAAGTGCTTGAGCTTAGAGGAGCCTGAATAAGTTTGAGACGAATCACTGCTTTTGACAATGTGTTCAGCTATCACTCTTTGGACTTCAGGTGTCTGAATCTGCTCAAGTGACAAGAGGGGAATTGGGCTCTTAGCAGCAGTCGAGGCACTGTGGTACGATTTTGTGACAGGTTGGAGGGCAGGACTAAGTTGGTGGGCCTGAGTTTGATCTGGCGACGCAGGCACTACCTCATCTGCATCAGGAGAAGGCTCCTCAGAAAAAACTGCCTCTTCACCGACAGTTGATTTCTGTATTTTGCTTAGCTCGTCGAGTAGTATCTGTTCATAGTCTGTGCCACTCAGTTTTGCAACCCCTTTTAAGTTAGCTAGATAGGTCTGAGTTATCCCAGAAGATAGCTTAGTACGATAGAGTGGGGATAAAAGCTGAATAGTGTGAGTAACACGAGGGTCAGATGTAGGTCTCTGGCATGGCAATTTCTCTTGGAGTGCTTTAATAGCTGTGCCAAACTGAAACTCAACTATCGTCGTGTTGTGAAAGTCAGGGTCAGAACTATCAATTTGTACTGTCCTGGAAATTGAACCATATTTCTGCAAAAACTCAACTAGTTCCTCATCTACTTCTGTACCAGTTAATCCACTAATTAAAATGGAGTTTGGCACCTTAATGCTCCGAGACTCAATGACATCCATTCTACAGTAGGTACAAATCGTGTGTCAGACTGTGATAAAACCGCCAAACTGTATTCAGTGCGAATTAAAATTTGTCTTTTTTTCCAAAAATCAACTCCTCCTGACTGGCTCGCCAAATTTTATGTAGCACTTGCTTAAAGGTGGGCCAATTGCAAAGCTAGGTGAGTTACTAGGTTCTGGAGGAGTTGGTTAAAAACTGAGATTTTTTGCAATTTATAACAGCCGGCAGGTTTATTACAATTTAACACACACACACACACACACACACACACACACACACACACAAAAAACAATGGTAAAACAATACAAAATAAAAGTCTAGAAAACCCCAAAATAAAATAGTCTCTCTGCATAAAAGACAAAGTAGCAAAATAAAATACAAAATGTCCAGAGTGTCTCTCTTTGAGACTTCTTCAATCCGTCCTTTCTTGTGTCACTCTTTAATGTTTTCTCTCTATATATATACTCTACCCGGGTAGGATAATTGTATGTTAATGTGTGGGTTCCTTAGCTGGAAATCCTTTCAGGCAAAGAGTTGCTCCTTCCAACGATGCCCGAAACAGCTGGCCACACTGCCTCAAACATCCATCAGAAGTAGTCCTCGCTGGGTCTGGCTCGCCATCACATACATCAGAAACTGTATCCAGGTGTCTGAACTAGTCAAAAAAACCAGTCGGAGCGCTGACAGATGAAAACACCACTTGACTCATTTACCACCGTAAGAATGCGCCGTTGACGGTAAACTGAACCGGTGGGTTTTTATCGCCTCTCACACTCAATTTCACAGCTAATCTAGCTGGTATATATCTATTTTTCTGTTCTTCTTTCTCCGTCGCCGAGCTTCTGCTTCTCCTCTCTCTTCTTTCTTTCATTCTGCGCGCGCTGCAGCAACGTCTGCTCAGAATAGCTGCGCAGAACACCAAACAGAGCCGAGCCCACCAGAGAAAACACAAAATGCTGTTTTAGATGATGATTTTATCTTTTGAAGGAAACATGCTGTCCAGCCAATCTTGACTTATGTGAAAAAGTAATTGCCTCCTTAGCTACCAATCTACCAAATGACCAGATGTATTTGATTACTGGGTTCAGTTTCACCATCCACACCCACATATGATCACTACCAGGCTTGTTGAATCTAAACATCACTAAATAGAACCTGTCTGGTATTGTGAAGTAGCTAAAGGGTCTCAGAAAGTAACACATGATGCCACGTTCTAAAGAGATTCAAGAACAGATGAGGAACAAAGTCCCTGATATTCATTGGTTTGAAAACAGTTTATCAGCAATGGAAACCCATCCCATGAAGCTCTCTATGCACTGTTCTTGAGCTAATCTGAAGGCCACACCAAGTCTGGAGATCTGTACTCCTGACTCTGCAGAAAGTTGGTGATTTCTGCTCACTGTGCGTCTCAGCATCCTCTGACTCTGCTCTGTGATTTTACATGACCTACCACTTTGTGGCTGAGTTGCTGTTGTTTCCAATTACTTCCACTTTGTTATAATACCACTATCAATTGACCATGGAATATTTAGTAATGAGGAAATTTCACTAATGGACTTATTGCACAGGTGGCAACCTATCACGTTACCACACTTGAATTCACTGAGCTCCTGAGAGCGACCCATTCTTTCACTAATGTTTGTAGAAGCAGCCTGCATGTCTAGGTGCTTGATTTTATAGACCTGTGGGTATGGAAGTGACTGGAACACCTAAATTCAATTATTTGGAGGGGTGTCCCAATACTTATGGCCATATAGTCAAGGTCAAGGTCAAGATCAAGTTTATTTATAGCACATTTTAAAACACTGAGGTTTGCCAAAGTGCTGTACAATCTAGGAAGCAGTAAAATATTAAAATACAACTATAATACTATTATATTAATGTAGTGTATATAATGAGTTCTAGATACTTTCATTTGTAATCGTAACTCTTATCTGGTATTGTGAATTTCATGGTCTGAACAATAGCAGCCCTTTTTTTCTATCTCTCTGTCTCTCTGCCCAGCTCACCTCAAGCAGATGGGTTCCCCACTATGAGCTGGGGTTTGCTACTGGTGTCTCCCTATGAAAAGGGAGTTTTTCTTGCCACCTTTACCTCAGTGCTTGCTCTACAGGGTTCTGTGAAGCATCTTGAGACAATATTGATTGTGATTGGCACTATTTAGATTAAACTGAGTTGAGTTAAACTATTACATTTCTAGGACTGTGGTTATTTTAACCCCACTTCTGCTTTTGATTTGAAGTGCTGTGATAACAGAAAGAATCTACAAAGGTGTCTCTGGATTTCCACCAGGTAACATGCACTTTACCCATGATAAAGTTCTCACTGTCTGCCACACATTTATATTCGTGAGTTGCCCATCTGTTGTGAAAATGCCCTTTTCACAGCAGATGTGCAGTAAATAGTTGATACAAACACCACTGCATCAGAATTATATAACATAACAGCACACACACAGGCTGCATGAACAGATGCTGTTTATGCTTACATTCTGCCTTCAAACACTTACATGGCTTTATTTGCTGCGGTCCACGTCCTGCAATGCACATTAAGCGTGATCAAGGCTGAATGATGAGCTTTGCCTTTAATGCAAATAGCTTTTACATTACATTTGGAGTATAATGTAACACATTAGTCAACTGGACCTTGTGTTTGTTGCACTTAGGAACTCAAAGCCAAAGTGTTCCAAAGTCTGCATTACAACACAGTATTATAAGACAAGGGGAACATTAAAACACACACACACACACACACACACACACATATACATACAGTATATATATATATATATATATATATACACATATATACACTCAGTGAATTGTGAGTTGTGTGTCATGGAGGATGCAGTCAGGGAGTGCTGCTGTCCTCACAGTGGCTCGCTCACTCAATATGTGTTGCTATCCACAGAGGGTATGAGGCCAGGGCCCATATGCTCCCGGTAGGCCTTACTGCACATTCTACCAGGTGCATTGCAGCTTCCACAGCCCAGCTCAGAGGTGTTTCGGGGGAAGACATTTCCTTGGCAGCATCTTGGTCACCCTCAACCACCTTTGTCATCATATCTCAGGGAAATGACGTATTGGGATGGGTATCGTTAAGATTTTAACAGTACCACTACTTCTACCGATACGGCTTAGCGATCCGGTACTTTAACTGTGCTGTTTGATCAATTTTTTTTTGTTTGTTTTGTTTTTAAAGAGAAAAAACTCCACAAATTGAAAAATGGAGGTTGCTTTTTTTCATACGTACTGTATTTAAATGAAATTTATACAGATATTAATGTTGTGCGGATGGGAATGACCAGAGCACTGAGGACAACAGGTTTTACTCACAAAGTACAACATTATGCGTTATGTTTCTTTAAACCGTCCAGCATTATATCAGAATTTAAAGCTCCACTTGAAACAAGTATTAAGCAAATGTCAGTACATTGTGCTGATAAAACCTGTTTCAGTCTTCACTTTGGAGTAAAAAATGAATGCAGGACTCTGACAAAATTTTTACTGTGTGAATATAATACTTTAGTGAAGAAATCAGTTGTAGTTCTTGTACCACTAACGCCAACATTCAGTGAGAGAAACAGTGAACATAAAGTAAGTTTGTCTGCAGACCTCCAGTCACTAAATCCTGCTGCTCTGTGATCTGAATGGGAAACTAGAATTATGAGCAACAGTTCAGATGATGCTCTGAATTTCAGACTGAATTTATGACCTCAGACAGTTAAACAAACAGCTGGAGAATGCTTACTTTTAATTGCTAGCCTATGTTTGTGTTCGGACTGCCAGCAGACAAAATGTACCTACTTAGTGATGAACTACGAGCTCAGCATTTCTCTGTCTGTATGTGATGAACTTTTACTGAAAGTTTCAACAGACTGATCATGTTTCTGCTCTGACATGCAAACGACTTGTTACTTTTGCAGCAACAAACATTTTCTGCATCAACTGTAATGAGTGTAATCATTTGTCACCTGTGTGCTGCTGCACAGAGCTGCAGGTGAGTGACCGAGCTGCTCCGGCCCTCAAACACCTGGTGTCCGACAAACAGAAGCCTGTTTTAGATTTAGAAAGTAATAGTGCATCATAGACACATCAGACACATGTCTTGTGCTGATGAGATACAATGTACAACACGACGTTCTTCTTACTTTCTAAAGTACGGTTAGCAGAACTGTTAACATCAGAGCTTATTGATCCACCAGCATTTAAAATTTCACCCTGGGGCTTGTTCAATACTGGGGCGTGCTGTCCCTAGATATGAAGTCTGGTTTGGTTTCTCCCCCCTGATTGGGCGATGAGTCAAAAAATTGCCTCATGGTGCCAAGGCAAGATGTCTATGTTACCCAATAATGAAGCCCGTTAGAGGGATGTAATCAGAGAACTTGAGTTACATCCAACAATTATTATTTGCCCTTCCAAGGCCCACAAGCACATACACACAAAGACAAACAGAGGACAGACAAGAACACCAGGAAAGGAGAAAAAAGAGAGACCAAAGGAAAAAGAATGAGGCACTGCCAGAGCCATGACAGAGGAGTTAACCTAGTGATTAGTGGTCAACTCGTTGGACCTCCTGAACATCTTAACGAAAAAACAATTGCCTTTAATTTGAACCAAATCAGTTTTGTTTTCTAACCTTGCCCAAGAGTTTAACCAAACAATACTGTAGCCATAGTTTATTAGCTAGAACAAAGTCTCCACTAACCATGACCATCATGCAGCTGTCAAGCACAGATTTTGGAGAAAGAAATATTTCTACTATAAAGATGCAATAATGAACAGTGCCGTGTTTGGCAGAATCATTCAGTGTCAACATTCTGTTTGGTAATGGGGTTGAAATAAAGACAAGCAAGTAAAGGAATAAAGAGCTGAGTGAAAAGTGGGACAAAAGCTCTTGCACAGTGTGCACTTTTGCACAGCTTTTGCACTTCATTGAAAATGAAGATCTGTTACTTTTAAATACGAAGACCTTCTTCAAAGACCTTCTGCCTGAGAAAGATCCAGAAAGAAAAAAAACCTTTAATAAGAATTATTGACAGTGTATCTGAGCAGGCCAATGAGACAACAATAAAAAATAACACAGAAAAGCTAAACACAACCACGAGGAACATAGCTAAGAGGTAAATCATCAACATAGCTAGTGCACATGATTAATATGATTTTCATATGGCCGTATATTTGCACTTCAATCTAACTGTTTGTTCAAAACATCAAAAGATTGACACCTACACAGTTCAGTCTTCAAATAGAAAAAGATCAGCTGTTGCCAGTAACAGCTGACAATAAGAACACTTTCTGACTTCTTTTTTTCAAAGGCGCAACAATAAAGGTTGTCTTGAAGTTGTCTCGTATTGTAGCAAACACAAACAGAAGGCAAAACAAGTACATACGGGGTCAAGAAAATACAAAACATTTGCCTCACAGGATGACACAGTGTTTAGTTGTCAGAACCCCAGTTAGTAATGACAAATAAATGGCTCTCCTAAGGCTGTCTTTACTGACTGTCAAAATATCTTTCTAATGTTCCATTTACAGGAAAAGTCATTTAGCTGAAAAACAAAGATGAGAGAAAAAATCTCAGAGTGTGTCTTAAAACCCACAGCGCCAGGAACATGTTGATCAAACCCGGGGTGAGCTTTCATAATAACCACACAAAATCAGCAGGGAGCTGAGCAAATAATCATCTGGTCATGGATTGCAGCACTCTCTGTCTCTCTCTCAGGATATTATTATAAATCATTCCAAGATAAGAAAATATATAAATAAATAAATAAAATGAAAATTAAACAAATAAGTTGCCCTGTGATAATAGGCCCATCAAACTAACTCTGTGTTGTCAGTAGTGTCAGCTGTCAGGAGGGCAGGTGGGAATGCAGAGAGGTCTGTAGGAGCTGAGCTGTCACACCCTCCATCTCCAGCTCTGTGCAGTGGAAGCCTTTCCCTGTTTTCTCTCTCTCTCCCTCCTTTCCCTTCTCCCTCAGGTGGGCATGAGTGAGGTGTGCTTGTGGAATACAGACAGGTGCAGGCCATTGGATAATCACCTGATACCCCTTTTCCACCAAGAAGAACCAGGTGTTAGTTCGGTGCTTAGTTGGTTCAAATCTCGTTCCACCTGTTTGTTTTTCCATTGGCAAGGAGCCAAGTTGGAGACACGCCATTGTGCCACCATAAAAAGACTACACACGCATCGATTACATAGCAGTTAAATGAACGCAATAAGTTGATGATAATATATATTGTGACAAGCTACATAGAAGAACAAGGCTTGGAGAAGAATATTTGTCCTTTTATGCAATCTGCAACCAGCAGATGCTTTTATTCTAAGAAAAACACACCCAACACCATACAGCAGGAAGACATTAAACTTACTGCACTCCACACTCATGGTGCTGACAACATAACACTTAACTAAATAACTAGACTGATTAAACTATAAAAACCCAATAAATCACAAACGTTAATAACACTATAACACTAACACAAACCACAATAACAACATGCAACCCTAAACACTCCCAGCTCCCATAATGCATTGCAGCACCATTACTCAGTCTCAGCGACCGGCTCTGCGATCGCTACATAGCCCCCACCTGAGGGGTCAGTCATCCTCGGCGACCCCATCACCCAACACAAAGTCCACTAAGTGTCCAGGCCGCCGCCGTTGGCGAGCCGGCCGTTGAGGGCTGTCAGGAGCCACGCCAGATGGGGAGTCAGTTTGGTCGGGGCATGGGATGTTGCCATCACTCCCCTCCCCAGCGGCAGGCGGGGCAAGGTGGCAGTATGGTGACAGTCTGTCCTGGTGCAGCACCACCATGCGACCCGTGCCGGGCATCCGTACCCGGTACACCACCTCAGACAAGCGGCACACTACTTCACCGGGCCCTTGCCAGTGGCTGCAAAGCTTGGGGGAAATCCCCTTTTTCCGGACAGGGCAGTACATCCACACCTTGTCCCCTGGTGAGAAGACCCTCCCCCTGCAACGGGTGTCATAGGCCCTCTTCTGCCGGACGCCTGAGTTAGCTTGAATCTGGCGGGTGTAGTCATGCACTGCATGCAGGCGCTCCCTCAGTCTGCGGAAATAGTCCATTTCTTTACCTCCAGCGATCTCAGGTTCCGGCGGTGCACCAAACACCAAATCCACTGGTGTCTGGAGCTCTCTCCCAAACATGAGAGCTGCCGGCGTGCACTGGCTGGACTCCTGAACAGCAGACCGGTAGGACCACAGGACCAGAGGCAGGTGGCGATCCCAGTCTCTTTGATGTTGACTGGTGAGAATGGCAAGCTGGGTGTCTAGGGTGCGGTTAAACCGCTCCACCAGCCCGTCACTCTGTGGGTGGAGTGGCGTTGTCCTCGTTTTAGTCACTCCCAGCCGTCGGCAGACCTCACTGAAGACCTGAGACTCGAAGTTCCGCCCCTGGTCGCTGTGGAGCTCGTCTGGAACTCCAAAGCGGGCGAACATCTCCTCCACCAGCCTCTCTTCAGTGGTAGTGGCGCTCTGAACTGGAACCGCATATGCCTCTGGCCACTTCGTAAAATAATCCATGGTGACCAGAACATAGCGGTTGCCAGAGTCAGTAACCGGAAAGGGGCCCAGGACGTCCACTCCTATCCTCTCCATCGGGGCCCCCACCAAGTACTGCTGCAGGGGTGCCTGGGAGCGCAGGGTCGGTCCTTTCTGGGCAGTACAGGCATCACAGCAATGCACATGCAGCTCCACATCCCGTCAACAGCCCGGCCAATAGAACCGCCCCCGGAGACGGTGGAGAGTCTTGGCATAGTGCCCTGCGCCCACCGAACCATGGACAACCTGAAGAACTTGGGGCCGCAGGGTCTGGGGCACCAGCAGCTGCAGGAGGTCGTTCCCTCGTCCAGGTGCCTGCCACCTCCGGTACATTACTCCATCATGGACCTCGAAGTTGCCCCACTGGGAGTGATAAGCCTTTACCTCAGGTCCCAGGGCCGACACTTCTGCCCACTTGGGTTGCTGCCCTGCCTTCAGCCAGCCTCCCACCAATGCTAGAGTTGCATCGGCCTCCTGCTGTTGCTTCAGCTGCTCAATAGTCATCGCAAGCCACTCGGCTCCGTCATCGATGGGGTGGGTGATTGTTACCTTCTGTACCACCTGGCTCCGTCCTTCCTGCCGCTGGCAGTAGCGACACTCCACCGCCACACACGGGCGATGTGAGAGGGCATCAGCATTGCCATGAAGTCGCCCTGCACGATGCTGGATCTCGAAAGTCGTACCCCTGGAGCGTCTCCAGCCAGCGGGCCACCTGACCTTCAGGGTTTTTGAAGTTCAGGAGCCAGGTGAGCGAGGCATGGTCAGTGCAGAGGAGGAAGTGGCCCCCATGCAGATATGGCCGGAACTGCCACAGGGCCAGGACAACCACCAGTAGTTCACGGCGGGTGACGCAGTAGTTCTTCTCCGCCCTGCTCAATGCCCGACTGAAGTAGGCCAACACGCGCTCTCCACCTTCCCTTTGTTGGGAGAGGACAGCCCCAACGCCAACATTGCTGGCGTCTGTGTCTACGATGAAGGGCTGTTAGGCATCGGGGTACGCCAGTACTGGAGCCTCGGTGAGGGCTGTTTTGAGTTGGGTATAAGCTGCTGCACAGTTGTCATCCCAGGTGAATGGCTGGCCTTTGTCAGTGAGGCAGTGCAGTGGGCTGGCAATGGTGGCAAACCCTTGGATGAAACGCCGGTAGTACGAAGCCAGACCCAGGAAGCTCCGCAGCTCGCTGACATTTGCAGGGGTTGGCCAATCCCGGACTGCAGCCACCTTTGTTGGGTTGGTAGCGACACCACGAGCACTGACAACGTGGCCCAGGAACTCCGTCTCCCTGGACAGCAGACGGAGGGTCTGCGATCGCCACAATATGTTTATCTTCAGTGTTCATCTTACCAGCAAAGAGTTGGTGCTTGCTAAGCACCAGTTTTTAGCACCTGGAACCAGTGCATACGCAGTGGAAACACAAACAACTGGTACTAAGTCCATTGACCATTCAATAGCCTACTTAGTCAACTCAGGTTGTTGTTCTGATACCAGCCTCTTTGTTTCTATGCTTCGTGCTGACTCATTTTTCCAAACTCGTTTTTCCTCTCCGTTCCAGTCCGTGATCCCCCCTGCCAAGATCCTGTCTGCCTGCCTTGTCCTCCTGCAACCTCTCACTCCTCAGTCTAACCTGGGTCTGTCAGGATTCCACCACAGAAACACTCATGGCCTTGCACCTGCCCGGATGCCATTCTTGCCACACTACATACCTTCTCCGCCTGCCTAGCTCTCACCCTCTCTTTCCCCAGTTGCCAGCTGAGTTATCCCCTCTCTTTCTTGGGTTTTGTATAAGTGCTGTGCTTAGTGTATAGTGGGTTTTATACGCAAAAGGTCATTATGACATACAGTGGTGGAAAAAGTTTTCTGACACCCCATGCATTTGTGAAATACTGATGTGTGGTCACTTGATTGTGCCCAGTTGCACAAATGTTCAGATATTTATCTGACACTGATCTCATGTCAGCTCTTTCAGGTGAAGAAAAAAACAGAAACACAGTGGAGAATGATGCTACATTTCACTCTGAACCACTGGGACCGCTAGAGCCACCCGCTCCAGAGCCTTTACTCTCAGACGGCGTGTCTCTACTGATGACCCACAGTCGTTTGTGCACTGCTCAAAAAGCTGACCTAACATTGTAAAAAAGCTTCTTCAGTGTGGTAAGTGCTGATGAAGTTAGTGCAAAACCAGCATATTTCATTGATCAGGATATCCTGACGCACAAGTGGTCATCTGTTAGTACAGATGCCTCTGATTGGAGCACTGTGAAGCAGCGATTGATTCTGTCATGTTACATCCATCAATTCTTTCTTTAGCACATGAAAGTCAGTGGTCATGACGCTTGGGGGTTACCTTCTACTCAAACACTTTTCTTAACCAGGATTAAAACAAGATGTGATCCAGCATTCGATTCCCGCAACCGAGTTCCAGAGACGGGAACATTTCATTGGGATGAAAATGAGCTGCACTTGGCTCAAGTTTATCTGATAGATTCCAGTTTGTTTGTGTTAAAATGACTCTGCTTTACACGCAAAAGTTAGTCATGGAGTTCCCCAGGGTACTCTGTAAGACTAGGGATGCAAATTTTAAACAGTTTTGCTAACCACTGGTCAGCCACAGTAACCATCAATGTCTTAAATGAATGAAATACAGAGGATGTTTTTCCATATGTACATATATACAGTGCCGTGCAAAAGTATTTAATATTTATTAGTATTTACAGAATTCTTCTGTTTTTGCATATTTCTCACACCTCAGTGTTCCAGATCATCAAACTAATATTTAGATTTATTGAATATTATACACAAAATGCAGTTTTTAATTGATGATTTATTAAAGATTTATTGAAAACATATATCATCATCATCATCAGTGTGATATTACCATAAACCTAATAACTGGTTGGTCCCTTGGCAGCAACAACTGGAGTTAAATGTTTGTTCCAGCTTGAGATCAGTCTTTTACATCACCATGGAGGAATTTTGGTCCACTCCTCTCTACAGAATAGTTTTAATTTGGTAGCATTAGATGGTTTTTAATCATGAACTGCCCTCTAATAATAATAACAATAATAATACATTTTATTTAACAGCACCCTTCTCAACACTCAAGGACGCTTTACACAGTAAAATAAATAACATATAACAAATAATACTATAATAATAATATATAAATAACAAATAATACAATAAATAACACAGTAACATGAATAAAAACAACAAGCCAAAGTAACACATTAATTAAAATGGAACAGTGAAAATACAGACAGTGTGCAGTTTGAAACAGATGGGTTTTGAGTTTGGATTAGAAGACAGAGAAGGTTAAGAATCAATGGTTTGGATGTCTGGTGTGAGTGAGTTCCAGAGTTGGGGAGCAGAGCTTTCAATCACTCTGCCCCCCATGGTGCTGAAGTGGGCGGAGGGCACGAAGAGGTGGAGGGAGGAGGAAGACCTGAGGGAACGAGAGGGGTGGCCATATGGATGAGATCAGACAGATGGGGGGGGGCGAGGTTGTGGATGGTTTTGAAGGTATACAGGAAGCTGTATACCTCCAAAAGATTCTCCAAATCCTCGATTCATTGGCATGTCACCGTGGCCAAAGTCCCTATCCATTCCACCCGTTCCTGACTGGTACATATCTCCCATTCTGCCAACTGGTGCCATGTCTCTCCCTCCAAAGCTGCCCATATTGTCCATGCTCTCCATGCCCCCAAAGCCTCCACCTCCTCCACTACTCATTCCTCCCCCAAGTCTGTTCATTCCACCGTAACCTGAAACATCCATACCTCCAGGTCCCATGGAGCTCATGCTTCCTCCACCAGGAGGAAGGAGGAAGGAGGAAGGAGGATTTTAAAAGTGATTCTGGATTTGAACAGGGGACAGTGGAGCTGTAAGATGCTGTGGCAAGACCTTAAAAGGTCTTTTAAACCTTTTAAAAGGGTTTTAAAAGGTTTAATAACAGCATATCATGATGCACAGTGTCAAAAGCAGCAGTCAGGTCTAGATGCACAAGAACTGCTGAATTTCCTAGATCAACTGTAGGTCATTAAAAACTTGTAAAAGAGCTGTTTTGGTGCTGTGGTGAGCTTTAAAACCAGACTGGGTCTTTTAATAGATGCCATGGTTTCTAGAATGGTTTGTAGTTGAATGAAAACAACTTTCTCCAAAATTTTAGACAGAAAAGTTAAGTTGGAAAATTATGTGCAGTTAGAGAGGAGTGAAGGATCAAAGTTATTCTTTTTAGATGAGGCTACAGCATGCTAAAAGACAGCTGAGACACAACTTGATGTAAGAGATGTTTTTACCAGTGCAAGAACACTTGACCCAGCACTATTAAAAGCACTTTTAAGTCATCTAAAGTCATCTAAAGCCATCTGTGGGCAGTAAGTGCTGAACCAACTCTGCTGCTAAGTTAAGTGACACAGATTCAACCAGCCAAGTGGGATTAAGAGTCAATAATATTTAAAAAGTCTTTGACCAATATTCTGTTTTGACAGCATACATGTATGCAAAAACTACCAACAATTAAGACACGACCATATTTTAAAATAATTCCCGCAAAGAGGTCTGCAGAGTCTTGAACTTTGGTGGATCATACACAACAGCAGTAAATGAATTAGAGTTTGTCTCTAGCAGCAGTAGTTCAAAGCTGGAGTAGGAGTTGGATGGAATCAGTAGAAGCTGGACTGGAATAGTGACAGTCACCCTCCACCTTTGCTGGTGGTCCTAGTGGCCCTGAAGAAAGTGCATTCAGGAGGGAGAAGTTCACAAAAAGTGGTAAACTCACCAGCTTGTAGCCAAGTTTCTCTCACCAGCAAAAAATCCAATTCATGGGAGGTTAAAGAGTCATTCAAAAGGTAAGTCTTGTGCTAACGATCTCGCGTTTACCAGGGCCATATGAAGAGTGAGTTCCAGGGTTAACTCCAGAAGGTGAAGGTTCCAGTTATTTTCTATTTTTAAAGCCAGATGAAACAAATCAGTTCTCATGCACGTCTTAAAGACATGAAAGTGTGAATGAGTTGTAATTTACTTCTTCTAAATTGGGACAAACTGAAGTTAATGTATTAGATCCTGAATACCACTGGGACACAATGTCTAACCATATAGTTACTCTGGATGGCATTGCCTTGGCCTTTAGCACTTCTGTGAGGGAACTTCAGTGATTTTTGATCAGGGTATGTCCATTACTGACATATAAAACAAGTTAGTAGGATGGCCTTCTTTTACCTGCACAACATTGTCACAATTAAGAACATCTTGTCTCAGAGAGATGCTTAAAAACTGGCCAATGCATTTGTTTCGTCCACTATTGTCTTTCCTCACTATCAGGATATCCTGGAAACTCTGAAAAACCTCCCGCAAATCGAAATGCTGCAGCAAGAGCACTGACAAATACTAGCACGAGAGATCATAGTACTCCGGCATTCATCTTTCATTGTAAAATAGAGGATAGAATTAAAATACTTCTCACCTACAAAATATTTAGTGACCAAGCTCCACTGTATCTGAAAGATCTCATTGAACCATTTGATCCCAGCAGAATACTGAGTGTGCAGGGTTACTTGTGTTTGCTTTTCTTCAGAAGTACAATAGGAGGTAGAGTCTTTAGCTATCAGGAACCTCACCTGTGGAATCAGATCCCAGTTTAGGTTCAGGAGGCAGACACCCTCTCTACTTTTAAGATTAGGCTTAAAACTTTCCTCCTGGATAAATCTTACTGGTTCTAATTATGGTTTCTGGTCCATCTCACCAGCTCATTGTTTTTTAGTTGTTGTTTCTAAACCTCTTCCTTTCCCTCTTCACTAGTTGTAGGGTGAAGGTTTCTGTTAAGCCCATCCTAATGGGGCTTTCAAGCACAACATGAGGGCTGATTATTATCTTAATAAACAATTCTAGATGAAAATTTTTATCTGTTGACCTCATTACCTCAACTAAGAAACATGAACGGGTTGATAGAGCAATTAAAGAGGAATCTGTTTCTAAGATGGGGTTGTCCAGGTCTCACATTTTAATCTGTGGCATGTAATTTAGGGAATTCAAAAACACACAGCTTTTCCTCTATTTCGTCTTCTGTGTCTTTCTGCAGCCGACATAAAACACACTCCATCAGTTCTGGGGACAGAACATTCATTCATCTTCATTCATTTCTTTATCCCAGATTTATCCCAACCATTTCTGTGTAAACCTAACGCTAACTCTAACATGAACCTAAATATAAACCAAACCGCAAACTAAGCCTCCGTACTAAAATTTGGGAACCTGCTTTTTGTCCTCAAAAGGGAAAGTGCACACACACACACACAGACACACATCACACATTGGACACAATCAGTAAAAGAAATAGGTCTCCCAACAAAGGAAAGGCGGTGGAATCATCAGCCTAATCCACATACATGGTAAAAGATTTTATGTTAGACCTCTGATATACTCCATAATGGACACAGACATGGTCAGCAGCACATTCTTTGCCTGCAGGGACTTGTGAATGATGCTTGGATATTTTTGGGCATGTGAAATTCACAAAATATATGTCACACGTGCTGAATATCAAGGGCTTATGAATGAATTACCATGGTGTATGTTGTAACAACAATTCTAAAGCCCTACTAGATATCCCTGTTCATTCCAGACCGAATAACCAAAATTCTTTGATTTTCAATAGAGTTTACCTGGTATTAAAATGAAGTGCAGTATATGTAGTAAATTCAGTTTGTATGCAATGATGGCCTTAGGAAAAAATCATGGGTTCACCAAAAATATTTATTTTTGACCACTCCTTGTGGATCAAATGTCCTTACAAAGACACAAAGATGCTATATTCTGAGGAATTAGTCCCCAGAATGTCAAAGGGGACATTCTGACCCATCTTTATATGTACAGTAGAGTATGTGTGAAACAGCTCTGGGGCGAGGTGAGTGCAGAGCTCAGGACGAGGACAGGCTGGAAATCCCAGATGGGGAGTGCTCAGCACAGGCCGGATTATAACTCTGAACATCAAATTGTCTTATGTAACACATTGTAGTGCAGACGACAGCCACCAGCAGCTGTTATGCAATCCACAGTTGACCTGGCAAGGAGGAGACATGCCTGCACATGTGCACACACACACACACAGATGCTCAAGCACATGAATATACATGTATGTATGCAAAGATGTTTAAACAGACAAGTTTGTGCCAAACAGAAACATCAAGAAATGCTTTAACTATGATGGAACACTCTGTATGAAACTGAAAGACCATATTATGACAAATGACATAAACGATTTAAGAAATGCAAGGTAATTGTGTTTATGGTCTCCTTCCATTAAAAATGTGTTCTGCTTAATGTTACTTGATTTGGATTTATGAACTGTACAAAACTCAGGAACCATGTTATCCTGAATGAGTTTAACCGTCACTGTCAGCTGCTAAACCATTATCACAGTTTAACACATCGATACGGGATGATTTTGTGACAGTAAAACTGGCCTGGTGATTAGCGAGTGGCAGCAGGTAACAGTGATACATCACAGCAAGCAGGCTCTGGGTTTTAACAGTGAAGGTTAGCAATGTTAGCATGTTCCTAATGTGCCCGTGTGGGTTTTATCTGGGTGTAGTTCGCACAGTAAGGTCAAGACCTTACAGAATTATTAAAGGAATCCAACAATAACCACTTGAGCAAACACACAGCAAGAGTGGGAGGAAAACACAACTAGACTGTGGATGGGGAAGGAACGGAGAGAGTAAAAAAGAAGAGAAAAGCAATAAACAAATATAACAAAATAATCAAATCCAATTCCAACTTGAGTTTAAAGCCTGCCTCAATCCTCTTTCTGTTGAACCCTTCAGCACCTTCAATACATTGATAAATGTCTCGTGAAGGAATGCAATGACAGTCTGGCAAAACGAGAGGCAAACTTCTCAATGATGAAGGGCAGTGACAGAAAATTACACCAGCCAATACACTGAATGGCTGTAATGTCCATAACTAGGATAAGTATGAGGTTTAATTTAGGAATCAAGAAGATAAGAACATAAAGCTTAAGGCTTCAGCATGCAGCCATTAAATAAATGCATCTAAAGACATTTAAAATGTGGCTGAAAGGGGCTGAAAAGGGCTTTTACATGGTATGTTGTTTAGTGAGAGAAATGTTATCATGTAGTGAAGTCTACCCTAACAGCACTGTAAATTAGAGCACCACCACAAGGCCAATAGGGATCATATTTTTTGTGAAACCTTTGCACATCACCTCTAGTTATTGTGCAGATTGCATGTCTCTAGGTAGTTTCAGCTCACAGTAAATTCTGCAAAGGCATATAATAGCAGATAATGATGAATAGTCCATGCACACATGAACCAAACAATATGAAACTTCAGACTGTGGTTAATGCTTGCAGGCTGATCACGTGGACCGAAACTGGTGAAATTCTGTCCACTGGGTTTTAAGGTGCCTATCTGGAGCATTTGTGGGCTCACAATGCCAAACAAACAATGAACAAGATTATTGTTCATTAGACAAATGGTGAATAAGTTAAGGCCAATTTCCTGCTTAGCCCCACTCTATGTGGCTCAGGTGGTAGAGTGGGTTGTCCACTAATCACAAGGTTGGCAGTTTGTTACCCAACCTCTCCACATGCCAAAGTGTCCTTGGGCAAGACACGGAACCTGAAGTTGCTCCCAATGGCAGGCAGGCACCTTGTATGGAACTTCTGTCACCATTGGTGCGTGAATGTGTTTGTATGAATGGGTGAATGGTAAAGCATTGTGAAGCACTTTGAGTTCCACTAAGGTAGAAAAGCGAAGTGCAGACCATTTACTATTTACCCTTTGTAAAAAACTTTTCATGTTTTTTGGCCAAGTTTGCCTGTTTATCGGAGAATCATGTGGCTTCATCCTGCAATGCTGTCTACCAAATCTGGCATAAATACAGTCACTTTATTGTTTTTCAAATTATGCAAATTATCAATAATACCAACAATAACAACAAACATCATGATGGGCTTTAATGGTCAAAAATCTTTTATTTGTAAAGCACATTGAACCAGATTTGTGTGAGTCAAATTTACTGTCATTCAGACTCATAGTGTGAAGGGTGTGGCCTCTCCAAAACTGAAGTTTTGGATCATAGTTACAGTGCCACCATGTGGCAGTTTAGGGTCATGTTTCTTGGAAAGAAAGTGCACATTATAAGGAAGCTATTTAAATCCTAAAGTTCTATTTTCATGTTTTAAAAAAAATTGGTTAAAAGAAATACATTCATATTCCGAATGGCCTGTTAAAGGATCATCTTTTAGAGATCTTTAGAGGATGCGCTCGCTGCCTCCCCCAAAAAATCTACACTGGAACTTAGTAGACTGACTGCAAGAGTCTAAGCTTGTCGCTTTCTTCCTTATGAGCCAAACTGTCCCTTCTGTTGTCATCCCCATGCTGTGTTGAGTGAAAATGTAAAACACTACTCTTGTTCTAATTTTTTTTATTTTATGAAAACTGCAATATCTGGCTTCTTCTCTGCCCTCTTTTTACAAAGCAAACAATAAAAGAGGCAGTTAAGACCACAGGATTTGAAGAGTCAAAGAATTCATGAAGCTCTGGAACTGTGATCAGTTAACACATCTTGACAGTCTAAATGACTCAGATATGATAGTTACACATAAGGGTGGCTAATACATTCATTTGTATTTCTCCCTTAAATAAATAAAACTGAAAGGAAAGCTTATTTTTAATGTGTGTTTGATGCAGAAGTAATATTTCCTTTTTTTCACTTTAAACATGACCAAAATGTCTATTTTGTCAATATGTCCAATTGTACCTTACTCAGGTTCAGCATTACAATGACAATCACAACCAACAATATCGGTCTTCCTAGTATGAAAGTGCTGTTTTTCAAGATCTTTAAAGTAATGTTTAGCATGTTTCAGTGCAAGGTAACTGTTCTTAGAGTCTGACAGTTTCATCATTGTTGTGCACTGAACTGAAAAGTCAAAGAATTTCCCCCAATTCATGCTGAACAAACTTTCAAAACTCAGATGTTTTGTCTTATTTTCAGTTTTTGACCAAAAGAGTAGCTTTTTAGGTCAAAATTCAAAGTTTAGTATGTACTATAAAAAATGCTTTGAGAAAACATGGCCCACAAGATCGAATTTGTTGTCATGGAACTTCCAGTCCTGTCACATTGCCTTCATCAGCCAGTTTGTGGATGCTCAAATTTCCTTTTTGTTTCTGAGTCTTGTTTTTGGTCACGCTTAACATTCAGAGTTCATCCTGTCATTAAAAGTGTACATACAGTATAACAAGCTAAATCTGTTCTGCTAAAACAGATTTAATTCCAAACGTTAAGAGTATATATAGAAAAACTACATATTTATTAGTTATCAAGAGTTTATTTAAAAAGCCTCTTTCAAAGCAGCAGACATCAGCCAAAGTTTAACATTTTTAAAACAGAAACACATAACAGACAGAAACTGAAAACTCAGTGATATTAAAAAATAAACAGATAAAAATAAATACTATACTGTAGTCTCTTTTAAAGATGGATTACATGCCAGGCTAAAGTAGTAAGTCTACGTGGCAAATGATGGGGCTGTAAACTGTTCTAAAACACAGGGGCAGCAAACTGAATTGTGCGACTCTTTTTTGTTTTTAAGATGGATTTTGAAACCAACTGGACATGGAAATGTAGGAGTTCAGCAAGATATGTTGACGCTAGCCAATTTAAAGATTTAATGAATAATACAACTTTAAAATCTATTCTGACACAAGCAGGTAGCTAGTGAAGTAATGTGCTTTTATCAAATAGTCACAGTCACACAGTAAACCAGACGATGTTTAGCATAAGTGACATGCACATTGTCAGTACCAAGTGTATTCATTCATGCAAGGATGTTCATCCTGAAACAGTTAACATGAATTATTATTATTATTATTATTATTATTATTATTATTATTATGTATAAGGAAATGTGTATTCTTTAAAAAGTCAGTTGACCAAACAAAACACTTCAACACTCTTTGGTTTTACAGTCATATAGTTCATCATACGTGTTAATGATACAGACTGAACTGAAAACAAACAACTAAAAGTCTGAACCACAAGCCCATATTCTGACGTACTCATACAAAGGTCCAAGTACGACCAGACCCATCAAGATTGACCTGAGTGGCCAAAGTGAAACCCACACCTTTTCAAAGAGAACTTCAAACCTTGTCTTAGCTTGAACATGTCCCATTCACAACTATGCACTTAGAGATTCAAGCTTGCTTGGGTGCACTTAGTGAAACTTAATTACCATTAACAGCCATTTAAATTACAAAAATCTCCCACTCTCATTTATTCAGTTATATTTTCTGAACTTGTGAAATTTTCTAAACATCTGAGGTGAAACAGTATATGTAATGAATGGTAATGTCACGCCCCCTACCTCTAGTGCCAGGTAGTGGCAGATCTATCTATCTCTCTCTCTCTCTCTCTCTCTCTCTCTCTCTCTCTCTTTCTCTAGGAGGGTGTGAGCACGGTGTGACGGCGAGGAATGCGGGCAGATGCGACATATCACTAATCAGCTGATGAGCAGCTCATGTGTGAATGGAGCTCCCAGCTACACTCACCCTCTTCTGATGAATATAAGCAACACTCAGATCATGACTCGTTGCCGGACCGGGAACAGACTCTCAGTTAGTCTTGTGATTCTTGTTCAGTCTAGCGCTCATCTTGGTATTTCCTGTGACTAATGACAGTCTCCCTCTCTGTGTTCAGCTTGGACCATACACCTGCTCCTGTGTGCCTCATCGGTTGATCCCCTCCAGCCCATTGTTATCACAACCCGGACAGTCACCTTCTGGATTCTACACACTCCAGCCTGTCTGCTGCTCCATGTGATTCCTGTCCGCCATCTCCGTCTGCCATCTCTGCCGCCTGCCGTGCTCTGTCCTCACTCTTTCTGTTAGTGTTCAGCTAAGTTATGTTCATTTGAACCGAGTTTATTAGCATCAGAACTGTGTGTTAGTTTCCTGTATTGCATCGTGTTAGCGACCACTGCCCTTGATGCTTAGAGAAATCTGCCTCAGTACTTTGTATGTTGTGTTTCATAAATTGTTTGGTCAGTAACTCAGTTCACTCTCCTAGCTTGGTTGTACCTAGTCCCGGTTTGTGTCTGGTAATTTGCTTGTGTCAATTGTATTTGGTTATTGTGTGAATTAAACCTATAAGACTTACTCCTGCCTGCCGAGTCCGGTTGTTCTGCACTAGAGTCTCTGAACTGTCCATAACAAGTAAAGGCTCCAGCTTTGCAATGAGTTTTCTGTTTCCAAATATAGAAGGGGTTATGAAATCAGTGAACCTTCCTTTATACTTCTTGAAAGAGGCTGCATTTTTTGGCCAGTAAATGTCATCGGAAAGAAAGTCAGTTTGCCCTCTTCTCTGCTGACAGACAGCTGCTTCTGAGGATAGAGACAGTGGAGGATGGAGTACTGAATAGGTGGAATGATTCCCAATATGAAGAAGAACATTGTAGCAGTTCATTGTAGGCCAGGTACATTTGGTTAAGTGACATGATGCCATCAGGTCTCAGTGTGTGTTGCTGAGCACTGTATTGGTGAGTTTGCTCCACCTCCTCTGGCTGAGGAGTTTGCGATTCTGTTGAACCTTAACCCGAACATCAAATACCTCCTGGATGGCTGTCTTGAAACAGTGAAAGTTGTAGTCAATCAGCCCTGTAGGAGATGGAGGGAAAACTGAGTCAAATTTGTCAGACAAGAAAAGACTGTTTAGTTTCTACAACATTAAAACTAGTAAAGTTGTAAGTTATATGAAAGGATATCATCAAAATGCCCTAAAGGGAAACTCTGCTCATTTCACACAACCAAATTAGTATGACCTGTGCAAACAGTTGTATCAATGACTGTGTATAATTATCACAAACGTGTATTTATATGTCATACAGTAGTTATTTGTCTTTCATCAGTAATATACAACACCATAGTAGAGCTATTGTACACAGGGCTTCAGAATACAATGCATGAGACAAAAAATCCATTCTGGTATTGGTGTCGCACGCAGCATCATCACATCTCATAGGATATGCCAGTTGAAAGCACTGTTAACACAGTTACACTCTAAGAAAAGGGTCAGTTTCAGATGACACTCACTGTGACTGGTTCTTTATCTGTCTTTATCTATCTTGTCTTCATTTATATCTATATGTAGAGACTTGTACATTAATATTTAGTTTAGGTGACTACTAATAGTTTTATAACATACATAATTATTATCTTATCACTCAGACATCTGTCGATGTGTTGTGTCGATACTTCACCATGTAGGTAGCACACTGTTCCAGTAGTCATCAAGAATTGTTGCAGTTTCCTGTTTGCCTTGCTTCTGAATCTGAATCTGAATCTAAGAAAAGCTGTGTGCAACATTGGGCCACTTTTGGTTTGGTGAGGGATCAGCAGATTGTTTCATTTTTGAGGGGTAGACGAGTAGCTTGAAGCAATAATAAATGCATTGCTGATGCTAGCTCGACACCCACTGTCTGTGTACTTTTTTAGCCCTTTGCACTGTCCTCTTGTGGGAAAGGAACTGGAGCAGGCAGCTCATTACATGAAGGTTTTTCTTCCTTCCTTTTGTTGTCAGATACACTATATTGCCAAAAGTATTGGGACATCTGCCTTTACATGCACATGAACTTTAATGCATCCCATTCTTAATCAGGAGGGTTTAATATGGAGTTGGCCCACCATTTGCAGCTATAACAGCCTCAACTCTTCTTTAAAGGCTTTCCACAAAGTTTAGGAGTGTGTTTAGGGGAATTCTTGACCATTCTTCCAGAAGAGTATTTGTGAGGTCAGGAACTGATGTTGGTCCAGAAGGCCTGACTCTCTGTCTCCACTCTAATTCATCCCAAAGGTGTTCTATCGGGTTGAGGACAGGACTCTGTGCAGGCCAGTCCAGTTCCTCCACACCAAACTGGCTCATCCATGTCTTCATAGACCTTGCTTTGTGCACTGGTGCGCAGTCATGTTGGAACAGGAAGGGGCCATCCCCAAACTGTTCCCACAAAGTTGGGAGCATGAAATTGTCCTTTTTGTAAATTTGAGGCTTTTCTACTGAAGTAATGTTGTATCAGTTTTTCTTTTTAAAAATATCTTATCTCTGACAGTGTATTCACTGTGAGGGTGGTTGTCTCTTGCTCT
Source organism: Dascyllus trimaculatus (assembly GCA_024666655.1). Taxonomy (NCBI): domain Eukaryota; kingdom Metazoa; phylum Chordata; class Actinopteri; family Pomacentridae; genus Dascyllus; species Dascyllus trimaculatus. Next base: position 1,162,739 of record CM045462.1, on the reverse strand, counting down.
CATTAAAACTTTTTAACATTAACATTTACTTATTTGCATACAGTGCCATGAAAAGTATTTTTCACGTTTGTCACATGTAAATGGTTCAGATCATCAAACTAATTTTATCACAAGATAAAGATAACCCAAGAAAACACAATATACGGCTTTTAAATGATGATTTCATCAGAGCGCATCCATATATCTAATCTAGGAGGTAACAAAAAGAACCCAGTACACAGCACAAAGAAAGTCCCATGTGCATACCCTTTTGAATCGCAGTAGTGGTGGTAGCAGGAGTGCTGCAGCAGGGTGTGACACCATCATAGACTGTATAGGAAATACAGACATAGCAACTGTGACATCACCCACTGAAAAAGTGAGCAGAAAGTGAAGCCAGGATCTTGCTACTTCCTGGTTGCCATCTTGGATTTTTGGAGCCAGACATGAAAAAAGAGTGAAAGAGGGCGGAGCCAGAGAGCAGTGAGGGGGGAGACTGACTAAGAGCAGTGAGGATTGACGTACATTATTGTAGCTTAAGTTACTGTGTAAGTTAACATTAGACTGTGTATAACCTCTGATGGCAAAACATGCTATGGTTTCATCTTGTTCTGTAGATCTCAGGGTACATTTCCTGACTTAGTGTTAACAGTGATGCAAAGTTTGGTTTGTCCATCGAAAATTAGTTAACTGTAACGAAGTATCCTGTAGGTCACAGCTGATCAATCATCATGGATCAATAACATTACTACAGTCTTTTAACTGTTGTTGTCTTGAGATGCTTCATTAATGATCAGCAGTTGGAAATTAAACTAAGCTAAAGTTAGTTTAACCAGTGTGGGTTCTCTCAGTTCAGTAAATGAAGCACAGTTCAGTTCTGTGAGTTCATATCACTGTTCTTTGGTTCAATGTCAGACTGTGGACTGCTTTTAGCAGCTTCAGTTCATTTTACTGAGGAAACATCTGTTGAAATGACTCTTTTAGAAAATGGTAAATGGTTAGCGCTTTTCTCTACCTTAGGTATCCAAAGCGCTTTACAACGTGTTTCGCATTCACCCATTCATACACACATTCACACTCTAATGGTGACAGAGCTGCCATGCAACATGCAACTTGGGGTTCAGTGTCTTGCCCAAGGACACTTCGGCATGCGGAGGGGCCGGGGATCGAACCGCCAACCTTGCGATCAGTGGGCAACCCGCTCTACCACCTGAGCCACAGTCGCCCCAGAAAAGTAACATGACTGAGGACTACTCACCATGATATGAGGATCACACTGAACCACAGAGGTGAGTGAAAGGGTTTTGCTGCTGTTTAATGTAAAACAGTACAGCAGACTGTTTCTCTACAGCTGAGCTGAGGGAACAGTATATTGTGCGGAGCTCATCTGATAGGAGTGCTGTCTCTTTCCCTTTTTTATTAAAAAGACTGTTACACCGTCTTATCCTTCCAACCATGACCTGGATCACTGGGAACAGCTACATCTGATGTGGGCTGAGCTACAGAGAACATGAGCATTTAGCTGTGGTTGTCTGAGGTGGAAGAGTCTTCTCCGCTTCCTTATCCAGTCCCTGTAAGGAAGAGTAGCAGTGCTGCTACAACAGGCCAGAGAACAAGTCCTAAATACAGTTAACGGAAAAGTGATCACGACAGACAGTAAAACTGTCTGTAGAAAATATGCTGCTACTCCACTGATAAATGACGACTAACAGTTATTTTATCCGAAGTAAATCCATACGAGGATGAGATCCAAGTTCATGATGAGTGTCATAGCTGCCTCATCCATATGACCTGTCAATCATTCCAGATCAAACTGTCAATCAAGCAAAATGTTTTGATGCTTATATTAAACAACTACAGAAATATTTTCAGATAAACCACCAGATCTCTGGGTATAGACAGGGAACCTAACAAAAAATATTGTGACCTGTAGAAAAACAGTCTTTTGGGTTTAGAATTGCTGTCTATTGGAGTCAGGGATTTTTGGAGCCAGCCCCTGTGGGCTGTAGTGGTATTGCAGGTTTTGGACATGTCCAGGTTGGCTTCACTGTTCAGGGCAGTTGCTTCGTTCAGCTTTCGTATACAGTCCATGGTCACAATGGAGATCTGCTGGCTGAGTTGGTTCAGGAACGCACAGACAGAATGACACTTTTTTATAGTTGCAAGAGATGGCATATCCTGCTTCTTGCTAACTGGCTACTTAGCTTGTGCTAAGCTCATGTAAAGGAGACATGAAAAACAATGGTTGAACCACATGGTTAGTTTCTGACAAACATGCAAATATACTATTTTTTTTTAAACAAACTTACCTTTCCTATCGAAGCTTTCCTTGCGAAGGAAGCAGACCATGGCGAGAAACTTGGTGACCTCCTTCAGGTACATGACTGTAGTGTTGTTCAGGTGGATGATAGCCATAGACTCCTTGTCATAGGGTAAACCAGCTTCATTATTTTCCAGACTAAAGAAAAAGAGACAAAGTAAATGTCAGCATGAGGAGTGTGAACAATATTAGAAATGTGGGAGCAGATTGATGCGAGACAATTCACTTCTGAAACACTTAAATGGACAAACGGAGCAGACGAAACAAAAAGCAGGCACAAACGCACAAGGTTAGGTTGGTTGACAACAGATTTGTTACATAAGATTATACTTCAGGTTGCAGTTACATGTGTGAAGCTTAAGTGAAACCTGACCTGCAGAAGTGGGTAAAATGAATGACTAAAAGATGTAGGGACACATCATATATATATATAACAAAGTGGAAGCAACTGGGAACAACAGCAACTCAGCCACAAAGTGGTAGGCCACATAAAATCACAGAGCGGGGTCAGCGGATGGTTAGGCGTGCCCTACGGATTTAGAATGGGATGTCATTAAAGTTCATGTGCGTGTAAAGGCAGATGTCCCAATACTTCTGGCAACATAGTGTACCTCTGTTTGAGGGATTTGATTATAAACAGTTGAAAATGCCAGTTTTTCTTAACCTTTTAATCTTTTATACACATTAAGGTATAAATACTTGACACTGAACATATTTCATACTAGGAAATTCATTTTTAGTGTCATGCCATTTGTTTCTATCATTTATCCACACGCATCTTCTGAAAGTCACATTTGTAGTTTCAAATGACTGATAAGGTACTGCTCCTATAAATTCTTTAGAGTTGATCTTCTAAAATAATTTCAGTACTAATAGAAATATCTCAAAAATGCCTTGTTGTTTAATATTTGTTCCTGACATGCATGTTGGACCTTTGACAGTGCAGCCTTTTCTTCTATCATCTATCAATTGTGGTGGCCAAATTACTCAGATTGTATTTTATGATCAGAACATTATTTTGATGCTGTATTTAATTTCATTGCATCAGATCTGGACTCAGTATTATGAGGCTTCACTGATAAATGACACTGAAGTTATTACACTACATCTCTCTCAAGACTGCAAGCAAAATGCTTGGCTTGCTGCAATCTTACATAATAGTCTAAAATTAAAATATTCTATGAGGTGCAAACTAAAAGTTATGTGACTGTGCCCATAAAAATTAAAAACTGCACCTGGTTTACATTTGGCTGTTATCCCTGTCAAAGTTGTTGCTTTGTGCTGTGACACCCTGCTCCAAGCTTTTCTTCAATTTAAGTTTCCTTTTGGGAAGAAAAAGAAGTCGCAAGGAGCCAAATCCTGTGAGTAGGGTGGGTGGGGAGAGATGATAGTGCTATTGTGGCCAAATAACCCATGTGTAATTACCATGTCGCAACCAGGTGCACAGTGCATTGGAGCACCCACGTCATCATACCACAGTTCAGACACATTGTGCAAAATGTTCTCCCTTTGACACTTCAGGACATTATAATAGAACTCTGCCTTGACAATCAGACCCTGGAGAATTAGAATGCTAAAGAAAACAACTAGTATATTTCTTATATGCTCCTAAAATTATGTGCATTATCTGGTTTGGGAAAATCTATATGAAAACTTGCATTTTCATTCTCGCTGGTAGCTGGAGACCCACTGCTTGTCCCCAATGATGATCCTCATCTCAGCTGCTGACTGGGACAGAATTTGATACTAATGTGCTCCTACCAATGGAAACACAGGACCCGCTGTAGATAGCACAGTGTCATGCGGTCTCCTCATTCGCAACAGTTACTGCTTGCGCATGCTGTCTGTGCATGATCACATGTCACAGCAGATCTGGGAACCCAGCTGCAGACACAAAATGAACTGAGATCAGTTTCAAGGAAACAGGTTTTATTAAGAGAAAACTCACAGTGAAACAATCCGGGAGGATAACTCAGCAGGAGGGAAGATGGACCCAAGGCTAACCAAACCTGATTCAACAGATGGACAAAACTACATAACCTAAAGAAATGTAACTAAAACAACAGAATGGGAAGCTGTGGAAACTAGTATAAATTAACTATGCCAAGATTAACAAAACTCAGTTAATAACAGGGACTGGGGATTTGACTAACAAGCAGGCAGGCTCTGGAGTATCAGGGTCCGGCGAGTCGAGCTGGACCTAGCAGAGGCTGGACAATACTGGAGTGGGCCGGTGGCAGGCGCAGGCAGGCAGCAGAGTGACCCAAGGTGACGTGTGTCTGTCACCACTGCAGGGTGGTCAGTTGGCAGTGGCTCAAGGAAGGTAGGCAGGAGACAGGTTGGGAAACCAGCAGGGAAATGAGGAATCAGCATCTACCATCTGGTTGGGAGTGGAGGAATGAGCCATGTCTTTATGGATTGGGATGAGATTGTGAACAGGTGAGCCGGTCCCCCCACAGCTTTCTTCAGTCCTGCAATTAGTCACACACACACTGCACATACCACGAGAGCAAGAAGTAGACAAGAGAGAGAGAGAGAAGGAGAGCGAAGCCGAGAAAGAGAGATGGATAGAGGAAGAGAAAAAGGAGAGGAGAGGGAGCTAGGCTGAGGCTGAGGCAGGGGCCCTGACACCATGACACATGGACCACAAACAATCCCAGAACTTTCTGATTGCACCTCAGGTTAAAATATAGCAAAAAAGACAAACCACTTCAATGTTAGGGCTCAAGCTCAGGTCCTCTGACAGAGGCCTAGTAGTCGAGGGTTCTGTGCAGTATCTTAGAAGGTTCCTAGTACTCCCGTAACTCCAGATTTCAGAAACTCCAGATTTTGTACCTGGAACCTATTGGAGCCACTCTGAGTTTGGGGGTCACAGGCTTCCACGTCTATACCATTTGGTACTTCTGCCCCCGGTACTTCTCCATCTTTCCGTGCTTCTTCCTGATGTTACAGGCAACAGCAACTGCCACATTTGTCTGAACTTCCCTTTTCTGATCCTTGTCAGCCACCACTATGTCCGGTTGGTCAGACAGCAGCTGTTTTTCAGTCTGGAACTTAGAGGCCTAGCAATTCAACAACTAATAGGGGTGTTTCCCACTAGGACTTTGGAATATCTAGCTCATTCTCAGTACAGATGTTGCTGTACACTATCTTAGTCACTTGGCTGTGCCTCTCAATGTACAATACCCCAGCCTGTATCTTATACCCTGCCACTATGTGTAGGACTTTCTCAAGAGCGTGTTTGTGCAGCTGTTGTGCAACATGCACCTTGAGTCCTGTGTGCTATGATATACGATTGGTTCTATGAGTCTGGTCCTTCAGATCAGTGAGTTCTAGCCACTAGTAAGATTTACTGATGTCACCCACTTCCTATATCTGTTGATTATACATCCCATGGGAGGACTGATCTTCCACAGTATTTTGTCTCTGTCTTCTACTGCATGAAGTACTTGCTTACCAGTTCATTCTGGGAGGCCATCTTCCGGATCTATTCAGATGTTCTTGTTTCATCCTGGATAGTGGCTCTGCCACACACCAAGTATCTGCTGTCCTGTATGTCTGCTATCTTGCTGTCTAGTCCTGTTAATTCTACCCCTTCAGTTTTATCTTTCCACACTTTCACGTGATGTAGCCACACGTATTCAGATAGAATGAGATTCCAATGTCTTTTCTCTGGTTTTTCAAACGGTGAATCAGAGAGTTGATATCTTGGTCACACCTGATATACAGCTTGATATAATCCATGTACATCAGGTGACAAATAGTCACTCCACTTCTGAGTCTGTATTCATATCCACTTTCTGTGGCTAAGGGGTTTCTGGCTTATATCAAACAGCAGTGGGGACAGTGCACCACTTTACTGCATTTGATGCTCACTTGTGCAATGACTGTGGGGTTAACTTCCAGGGCTGTTTTTCACATTAAGTTCCTGAGGAAGGTTATAGGCGTCCTGTTGGTCATGTGTAGCCCTAAGCACTCAAGTATCAATGTGTGCAGCAGTGACTTGTAGACTTTCTTGTAGTCAATGAAAGCAGTACTGACGTTTATCTGCTTAGCCTTGGAGTCTTGGGTGAGTGTTTTATCAACCAGTAGCTGGTGCTTTAACCTTCTTGTGCTGTTTCCAATGCCCTTCAGAGCTTTGTTTAAGGGCATACACATGTGCCTACTGACGAAAAATATACATTTAACCAATTCATACATACTGCTGAGAAAGACACATTCTATGTACGTCAGGGCGCATGCAGCCGTCAGGGCGCATGCAGCCGTCAGGGCGCATGCAGCCGTCAGGGCACATGCTCATGCAGCGACCAGCAGCAGATGTGTGATGTATGTTTGTCTGCTGCAAACCAAATTGCCCTCCAAGGGACAAATTAATAAAGGGAAGTGAAGTGAAGTGTTATAGTATTACTGTTCATCTGGGATTTGAATTCACTGTAATATAAAATAATTAAGTGATTTCTGGAGGCAGTGTTTGGACTACCTGCTCTCATTGCCCTTTCTTTTATTGGTAACCATCTGCCACACCTATTGATCTCTAATATGTAGAAGCCTCCATCGTGGATGTATACATTTAAAACTGTGTGTTGGAAAGGTACAGCATGTGTTGTCTCTAATCTTTATCTGGAATCAATAAGACCAAAAACATATTTTACATTATGTGACACTGCAGAAGTTTGTATAGTTCTCATGATAGCTAAAAACTGATATGGATGATGTTAAAGTTTGCTGAACATGTCTACTGACTTACCCATAGATGCAGGAGATGTCAATGACCACGTCAATCATGTCACAACAGAGCTCATATGTCTGCATGTCTACTGGACTGCTGTCTGTGGCAATGTAAATCTTACTGACCACATCAAACAGGAAGGCCTTCTCAATACCTGAGTTCTGAAAACAGAGGCACAGACAAAGAAGAGGTGCAAATCATCAATTGTACCCATTAATTAACTCCTATGCCAAGTCGAGGGACTGTCTTCTACACAAACTGTGTGTCTTCACAGACTAGTCTTTGAGTTCATACTTGTCTATTAGTCAGGTAGGAAATAAAAATAAGATTTGACAGCAATAAACAGATAAAATAAGATAAATTAATTTATTCTGAACAGTTGTTATGTTTAATCTTTTGAGCCTATGAATATAAATCAAAGTCTAATGTCAAAATCTTTTTAGAATAGTTGCTTTATAGAATGTGGAAGTGTCATAGATGCAGAGGATCCAGGCACTGGAAACAAAAACTTAGTGTTCTAAATTTCGTGTATTTTGAATGTTACAAAAGTGTGTCAGTTCTTCTCAGTCATCATTCTGTCAATAAGAAAAATAAAATTAAAATAAAAATACTTCACACAAATGTCAGTAACACCCATGGAAAGCCAAATGTTAGACTCTAATGCACAAGAATTGATAGGAGAAGCAGTATCTGTGGCTACCCCTCTTCACCATGAGACGACAGCTGTGATTTGGAAGCCTGAGCTGGTGAGAGGTCTGCACGGACAGGGAGACTATAGACATCAAGTTGCATAAAGAAATATCAACAAAACATCATTAAGGAGCCCAAACAGGATGACAATGCTGGGAAAGAAACTGCATAAATAAGTTGCAGATAGGAACAGCAACTAAACGTTGTCAAGGGGCATAAACAGGACAAGTGTGTAAATATTTGTCGGAGTGCAGTGTAGCCTGAGAATGCATTCCTGTATGTGTAGGTTGTTAATACAGAATTTGCATTCCTGTATGTGTAGGTTGTTAATACAGTTCTGTTGTAGGACTAGGTGGAACAATCCCTTAAATGAACATACAGCATAACTGAGGCATAAGTGGTAACGATGCATCCAACTTCATTGGGGTCATCAGGTGGGCACCCTCCTTCCCCGGTGTTTCGATGATAAGCCCACAACACCTCCGGAGGGCTCATCGGCACCACCTGGCGTCCCAGGTGTGCCCCCCTCTATTTTCACCCCCCATGTGCCACTGGTGTTACTTTGGGGCCCAGGAGGAGTCTCGCCTCTTCATCCAGAGCCACCGACTTGCTTCCTCTGCCGCACCCGAGAAGGTTTTTATGGCTTGGCGTTGGGCTTGGCCTCGAATCCCCAGGTTCTTAAGCAGCCTGATGGTAGACTTGCCCACAAAGCCTCTGCAGCCAACTTCAACTGGGCAACTGGGGGGGGAACTTCATTGGGCACCCTCCTTCCCCGGTGTTTCGATGATAAGCCCACAACACCTCCGGAGGGCTCATCGGTGTAGGTGTAGCAATAATACTGATGATGAAACTATAGTATCCACAAATAATACTACTAATAAATAGTGCTGTCAAAAATATCGCGTTATTAACGCGTTAACGCAAATCAATTTTAACGGCGTCAATTTTTTTATCGCGAGATTAACGCGGGCGGGGGTGCGTGGGGCGGGGGCATGGTTGGCGAGGTCGAGGGCGAGGTGTTCGCCGTCGGAGTCAGACAGGATCTCCTGCTGGTGGTGGTACAGCAGCAATATTCTCGCTCGCCTTTCTGTCGGCTCCTTTTCCGCGTGCCGAACCGCGTGCCGCTGATCCAGATGCTCCGCCAGGTGACGGCGGCCTGGGGTGAACGCATGACGATTGACAAGACCAGAGTTATGTGTATGTTGTCAGTATGAACTGAGTTCTCATCGTAGCATATCTAGTCTGTAATACCACTTGATGACTAAACACAGCTGACGCGAATTCTCCGCCTCCTCCTCGTATAAAATGATAATTCAAGGGACATTTAGAATAGATAAAAAATGTGCGATTAATTTGCGATTAATCGCGAGTTAACTATGACATTCATGCGATTAATCGCGATTAAAAATTTTAATCGATTGACAGCACTACTAATAAAATACCCTACAGCGTATTAATATGGTATTGTAAGAAAGTAATAATAAAGTAAAAACATACACACATTGTTGCAGAAAATAAGATAGCTAGGAATTGTTAAGGAAAATACATATTTTCAGATAAATAAATAGTGTTGAGGAAACACCTATCATCACACAAATAAATAGCATTAAGAAAAGATATTGTACTCATCTCAATATGTGCCTTGACACATAAATTTAAAAAATTGATATGTGCTTGGAAACATAGTAAAACTATTTTTAAAAAAAACATACAGTCAAACCTTGGACTGTAACACAGCTCTGAAGGTCACAGTCCCACATTTTAAAAAACTAATGGCTAATGGATGAGCAGTGGGGACGAGATAATCACACTAGTATTATCTTGATTGAGGAGATATATAGACACAAGGTGGGGAAGAAACCAACCAGCAGGCAATTGGACAGGCCAAATGAAGTAAGGAGAAGGAAAACACTGCACCTACACCAGTTAGTAGTGAAGGAATGATCAACATAACAGGGAAGAAACAGAGCACCAACTGACCATGCAGCCCTTTCATAGTCCCAGGCCTATCCACCCACTATCCCTACCACCTGGTCTCACCACACAATAAATGAACCAATACCCAGACAGACCAGAGGACAGATAATAATAGAGAATGAGAAGACAACATTTCTCAGACAAAGAGGACAGACAGAGACAGTGTGACAGGAACTAAACTACAACCATAAAAAGTATCCACTCAAACAACGAGCCACTGATGGAATAAAACCCACCAAAGCAGGAGTACAAGCCAAAACTGAGAGCAACACACCTATCTTTTCAATCCAAAAGTCACACTCCAAAGATTACTGTTTAGTACATGATTTACGAGCAGTCAACACCATTGTGGATGCCGACACAGCGGCAGTTCCTGATCCACACATATTACTCTCAAATATTCCACCAGAAACGAAATATATCACGATGACTGACTTATGCTCAGCTTTGTCACTAACATGTCAAATATCTGGGCAGACAATTGTGTGGGACAAGAGGTGTATAGCCCCTCCCAGGTGGAGCTGGTGATTTCAGCCCCACAACCACTAACAGTAGAACACATGCTGTCTTTTCTGGGCAGCACAGGGTATACCAGACCTTGGATTTGTGACTATGCAATAAAAAACAGCATCCTTATGACATGCACTCTAGTCCAGTTTCTTTTGACACAAACCACAAGAACAGGCTATAAAGGAATAGTGTCTGCTCCAGAGTTGACCATTCAGCACTGCACCACAGTAAATACAGCCACTACAATTGTCTTGCAATTGGATGGGACCCTGCATGACTGTGTTGTGGAAGGGAAGATTTGCACAATCAACCAATTCCTGCTGATCTCACTCTGTTTGTTGATGGCTCTTGTTTTCATAATGTCAAAGGTACTCATGTTGACAGGTTCACAGGTACTCATTGCACAATGGTATTGTGCAATTACAGGATAATTGGTGCACTTTCGTCACTATACTTTTATAGTGGCTTTACAGGTCCAACTCCAGCAGCCAAACATTAAGAGCAGCTTGTAAATTGGCAGCTGCAAAAACCGTAATGTGTACACAGACTCTGATTGAGCCTATGGAGTGTTCCATGTTCGCACTAATATCTGGAAACCGAGGGGATCTCGTAGAATCAATGAGACCTTAGTAACACACGGGAAAGCCATTTTCACTAATCCATTTGCAGAAGACTGAGGAGCAGAACAACAGGCGCATTTCAAAGCAACACACAGAGAATACAGAGACCCTTTTCCACAGGTGTAAATCTGGTAGTAGGCCAAATTTAGAGGACAGCTAACCCAAAACTCACATCCAAATGGAACCTCTGCATATCAGATGTTTACTTCAGAATGACCACTCACAGTGCTCTTGGAGACAACAGTACATCTCTTACCTCCACCAGAACCTGATAAGAGTCATGAAGTGTCAATTCTGAGGAAAACCACACCTCTGGAGATGAGGAGATGGCACTCTTCACTGTGACCTCCTGACCTGCTTCTCCTCCAAACACCCAGATTTGTACTGTATTGTGTGTACATACTCTCAGCTTCGGACCAGCCTCTGGTCCCAGCCACCCGCTCAAACAGAGAAAAAAACGTATCTGGATCTCGTTTGCTAAACTGAGGAATCAAAAGCAGACTAGTGGACACATCAATAGAACATGAAGGACCAGAAGAACCCCCAGGGACCTGACCCATGACACCAGCCGAACTCAGGCTTAACCTGCACTCATCCAGTTCAAGCCTTTTAAGTTCAACCTGTAACAGCAGTAATCTTTCACGCTGCTCAAATGTTAACGCATAACTGCTCAGAACAGCTTCACAGGTGTCTGTTTGTCCAACCTCTACAGCCTGAACTTTAGGCTGGAGAACCCCTGCATCAAACAATTTCTCTTTCAAAATGCCTTTCATGTTCTCCTTTAATCTTTTATTGCCGACACCCATCTTGAAATATTCTGCCATATTAACTAACTGCTCCCGTGAACAGCGTTTCAGTTTCTCCTCTGGTGGAGCTCTAAGAAACTCCTCAGCAGAAGCCATAAGAAAGAAAACCAGACCTGCCCAAATAAACACACTGATACAAACCTTAATGATACCAGTATCACAGCTGCCCTCTCAATCAAAGCTCTGAAGCTCAAACAGCTGAAGTGATCACCCGGGCTCTGTCCCTCTGACCGCTTCACCAGAACTTGACTAAACTGTCACTGCCATGATCAGGAAGAAAATGCAAGCTATCACCAGCTGCTGAGAGAAAAATTGGTCAGGAGGGTGACGAGTCAACCGAGAACCACCAAAAAGCAGATCTGCCAAGAATTAGAAGCTGCTGGAACACAGGTGTCAGTGTCCACAGTCAAGCGTGTTTTGCATTGCCATGGACTGAGAGGCTGCCATGCAAGAAGGAAGCCCTTGCTCCAAAAGTGGCACCTTAAGGCTCGACTGAAGTTTGCTGCTGATCACATGGACAAAGATAAGACCTTCTGGAGGAAAGTTCTGTGTTCTGACGAAACACAAATCAAGCTGTTTGGCAGCAATGCCCAGCAATATGTTTGGAGGAGAAAGGGTGAGGCGTTTAACCCCAAGAACACCAGTCTACCGCCAAGCACGGTGGTGGTAGTATTATGCTGTGGGGCTGTTTTGCTGCCAATGGATCTGGTGCTTTACAGAGAGTAAATGGGATAATGAAGAGGGAGGATTACCTTTAAATTCTTCAAGAAAACCTAAAATCATCAGCCTGAAATCATCAGCCTGAAAGTTGGGTCTTGGGCGCAGTTGGGTGTTCAAACAGGACAAGGACCCCAAACACACATCAAAAGTGGTAATGAAATGGCTAAATCAGGCTAGAATTAAGGTTTTAAAATGGCCTCTCCAAAGTCCTGGGAATGACATTCTGGACAATGGGGAACATTGTCCATCTTGACAATGGGGAACATTGTCCAGATGTTCCCCATTGAGAACATGTGGACAATGCTGAAGAAACAAGTCCATGTCAGAAAGCCAACAAATTGAACTGAACTTCACCAATTATGTCAAGAGGAGTGGTCAAAGATTCAAAGATTCAACCAGAAGCTTGTGGATGGCTACTAAAAAAGCTTATTTTAAGAATATGTTTTCTTTAAATACTATTGACAGTAAAACAGATATTGGAATTATCAAAGTGTAAAGCAAATAAATACAATAATATTGCACTTTGTATTTATTGTTTTACACTATTGGGTATACTGTTTGAATAATTTTGAAATAAACTTTAATCAAATAGTTATTACAGTATGCAACAGAAGTACACCTCTGCAATATCACAAATTGTTAAAATTTCTGTCACTTCTCAATAAGTGCAATATTTTAAGTGAACAGAAGAGCATTTCCTCTTATGAACAATCAACAATCAGAAATACTGTATTGAATTATCAGAAACTACATGCAACAAAAAAGGTACACCTGTGACCACTGCTTTTTCCACAACACAAAACATAGAAACTTAAAATTTGTTATTACACTCCATGAAAAATCTCAGTACATACAATGTAACCAGTATACAGTGCCGTGAAAAAGTAGCCACCTTTTTTTGGCAGCAACAACTGGAGTTAAATGTTTGTGATAGCTTGTGATCAGTCTTTTACATCACCATGGAGGAATTTTGGCCCTCTCTTCTTCACAGAATAGTTTTAATTCAGTCACATTAGATGGTTTTTGATCATGAGCTGCCCTTTTAAGGTCTTGCCACAGCATCTCAATTGGATTTAATTCTGGACTTTGACTCAGCCACTCCAAAACCTTCATTTTGTTCTTTCTGAGACACTCAGAGGTGGACCTGCTTGTGTGCTTTAGGTCATTGTCTTGCTGCATAAACCATTAGTGTTGAGCTTTAGGTCATGAACTGGTGGTGGATATTCTCCAGGAGGAGTCCCGTGAAAGCAAAGCGGCCCCAAACCATCACACTACTACCACTGCTGGTGATATTGAACCCAACTGCCAAATGAATTTGGTCATTTGGTAGACTGGAAGCTAAGGACACAATTACTTTTTCACATAGGGCAAGATGAGCCGGACAGCATGTGTCCTTCAAAAAATAAAATCATCATCTAAAAACGGATTTTTGTGTTTTCTTGGGTTATCTTTGTCTTACATTAAAATTGGTCTAATGAGCTGAAACACTTAAGTGTGACAAATTTGCAAAACTAGAAGATTTCTGGGGGGGGGATGCTTTTTCACAGCACTGAATGTATGAATACCACTTACTAACCACACTGTAAAATACAGGAAAATATGCACATGGGGTGTACAGTAATGTGCTTAGTCATACATGATGATTACATTGTGAGGAAATACAGAAGCACAGTGCTGAAAGGTTTCCAGAGAAATCTGACTAATTTATCTCATTCGGCAGCATTGCTCGATGTATAGCCAACACACCCAGATATATTTGTGCCAGCCTGACTGCCACAGCAGCAGATTACTCACAGATATGAAGATGTTGAGCAGATTTTCCAGTGTCGGCAACTGTGGGATGAGCTTCTGGACCACTTTACTGAAAGCCTCAAATATGGAGTGGTCGTATATACTGGTTAAATAAAAGCTGTGGAGGTCAGGGAGAAGAATCTGAATCAGAATAGATTTTACTAACAAATTTGACATTTTGATGTGACATGAGCAAATAACAAGACAACTCTCACTAATCAAAATATCAGCATTTCAAGGTCTAAACACAAATTTCTGAATAGATTTACGGTCTCAGTGTTACAATTCCTGTAGAAACTTGAAGGAGAAACATATTTGTTATACTATGTGGTAGAAACCATCTTATTCGTGCTGGCTAGTTTTTCTATCCAAATCAACACACAGAACCAGACTTTCAACACTGATAGCAATACTTATTGAATACTTTACTTTGTGCAATATAAATACATTTCCTACAAAAGCAGACTCTAGTAATAAGTAGTAGAGTATTCCACTTAAACTTTCATTCACATTTTCGTGTATGCTAGCCCCTCTACACTCAAAGGATCTCAGTTAGGATATCAGAGACTGGAGGTCTGGAATATTGATTCAATCTATCATTTAGTGTTGCAATAGATTAATTATTGTCAGTATGCAACATACTTGGGAGGTTTGCCTTTTTTTTGCTTTTTAGAATTGAATCATGGTCAATTTGCCTTTGGCTTTTTGACAAGAATCTACCATGTTATGTCAATTAATTAAAACTATAACATGTACAATAAGTGACTACGGAAGTATTCAACCCCCTTTAAAGTGACTCACCTAATTCAATACAGGTGCAGTTAAAGCTTTATGGGCGAGTGACAAAGAGAAAGTCACTGTTAAAAGAAGCTCATATTAAATCTCGACTAGAATTTTTCTGAAGCTGTTTAAGGGGCTCTGAAGTCAACCGAAAGAAGGTTCTTTGGTCTGATGAGAGCAAAATTAAAATTGAGTGTTTCCACAGACACCAAACAATGCACATCATCACAAACACACTGTGCCCACTGTGAGGCAGGGTGGGGATGCTTCTCAGCAACAGGCCTTGGAAGGTTGTACAGGTAGAAGGGCAAGTATCGGATAACCTGAAGCAGTCTGCAGGAGAACGGTGACTTGGGAGGTTTGTTCTCCAGAGAAGACAATAACTCACAGCACACAGCCAAACATACACAGAAAAGAAGGTGAATGGTTTGGAGTGGCCAGATCAGACCCCAAACTTCAATCCAATCTAGAATTTGTGGCTGGACTTGAAAAGGGCTGTCAACTCACCGTCCAACCTGACAGCTATGCAAAGAAAATGGGGTAAAATTGAGGTGTGCAGATGAGCAGAACTGATTGATTTACAATACTTAAAATACAGGTTCCACAGCAGGAATTCAATACAAAAAAAATAAGTATTCATTACTAAGGTTCAACTCCTTATGTTTTTATGTGTGTTCACCTTTGTTTTTGATGAAAGACTTGATCCTGCTCAGCATTGGAAAAACTGGTGTTGCACAAATTTGTGAGATGCCATTCTTCCAAAACATTTTATTCAAGTATTTTTAAGATTCACCAAGTCATTTATTAGATTCAAGTCAGGCAACATACTTTGACCTTTTGTCTTCTTTATGAACCCTTGTGTGATTTTAGCAGTGAACTCTGGATCGTTACCATGCTTACTCTTCTGTCAAACTGCCTCAGACTGGAAGTCTTGTTAGGCAGCACTTTGGTAAATCCACAGGCATTCGTGGTACTGAATCCATAAATGTTATCTCCCAACACCATTTCCACTCATGTTTTGCCATACCATACCTGTGCTTTACTGTTGGGGTTATGTATTCACTACAGTGGTTCTGGTCAGGTTCACGCCTTTTTTTCATGTCTTTTAACAAAGTTTAATATTGCTAATCTTCTGGTGTCCTTTCCCATTATTATACAGTTTTACACAGCCATGATGCAGACATGCACATAAGCACAGCTCATCAGTACAAAATCGAGAAAGTACTGGTATTCACAGGTCAGTAATTTAAAATCACAAGTGTACTAAGTTTAGTTTCAGTGATCACTGGTTTTCTAACTTGTGTGTCAGTGATCTCAGGTGTATGCAGTTTTGTTGCACTGAGTTTCTACTTCTGGGATTGTATTTTCAAAATAGCATTTCTAAAGTTGTTGTTTTTGATTGTTCATAAGAATTATTACTATACCATTCATCTTAGAAATAATTCAATTGAGAGATTAAACATTGTTGACTCATTTAGTATTTAAGTCTCAATATATAATCAGTAAATAATTTGGAAATTTGTACAGAATGTATTTAATTCAGACATATTGTAAAACCAAAAATCATTCAAAAGCTGCTGGCAAAGCTCACCTTAGGTGTATTCTTTCAAGGCCTGTGTCTGCAAGGTCATCATTTGCACGTTTGTGGATGTCCCTCTGCTTCTCGATCTTGTGGTCGTCTGACAAGCCGTCCACTTTGTGAATGAACACCTCGAAATGGATGTCTGGGTTGACTTTGTAGGCCCTGGTCACTGTGAGATGCAGTCTACTCAGAGCCTCCACATAGTCATCCTAGCATGAGGACAAAAAACTATAAATCTTTCACTCTCTCTCTTAAAATGTTATTCAGGAATGATTACTTCTACATTTTTTGTTGTGTTTGTTTGCATATTGTTTTTTCTTTGTGGCCTGACCTGTGAGTCGATGACAAAGATTAAAGCTCCTGTGCCTCTGAAGATCATTTCATAGTCGAAGGTGGGGTCAAAGAAGTCAATCTGGCCAGGGAAATCCCAGATCTGGAAGCTGACGAAGGAGCTGCTGGAGACATCCTCCCTGCAGATCTTATTGGTACTCTCCAGGAATAGAGTCTCATTGGGCGACATTTTATGGAAAACCACTTTCTGGATGGAGGACTTCCCACTCCTTCTCAGGCCCATTAACAAGATACGAGGTTTGACATCTCCATTGAGAGAGTCACTGAAGCCCAGAACTACACAGCAACAAAGAGACAGAGGCACTGTCAACTGGACTGGTAAACCTACATTAGTCAAACACCTAAAGAACAGCCAAGTTTCAACTTCTTTCAGCAGACATGGGTGATATTGCCTCACAACATTATCATGATATGGCAGTAACAATTTTGTGATAATGATATACAACATAGTGATTTATCAGTAAAGTACTGACAAATACTTTGTTGCGTTCTCCTTTTGTGCTGTTACTCTGTTATTACCATCTCACCCATATCATCACTTGCTGTAAATTGCATGTTTTAGAACCAAACCACTTCTACAATATTTAGTTGATCTATTTCTTACAATTGACCATTGTGCAGCATATGTGATGACAGTGACAGTTCCTGACAGCATTGCTGCTGGTGTCTTGTTTTAAATATGTCAACACATCCAAATCTTTTTTTTATCTTCAAGCAAATCTATATGACAATGAAAAATACACTAGTATTATTATGACCTACATAAGCAACATACAATACGTTATGGCTTAGAGGCAGGGGCGTCAACAGACTTGCTGGTGTCCAGGACAAGAAAGCATCACATGCCCAAGCATACAGTGCGTCAGAGTGGGGTCAAAGTATTTTATTCTAGGACAGGGGGAGGTGTGCAAAAAGGGAAAACATTTATATTTACAAAATTAATTAGTTTCAGTTTTTAAATATATTTTGAATATAAATTACATTTAATGTAATAGACAACTATTTCATCAAAAATAATAGGCGAATGTAAGGAAAAATAAACTGAGGGTCATTCATGGGCCCTATATGGTCCTGAGGCCCGGGACGACATACCCGGTTGTCCCCCCCTGTTGACAGGCCTGCTAAGAGGTGTATAGTGATGTCATTATCTATCTCTGTATCTGTATTCAGAGACAAGACCAGAATCAGATGTAGGTGGTACCACAAGTCCCGTTGGCAAAAGCATATGTTGTGCCATCAAAGAGTAAAATTGATCTAACATTTGCACGTGATTAATTATGAAATATATTCCCACAGCCTAATACTGTATTTATAAACTTCTCTCTTTTTCATTTTTATTTAAAACTAAATAAAGCTTTATAATTGTCTGAACTCCACAACTACACCCTCTTTAACTGGGGAACATTTTTATGTTGTTATTGGATTCTTAGAAAATAGCATTTTCACTTACATTTTGACTTCAGTGTAGCTTCCATAAATGGAAAATCTGGTTACAATGACTATTTTGCTTTTTAATATTCTATCTGTAGTTATGAGAAATCCTATGTAGCAATGTGGAAAAATGCTAATTGAATTATTGCATTTTAATTTTAATTGCTACTCATATGACTCATCAAATTAAATTACAATTATCACATTACATTTTACATTTTTATTTTCAACGTAAGTTTATCATTTAAATTACGTCACCTATAGGCTTCCATAGCCGTTAGGACGTTAAACTGAAATGCGCTCAGCCCCACCTCTGGAGCTCTAAAACCTATGGCCAATAAAACTTCTGGCTGACGCAGAAGGAAAACTGGGCTGTACGGGAAACAACTGGAGTTAGCCAGCTAACCAGAGGACGGGCCAGCTTCAAATGAGTGCACTTCACAACAGGGAGACTCTCCAAACGTTGACAAAGCAGAGCTGTGGAAGTGTACAGTCTCCCCTCGCTCTCAGCTGGTGTTGACCTTCCCGAGCAGCAGCAGCCCCTACCTCCGTCCTCGCAGCCCAGCTCGGCGTCTGAAAACGCCTCTAGGTCGTCGTCGTCATAGTATCCGAGAGCTGTGTCCTCCTCTGCGCCCAGTGATGAAGCCCTGTCGCTCGTCATGTTGATTTCTTCCTCCCGATGTCTTACTTTGAATTCGAGTCGCTTGCTATGTCCAACTTTCCCATATTGTCAACTGATACGTGAGAGCCATGCTCGTGAACTCTCACCCCGAGTCCCCTCATGCTGCAGTCACAGAGGAAGGCATGGGCATTGCAACGGAGTCCTTCACTGCAGCCATGTGTGCGTTCACTCGAGGCATGTATTTAAAGTTCGCAACAAACACGTTAAGGATGGCGTTACTTGAGTCAACGTGGGAGCTTGGACATCATTATGATCATTGTGTTTTCGTTCATCAACAAAATGTTTTTATGGAAACCTCACTTTAAAAGTCTCTGTGTGTAAACAGATACAGACTTTCACAGGACACATGGCCTCTTACGTTGTCGTGGATACAGTGAAATAGGCTAACTGGGCAGCAGCTACCTGCTTGAGATTTGTCTACATTCTGGAAAATGAAGTTCACTAAATTAACTGATAAAATGTTGGGTTTCTTTGTGTGTGTACCAAAGTATAGAAGCCCATTGCTGCCACTGTGATGGCAAAAAATTAACACGTAAGTCAAAACAATGACAAACCTTTTGAAGTTACTAGATCTAGATTATAAGGTACTAACTCAAAATAATGTGAAACTTTCTCAAAATAATTTTATGCTATTTCAAGATAGTTACTATGTCAAAGCAATGACATATTTTCTCCAAATTATGACCCAATTTCTCAAAAATAATGACTTACTGTTGTTATATCCTGCAAACCATATTCATATACTTACTTTTCAACTGGATTTAGTTTTATGCTCCATCTACACGAAGACGAGCCCAGGCCTAAACGCACAAATAGTTCATCAAACCCATGTATCATCCACACCAAGGCAGCGCTTTTGGGGTCTGAAAACGATCATTTCATAACCTAGGTCCCAGAGTGCAAAGATCTGAAAACGTTGTTTACGTGGCACCGTTGTTATGCCCTGTCCGCTTCTTTTTCTGATACGCTTGCGTCGTAGCTGCACCTCTCAATAAATGTGCATGCGTTAAACTCAGAAAATGACAACAGTGGTGCCGTACAGTGTTGCGTGTGTACTGCTGAAGCTTGTCACGCTGTTATCGCTATTACAGCAAAATGTACGGACAAATTTAATGAAACGGCTCCTTCTTTATGAAAAACATTTTTGAAACTATAAGCGTTTTGGCTTCGTGTGGACGGGGCCTTAGAATCTTAAAGTTGCCTCATCTGCAGCACAGTCACCCTAACTCAGAAAAACTCACATCATCTCCAACATGATGTGCAAATTATTAGAGAAATGTTCCATCAATGCAACTGATCACAACATGGCAGATTATTGTTCATTGATCAGTGACTTGTGTCGTGTGTCTAAAGCTTTACACTGAGTGCTCTTTTTAAACTACATTAATTAATGGACTGTAAATGTTTCAGTTCAGGGAACTTGTCACAGTGTTACAAAGAAGGACACTGTATAGATGTTATTCTGAGCTGAGGATAGATACCAGAAGTGGAGAAAACAGAAAATTAATGTGCAGGTATACTTTGCTGCATTCATTTAACCTCTACCTTTACAAGCTATAGTGCCTGCTGCCGAGAAGCATCACTGAAACATGCTGCTGCCACCACCATGTGTTACATATGTTGCTGTATGTACAGTCTCTCCCATCTCAGCCACTGAAACCTGTAACTCCTTCAGAGGAGTCAGCTGTGTCTTGGCGGCTTTCCTCACAAGACTCTTTATTGCACAGTCACTCCGATTTTGATAACAGCCTGCTCTTGGCATATCTGGGCATAGCTCTACTCCAAGGTTTATCCAGTGGCTTTGATTTTTTCTGTATCCATCCCCTGACTTATGCTTTTCAATAACCTTTTCACAGAGTTGCTTAGAGTGTTCTACATGCTATAGTTATAGCACGGAGTGGATTCAACAGTAACTAGACCTTCGAGATACAGATCTCTTGATACTAAAATCACTTAAGACACATTCACTGCACTCAAAGGACATCTCTCTCACAAACCATTAGGTTGTACCTCTGTTCAGTTATGTGAGTTTTTTTTTTTTTTTTTTACAGGAGGTGAATACTGGCTGATCATTTTAGGTTTTCTTAAAGAATGTGGAGGTAATCCTTCATTATTCCATTCGCAAGCACAGCTAACACTGTCTGTCTATCTGAGGGGAAGTCTGTTCTTGTCAGTCTCTTAATTCTGTCATGATATGTTGTTTGTTGTCGACCCTTTGCACGTTTGCCTTCAATACGACCTTGCAATGCAACAAACTCTAGATCATTTTTTCTGATGACATAGCCAAGGAAACTAAGCTGTCTTTTTGTGACAGTTGATAATAGCCCTCATTTAGTCCCAGCACTCCTCAGAACTTCTGGGTTCTTTTCGAGATCAGATGTTAGTGTCCATGCCTCACATCCATATGCTAGGATTGACCACATGTAAAATTTGAGCAGTCGTATCTTCAGTTTCATTGACAGATTCCTACTGACAAAGATTGAACGCATGTCATGGAACCTTGCCTTTGCAATAGCAATTCTTTTCTGACTTCCATTTTACATCTCGCATCTGTTGTAATTAGACTGGCAAGATAAATAAAACTCCTTTTCCTCTGTGAACTTGCTGTCAATTCAGCAGTCTTCCCAATGACTGTGGTTGTGTGTACTCAACCAGACTGAGAATTTAAAGGCTCTTTGCAGGTGTTTTGAGTTAATTAGGTGATTGGAGCTCTTCTCAGGACTGTGTGGGAGTGTCTAGAGTCTTTGACTAACATCTCTGTGGCCCCCTGTGAAATATTCTAATATTTTGAGATTGATTCTGGGGGGTCTCATAAGGTGTAAGCCAAAACAAATGAAAGCTTGAAATATTTCAGTTTATGTGTACTGAGTCTAGAATATATCTAATTTTCATTTTGAGCAAATGAAAACTATTTATTCTAATTACATGGGATGCATCTGTAGTTTAATAGTTGGCACCCTGCTGTTGCATGTTTATTCAGGGACTTGTTTTCTTGCAATGTGAAAGTGTTTGGTTTGTCAATCCTTTCCTTTTTTGCTGCAGATGTACAGCTGATCTATGAGGTTTCATTTCTGTAGATGTGTCATCTTATGGAAATGTAGATTTGTAGGGTATCTTGCAGCTTTGTGATACTGTACACTTATTTACTTATTTTATTTCTTGTTTCAGACCCACACATACTTACACTTTGTAGTAAATAAAGAAGCAAAAGGAACATCTTGTCTTGTTGAGTGCATTCTAACTTACGCCCCCTGGCAGCCAAAACCTTATCCACCAGTGAAATTATAGTCATTCTAATCATCATAACACTAACCATAGTTTTTTCACAAAGGTTCAAGCTGGCACCAAGCTTCTTAAGACCTTGGTCATTAAGTAAAACAATGACTAAACAGTAAAAACTGTTTTCCGTCTAATGAATTAAATACATGAGTGGAAAAAGAGTTCCAGAAGTTGTTCTTTTGTCTTAATTAACCAGTTCATCTTCAAAGAACTGTTCAATGTTCCAAAAGATAATCCATCCAAGCCACCATTCTTCTTGACGTTACACAGGACATCTTTCCTTAATGACAGCTGTTCTTCCAGATAAAGTTAAATAATATTTGATCTTGTTTCTTGGAGACTGCATCAGGCATTTCTAGTGCTGGAGACAAATACACAGACCTTGGTATTCCCTTTACTTTAGATAGCAGCATCTGGCCCTTTAAGGACAGATCCCTCATTAACCACATGTTGAATTTTCTTTTTGTTTGTTGAGTTATCGGCTCAAAGTTGGCCTTTGAGCTCCTCCCAGGTATGTCACAGTTTGTTTAATGGGGATTTCACTCAGTTCCACCAGATTACAGCGTTTAAGGGGAAACAGCACAGATTTGCTAAAGTTCAATGTCAAACCAGAGACCTCAAAGGATTCCTTGATGCAGTGGACAGCTATGCCAAGTTCATTTTGATTGGACAGAAAAACTGTCGTGTCATCTGCTAATTGAGCTAATTTAAATTCTCTACCCAAATGTTGCCATGACCTGTGTGACCAGCAAGAACAGAAATGGACTTAGTGGGCATCCTTGTCCGATTACACATTGACTGATATTAACTCTGAGTGTTGTCCCATTGGTTACCTTCATTGAGCTGTTACTCCCTATATAAAGCATTTTTACTGCCCTCAGAAACCTATCCCAAAGCTTTCAATGTCTTTAAACATAAACGGATGACTGACTGTGTGAATGTTTTATAAAAATCAACCAATAGAATATAATTCGTCTGGTAAGTAAGTAAGTAAGTAAATTTTATTTATACAGCACCTTTCACAGACAGAAAGCCACAAAGTGCTTCAAAGCATGAATAAAATAGAACAATTAAAAACACATAAATAGGCAACACTAAAAATGAGATCATAACAGCCCCAAAAAAACTAAGCAAATGCTTGGGCAAACAAGAAGGTTTTAAGTTGTGATTTAAAAGTGTCAACAGAAGCAACTGAGTGGAGAGAGAGCAGGAGATCATTCCAAAGCCTGGGAGCAACAGCCTGGTATGATCGTGCTCCTCTGGTCACAAACTGAGTACGTGGCACCTTAAACAGATTCTGTTCCGCAGACCTTAGAGCCCTCGCAGGGGGGTAAGGCTGGAGCAGGTCACAAATATAAGAAGGAGCTTGACCATGCAGGGCCCGAAAGGTTAGGACCAAAATCTTAAATTTGACTCTGTATGAAACTGGCAGCCAGTGAAGTTCCTTTAAAATAGGGGATATATGAGTCCTCCTATTTGTGCGGGTCAAAATTCTCGCTGCAGAGTTTTGCAAAATGGCAGCTTAGAGATGGGCCTAAAGCTATTTCGGTCTGCCGGATCTAAACCTGCTTTTTTCAGTAATGGTTCCACAATGGCGTGCATGAAAGCATTTGGAAACACACCTGATGACAAAGAGAGATTTATCATTTCGGTAACCCAGGGACTGACAACCTCCAGTACAAATTTGGTACAAATTCATTATAATCTATCATATGTAATATCAGATGAATATTATTAACAGTGTTCCTTCCTGGCATGAACCCAGATTGTTTGTCATCAATAATATCAGCTCACCTGGCGTCATTATTCAATAAACTAATCGGCCTCCAGTCTTCAGTGCTTAACTCATCTTTCTTTGGCTTTGGGATTAGTTTGATCAATCCCCGTCTCAGACTGTGGGGGAGTTCCTCTTTTTCCAGAGCCTCTTCGAACAGTCCAACTAAAAATGGAGCGACTGATTGTTTAAAGCATTTATAGAATCCCCCTGTTAATCCATCATTACCCAGACCTTGTTACCCTTAAGGGCGCCAATACATTTCTGCGCCTCTGTTCTAGTTATATTCTGATCACGTTAGTTGGAAACCGTCATCTATTCTCCTTCTATCTGGTTGTATAGTTTGAAGGAATAGTGTCATTTTATCTTTGTCCAAGGGGTCAGCCAGATACAGTTTTCTCATAAAAGCTCACTACATACTGTTTCACAGAACTGCTGTCTTCATCGTCATCGCTGCTACGTTTGCATGACGTCAGAGCAGGTCGGAAAATCATTAATCAGATCAGCACATGTCTGACTCCTATTTTGATCTTAAGCGAATGCGTGTTTGAGGCAGTCATCCGAGTGCGTCCAGCAGCTGATCCGGCGGTGCTTGGAGTTGCTGCAACCGGCCTGTGGAGCAACCGAGGCCGCCGGGAGGACGAGCAGAAAGCTGGTCTGCTGAGCAGTCTCCCAGTGGTTCCAGTACCGACAGTGCAGGCCTCTGTGCTGACGGTGAGAACACACAGCGGTGGACTGGCTGCCTCTGTGAGGACCTTTAGCTGCACCTTCAGTCTGTGTGCAGAAAACACACACAATGTTAATAATAATGATAATAATAATGATAATAACAACAAAAATGATGATAATAATAATAACAATAATTAAAGCTGCAAGCAGCGTCGGACGGGCCCTCGCTCCTCACCGCACTGCTCTCCACACGACCTTGTCCGTAGAGCCGATTGGAATTTTGACCGTGCAAATCTATTGGTCTTGGGATACTATATGTATGCACCAAATTTCATGTTTGTAGGATAACGCAGTGATTTTATATGAGTATTTGAATATTTGTAGGGGGCACTGTGGAGCCGTTTGACCACGTCCATTCCTGAATTGTATATTGAACGTTAGGTTTTGAGATTAATGAGCATTTTTGTGGATTTGGTGATTTTACATGGATCCCTTCACCTCCAAAACTCATTTCGTTCCACATGGCGAATTTGCTCAAAATGGCCACCATGCCACGCCCACACCGTGTGACGCAGCCACGAGATTTTAATAACTTTTCATCCTGGATGGGTCTAGATGCAACACAGCGAATTTGGTGAAGATCGGACAAAAATCCTGGGAGGAGTTCGTTAAATTCCAATGCCTGCGCACCACATGCTCTAGGGGGCGCCGTTGAGCTTTTTTGAAATTTTAAAAGCAGGAATATTTTTGTCTTGGGCTACTGTACCTGTGTACCAAATTTCATGAGTTTACGTAAAACTAGCCGTATTAACTCCACTAAAGCCCAATTTTCTAGGTGGCGCTATTGAGTCATTTTGCCATTCATATGTGTAATTCCCCCAAAATATCAAATTTTTCACCAGTCCTGATGTGTGTGCCAAATTTGGGGAGTTTTTGAGCATGTTTAGGGGGTCAAATTGAGGTCCAAAGTGGCGTAAGAAAAAGAAACCGCCAAAGAAACCGCCAAAGAAACACTACAGGAACAATAGGGTCCTACGCACTGTAGTGCTTCGGGCCCTAATTATTGAGGGAGCACCAGGTAGTGAGGTTCAGGACCTCCTCCCTGTAGGCCATGTCATCATTGTTATGAATCAGCCCCACCACAGTAGTGTCATCCGCAAATTTTACGAAGATATTGCTGCTGTGAATTGGTGCACAGTCATGGGTATACAGGGTGTTAAGCATTGGACTGAGCACACAGCCCTGGGGACCCCCATGCTCACAGTCAGGGTTGAGGAGTGGTAATTCCCCAGGGTATCAGTGGGTAGCAGCATAGGGGCATCCTCCTCCTCTCTAACTTCAAACCAAGCAAAGAACTGATTCAGCTCCTCCGCTAGGTCTGAGTAGGAGTTGGTGCTGGACTTCAGGAGGAAGAGGGGGGATCTCCCCCCTCTTCTCATCCGAGGGGACCTGGTGGAGCAGATCAGTGACTTCAGGTTTCTGGGAACGTACATTTCGCGGGACCTTACATGGGCACCAACACCAATGCCCTCGTGAAAAAGGCACAGCAGCGCCTGTACTTTTTAAGGTCACTGAGAAAAGTCAATGTGTCCCAGGACCTGCTGTTGTCCTTCTACAGGTGTGCACTTACAATGTTATCAGCATGTCAACATTATCTTGAGATATATACTTTTATATTGTATTTATTTTGTAAATGAACCAACTCAAAGCACTTACTGTTCTGCTTCTCCTTGGTCCACCAGCTGCAGTGCTTTTGTTTGGACACTGGGGGTCCTCCTTACTCCATGGTTGATTTAACAATGATGGTTTATTCTCTATGCAGCCCCAAGACTACCTCTATTGATTGAATAAAGATTGAGGAAAGATTGTGCTGGCTGGACGACTTCACGCAGACCTCTGTTGCCCATGCGAAGAAATTCACAGTTGTGATGAATTAAGAAACATGCTCATTCTACCTAACCTAGCCAGCTGCCAGGTGTCTGAGTGACTTTTTCCCCTACATTCTTATGTAATAAACAACAACAAAGGCAAAACAGGATCAAATTGATTTCCTGGTATCATAACATTACGGTAATTCCTCTCTGTTTTTTTATATACCCACTGTCAGATTCTGAAGTAAAGGTAAAAAAGTACTTGTGAGTAATTCCAAGGCTTCTTCAAACACTGATGACACATAACTTGTTAAAAATATAACTTCGTCCTCCATGTTTAGGTCACTGAGGTTCTGTCGTCTGAGAAAAACGTAAGTTTCCTCTCACATCAAGAGTCAAAAATTCTTATCCATTGTGATGTTGTTTAATAATCTAATGCCTGGTCTTATATCTGTCATGTGTTTTTTTTTTAGTCACCAGAAGGAAAATGCCCTGTTTGCCAGAGGGAATATCTTTTAGTGGAACTAGAGCTACATGCAAGTGTCTGTGGGGACTTGGACAGTAACTTGGAAAGGTACTGTTATCAGTATACCGTAGCTTTTTCCTGTGGCTAGTACCAATCGATATCTACTGAGGAGATGTCATGGTATTTGAATTTATTTATTTACTTTTGACCCTTTAAAAAGCTGTCTGAAGTGTATGCAAAGTATATTTTTAAATTGTATTATTTTCTTGTAATTAGTCATGCTTTCTCAATGTGCTTGGTTAGCCCCATAATTCAACCCATTCACACTGCCATTCAGGCATTATGACATCTTGGTCTAATCCTGAAAAGTCTGTATTAAATTTGCTCCAGAGCAGGGGAGTTAAATGTTGTTAACTAGTGTTAAAATTCCACCAGTCTTGGACTAAATAAATTGTCTCTCATGTGCTGCATTTACACATTATTTTAACCTAAAATAATTGGATTTATAATTATTTAACAGTGAGGAAGATGTCTTACGGTGGTTGACTGCTCAGGTTGATACCAGCAAAGAGTTCTGCATCTGCATGTCTAGAATGAATCTCTTAGAACGTGCCATGATGATGTGGCAATGCCAGAAGAACAGTTCACCAGTCAATCCCTTGAAGATGACATTCATGGGAGAGCCAGGGGTTGACACTGGTGCTTTGTGTAAAGAATTTCTGACACCACAGATTTTACTGCAGTCATATAGTAAGTAATAAAGGATGCATTGTAAATTTTCATATTCCTTTATTCTTTGTCATTTCAGAGTTGTGGGGAAAATATTTGCAGTAAGCCTTGCACTGGGTGGCCCAGCACCAAGGTCTTTGTAAGAATGGTACTACAACTTCCTTGTAACTGGAGACCTGGACAACATTACCAGAGATGAAATACATGACCCAGAGTGTTCATCATTGATCAGAGTGGTATGTTATACATCAAAATATTGTGTCCTTAAAAGGGCAGTGTCAGAAATATTACGGGTTCACCATGTTTGGCACTGCAAATCCTGGCTGAGAACGTGGTCACTACAATAACTTATTTGAACCTTTTCACGGTCACCATGCACATCGATGACACACAGTAAGAATCTTACTGATTTTAGGAAACTTATCAGCTTCCCTCTAGCATCACAAAGAAAACTGTTGTCATTTTAAGGACTTTGCCTGCTGTTAATTCAATAATAATTTAAAGTTATTACTCTTTTCAAGGAACCCAAAGACACTTAAAACACTTAACTGATAAACTGCATAAGAAAACAATAACAGCAAGATACATTATGGAAACAATAACTAAACCTGAACAGTGCGCAAACAGTAAAGAGAAAAATAGTCCAGGCTGTGATTGTTCATTGATGATATAAACTGTTTGGAATATCAACTAAAAGAGAGCTTTTTTAATGTGGTAGTATGTTTTTAATTTTCTTTCAATTTCTTCCAGGTTGAAGAAACATCCGACTTGACATCTTTGAACATATCCTTTACTGTGGCTACACAGTTAAGGATATAACGAGGACAACAAGGACAAGATAACAAGGTTTATATTGTATTGTGTTAACTGTTTAACATGACTTATAGAGCAAGTGTCTACTCATTTATTTTTTACACTGTGTGGAGGCTTGGTGAGGAAACAGAATCTTTGAAATTTGGTGGGCACCTTTAATTTTCTTTTGAACTCTGCTGTAACAAAAAGCAATATCCCATCAGGGATCAATTAAAAAGTATTTCTGATTCGGATTAATCTTTTGTTTAGTGCCACTAACAAACAAAGTTGTGTGAGAAATATTTAATGAAATTAATGAAATTTTGATTTGATTAGAATTTACTTGATAAATGTTGGAATCCTATACATGACAGCTGTTTTTTATCCATATGAAGAGCAATTCTGCTACACTCGACTGCAAGACGAACAGTCATGTTAAGGCAACTTCAAGAGGGACTACAACTTTATGGCCTAATGGGTGTCCTGGAAAACAACAAAGCGGTTTGCTGTGGCCTCTTTGTGGCTGGTCATGATGATAAGGTAAGGTATAATCTAGGGAATTTCAGGCTAATGGACTCCTCTTTGCTTCTCAGCATAATTGGCATGAGCCTTCATATTAAAATGAACACAATGAAGGTGGTATATGTGAAGACCTTGATCAAATTCATATAATATTAGATTTACATATTTTCCCTTTCCTTCATGTGCTTTCAGGTGGATTCATACTACATCCTGTCTGACCTGGCCCCAACCATGACTTATAATTGCACACATAACCATGGAAAGAAGGCACAAATCTTAAATAACTTTCAGGATTTCCTCCAAGAGCTAGAAGGTAAGCGTCGTTCCCACCAGAACCAGATACTGAGAGATAAATCTCTTTGTTGAGACATGTAATTATTTCTATAAAGACAATGTATTATAAGACTGACACAATAAAGTAATCCTTTAACACTGAAGCATGTACATAAACTGTCACTCAGAGAGCACAGAACTCTACCAAGGCCAACAGACCACAATATTAAACAAAAAAAAAAAACAGTTTTTAATGGTTCATCTGTTGAAAATTGCCCTGTGTTTTATGTGTAATCCTATTGTAGACACACTGAAATAATCAAATAACCTCATTGGCTCCTTGGTAGAGGTAAAATAATTCTAACCTAAAGTGTGAAGAGGATCTTGTAATGTTGTAGGCCCAAAATAGATGTTGAATGTATGTTTGATTTTGTCTTACTGTATTCAGCAGCTCATACATTATCTCTTTTTTCATCTCCCCAGATGGAACCACTGAAGATGAAGACATGATTATTGTACCCCAGTTTATGCAGTGGTTGACGGGACAGTTCAACAGACACCGTCTGCTTTCTGAGAGACAAACCTTTAAAATCACTGTCAACTTCGACATGTTGCCAAACCACACAACTTGTTATCCCATTGTCGGTGCATGTACACAAACTGTAACGTTTCCTATGGCACATTGCTTTAATTACGGTTCCTTTAAGGAAATTGTGGCTACAGCCATCAAATGCAGAGTTGGCTTCCATGAGATTTAGAAAACAAAGATGCATTCACTTCTTGGAAGGGTTGTTTTGCCATATTAAACAAGTTACTTGCCATTGGTATTACAGTTTGACTACAGTACTTTGCCACCTCAGCCAAGGAGGTCATGTTTTCAACAGCATCTGTTTGATGGTCTGTTTGTTAGCAGAATTACACAAGAACTACTGAACTGATTTTCACCAAACTTGGGGGAGGGCTGGAGCCTAGACCTGGGACTTTGTGGAAGCAACTGTCCTCCGCTTCGTGTCGGACGGTTCACACCTCCACGTCGTTCATTCATTTCTGATAAAGGACACCTCATCGGGCATTATCCCTTACTTAAAGAATTAGCACTACAATTAGAA
This sequence comes from Dascyllus trimaculatus, assembly GCA_024666655.1. Classification (NCBI taxonomy): domain Eukaryota; kingdom Metazoa; phylum Chordata; class Actinopteri; family Pomacentridae; genus Dascyllus; species Dascyllus trimaculatus. Next base: position 1,132,287 of record CM045462.1, on the reverse strand, counting down.
AAGTTAGACACAAGCTTATTTACAAAGCAGTTTTTAGCTTTACATTTAAAATAACACAAAAAACGTCTACATGAAAAAACAACATACAGCGATTAATACTTACTTTGACCTTGAAGCTGTTTTTGTTGACCTTTCCTTTATGCTCTCTCTTCATGCATGGTGATCTGACAAACGGCCTTTGTTTTTCTCGCGAGCGATGATGAGAACAGCATCCAGGTCACAGCCATGACACTCAAGAACTCATCAGCCAATAGGAATGCATCCCTGAGAGAGCCCGCCCACATGATAGGTTTGTGTCAAAACTCAAACAAAAAATCAGGCAGCTCAAACGAAAAAGCCAGAATCACAACCAAAAGAGAGAGAGGGAGAGAGAGACGCAGACGGAAGCGTAAGCAAAATATATCATTACATACTTTAACAAAATAAAAGACAGTTTACCCAAGTTATTTGTTTTCAAGTGACAGTTTTTATTTTCAAGATAATTATTTTTTGTTTGCGTTAATTTTATTCTCTCTCAAATCTATTTTTTTGTTCGTTTGACTTTTAATAAGTTTTGCTTAAAACTTTTGACACAAATCTGACTCCATATGTATGCGGTTCCACTCTGGATTACATTGGATACACACGTTCCTGAAGGGTTAGAGTTAGATTGCCACCAAACTGTTGCAAAATGAAGTAAAGTTGTATGTAATAAGACTGACGTTCCACAAACTGATTGGTTTATGGAACATTGAGATGGGTGGAGTCAAACGTTGAGCGCCGCCCCGAACTGCACACTGCAGTCAGGGGCTTCTCACCCGCTCTACCACCTGAGCCACAGCTGCCCACCTGGTGAAGTTCCTGTTCAATCCATATGAGGGAGCCAGTACTCCAATTATGGGAAGGTTTAATCTTTAAAGCCAATACGTGGAGCAGTGTATTGCTTTGTCAGAACAATAGGCTGCTGCATGTAGAGGAGAAAGTGAAGATGCTATTGACTATGCTTAAGCAGCATCCTTTTAAGACTGGGGAATAACACTGGGAAGGGAAAACTGACCACAGTACTGATCCAGTTTTCCAAATCCACTAGTCTCTTGCAATCACAGGTATACAAGTGTGTGCCATGTGGATATGGGGAAAACGAAGGAGACAAGAATATTAAGCACACATACACACACACACATACATAACAACTGAGAAATACATTGCATGATAGAGCTAATGCTTGATAACATTTTTGTCACTGGTAAGCTCTGTTTATCAGTACCATATCCTGTACATATCCAGCACCAGTAAAACATTGAAAGTATCCTTTATTTCTCCTTTCCTCAACAATACTACAACATAATTACTTTGTTAGTTTAAAAGGAATTATAATGTAAATGTCAGGAAATTTCGTTACAAATTGCAGACTGTATTATGTAATGTTACCCATAATAGCCAACTGCTATATGCTGATGATAAGAATTTTTTTTAGCAATGTGTTCTCTCTTTAAAAGACACAAAACAAAAACGACATGACACCCAGTCTTCCATTTTCTGTGTCATGTGCAATAGAAACATAAGTTAAAACAACAACTTTCAACACAAAGCAGGGAAAGTTACAGATTTCATCCTTTATCCTGAGGGTAATCCTCATGAAATGTGTTCCGGAAATATTCACCACAGACACTCTGCAGGCCTGTATGAATATCCTGCAGAATACATATATACATGCATACATACATACATATATATATATATATATATATATATATATATATATATATATATATATATATATATATATATATATATATATATATATATACAGTTGTGTACGAAAGTCAGGGCACCCCTTTAAAAACAGCATATTTTATACATTAAAAAATTAATATCCATATTTATAGTCTCTCTGGGATATGGGAAAAAAAAGACAATATTATCAGGAAACATTAATGCATAGTTACATTTTATTTTATAACTTGAACAAAATTACAAAAACAAAAAACATCATTTTGGCCTGTGCAAAAGTCGTGGCACCCTACAGCGTCAGTACCTTCAGTACTTAGTAAGACCCCCTCTGGCAGATATCACAGCTTCTAAACGCTTTTTATAGCCAACGACAAGTCTCTGGATTCTATCATTTGGGATTTTCCCCCATTCTTCCTTGCAAAAGGCTTCCAGTTCTGCAATATTCTTGGGTCATCTTGCATGCACAGCTCTTTTAAGATCTACCCACAGATTTTCAATTATGTTTAAGTCTGGAGACTGTGAAGGCCATTCCAAAACCTTCAGCTTGCGTTTCTTGAGGTAGTCCATGGTGGATTTTGAAGTATGTTTTGGATCATTATCCTGTTGTAGAAGCCATCCTCTTTTCAGCTTCAGCTTTTTTACAGATGCTGTGATATTTGCCTCCAGAATTTGCTGGTATTTAATGGAATCCATTCTTCCCTCCACCCGAGCAATGCTTCCTGTCCCACTGGCTGCAACACAACCCCAAAGCATGATGGATCCACCCCCATATTTAACAGTTGGCAAAGGTGTTCTTTTCATGAAATGCTGCTCCTTTTTTTCTCCAAACATACCTTTGCTTATTGTGGCCAAAGAGTTCTATTTTAACTTCATCAGTCCACAGCACTTGTTTCCAAAAGTCATCAGGCTTCTGTACATGTTCTGTTGCATATTTTTGACGTTGTATTTTATGATGAGGACGGAGGTAAGGTTTTCTTCTGCAGACTCTTCCATGAAGGTCTTGTTTGTGCAAGTATCGCCGCACAGTGGACAGGTGCACTACCACTCCTGAGTCTGCTAAATCTTCCTGCAGGTCTTTTGACGTCAAATGTGGGTTTTGATTTACCTTTCTGACCAGCCTACGAGCTGTTCTGTCCGAGAGTTTCCTTGGTCTTCCAGATCTCATCTTGACCTCCACAGTTCCCCTCACCTGCCATCTCTTAATTATACCTCGCACTGTGGAAACTGCAAACTGAAAACGTTTTGCTATCTTCTTGTAGCCCTCCCCGGCATTGTGGGCATCAATAACTTTCATTTTTTCTGTCTTACTTAGCTTCTTAGAGGAACCCATGATTGCTGTTGTTTGCACAGGTTTGTGGAGTCGCCATATTTAAGAAACCCTGAAATACACACCAGCTGGCGCTCCCTAATGACAATTGTTGACACAAGTTATAAAATAAAATGTAACTATGCATTAATGTTTCCTGATAATATTGTCTTTTTTTCCCATATCCCAGAAAGACTATAAATATGGATATTAATTTTTTAATATATAAAATATGCTGTTTTTAAAGGGGTGCCCTGACTTTCGCACACAACTGTATATATATATATATATAATGACAAGCCGTTTAGGAAATTATATATGGAATGAAACTCAGAATATATATAATGAAAGTCTGAATATATTGAATGAAACTCGGAATATATGGAATGAAAGTCCAAACATATATAATGAAACTCAGAATATATATATAATGAAAGTCGCCATCATGTTTTTTTACTTTACTTTCACTCCTACAGCTGTGAGAAGTGCCAAGATGAATGAAGTTTTGCAATTTTCAGGAATCAACACCTTATTAACATGCCAGTGTTGAAGATCTCGGCGTGCAGACATAACTCGGCACAACACGCGGAGATGTGCCGAGATCGGCTTTGTTAAACCCGGTTCTTTTGTTGGAAGCTCAAGAACAAACTAGAGGAATTTTCAGTTCACAGATGTAGAATTTATTTAGGTCACAGGTAAAGTATAGCAGCGCTGGTCTCAAAATGACAAAGCTCTCGCAGGAACTCCATCAGAGTGAGCCCCGATATACAGGTATAATTCACATTTATCTTCTTGGGCTGGGCCTGCCCCGTACACAGGTTGGACTTAGACGCAACCGAGTCTCATTGGCCAGTTATCTCTGACTTGAACACGCCAACCACTGTTCACGTGGATTTACTCAAATGTGCTAAAACAAGTGTGTGTGTGTTGTCTTTAAGGCGTGCATCTATTTTGCCACTCTCATGCAGAACTTTGCTGAACACAGAAACTACTGAGTACAGATAAGACAGGAACTGCGAGCACTCTACTCCCTTTTCATTCAGTTTCTTTATAACAATGGCGAACTGTCCATGGGAATAGGATAAGACGGAAACTGGGAGTGCAGCTATTCCCATTCTCACAGCAACAAAGATAATGAGTGCAGACTGTCTATGACCCCAAGGCCACATAAGGTTAGACAAATGATGATCAAACTGAGTAAATAATATAGCAAATCCAATCATGGTAGAATCAAGGAATAATACAACAAATCATAAAATAACATAACAGCTTGTTGTGCCAAGTTATGTCTGCACGCCGACATCGGCGCGTTGTGCAGAGTTCTGCACTGTTCACAGGGAATGGCGAGATCGGCATGCAGCTCAGACATAACTCGGCACAACGCACCGATCTCGGCATACAGACATTTACTCAGCACAACACCAGCGTGTTAACACCTGTCACATTAATAAAAGCAACCTTCTTCACTGCACTGAAGAAGAGATCCATTCACTATTTAATCGCGGATCCAAGGCAGTGCAGTGCAGACGCAGTGTACACTACAAACTATTAATATTGTTTGGAGCATGACATGAAAAAAGTTCCACTTCAACGAACTATTAATATATTTCAGCTGATGCCATTTGTATACCAAGCAAATTCTGTGCTGACAACACAAACATGGTGGATTTTGAAGATTTACTTCAGCTTTCATGCCATATATTCAGACTTTCATTATATATATTTGGAGTTTCATTATATATATATTCGGACTTTCATTATGTATATTCGGAACTTCATTCCATATATTCCAAGTTTAATTATATATATATTCAGACTTTCATTATATATATTCGGAGTTTCATTCCATATATTCCAAGTTTAATTATATATATATTCAGACTTTCATTATATGTATTCAGATTTTCATTAAATATATTCGGAGTTTCATTATATATTTTCAAAGTTTCTTTATATATATCCGGACTTTCATTATATATATTCGGAGATTCATTCCATATATTCCAAGTTTAATTATATATATATTTGGACTTTCATTCCATATATAATTTCCTAAACAACTTGCCATAATATATATATGTGTGTGTGTGTATACACACACACACACACACACACACACACACATATATACACATAAATTGCATGCAGATAAGCTAGAAGTCAGCTGACATGTCATTGTAATTTCACATCTGAAACCTTTTTTATACAGCAGAGTGCATGTGTAGATGGAGGGTTAAAGGTATTATTGTTGATGTAAATCCTAATCCCTCACACTCTCTCTCTCTCTCTCTCTCTCTAAGCTGTAATGCACTACAACAGCTGGCATCCTCTCCGTACATCTTTATTCACTGAGTGACCACCCTGCTGAATTTCCCTTTGAATTTCCCCAAGGGAATTAATAATCTATCTATCTATCTATCTATCTATCTATCTATCTATCTATCTATCTATCTATCTATCTATCTATCTATCTATCTATCTATCTATCTATCTATCTATCTATCTATCTATCTATCTATCTATCATCTGTTGCAGATGACTCATTCGGTTGGATTTATCACGGATGGTCCTTTTTGCTAAAGAGGCTAACATAATTTTCCGGGCTCTGTGGAGGACAAGGTAAAGAACATGCCATATGAACAAACATTTTAACAAAAAACAGCCATACGTGGATATAATAAGTAAAATAATAAAACAGACACATCAGCAGTTCACCACTTGTTAGACAATTTGTTAGTTTTTAATTAGACATTCCTCATTTATACTATTTCATTTGCTATGTGCTTGCATTATAAGGGGGGGTTCCTTCCCACCGTCGCTGACTGCTTGCTCAGAGGGAATCCACAGGCAACTTTGGATTGTTGGGTTTTCTGTTCTCTGTTTGTAGTTTGTAAGGTCTGTACCTTACCATGTGAAATGTATACTCCATACACTCAAGTCACACAGCAAACATAAAAAAGATTTTAACATTCCTTCTTTCTGAAATGGCATGAAACTACAAATTTGCTACTGGAAATAGTTTTTAAAAATATATACTGTTGCTTGGGTTACATTTGATTGCAAAATGTTCATACTGCACAGGCATCAACGACCTGGCATGCTGGCATATTTCATTTGTTTTCTTACAATATCCAATAAGGGTGGGTGGTGCAGTACTAAGCAGTGTCATCTCATGGCAAGAAGGTCTTGGGTTTCAACCTGCTCGTAAGCTGGAGCCTTTTTGTTTGGAATTTGCATGTTCTCCCTGTGCCTGTGATGGGTCTCTCCAGGTGCTTTGGCTTCTTCCTAAAGTCCAAAGGCGTGCAGAGTAGGTCATTTGGGGATTTTGAATTAGCTCTTGGTGTGAGTGGTAGTATGGATGGCTGTCTGTCTTTTTTTAGCTCTGTGATGAACTGCTGACCTGACAAGGGGTATGCTGCCTCCTACCCAGTGTCAAATGGCAAAGGATCCAGCCTGCTGTGACCGTCTGCAGGATAAGCCAGGTATAGCTAATGGATGGACGGACAATATCTGATTATTGAAGGTTATGCTATTTTTACTTTTGGTTAAGACAAAGCACTCACAATATTTAGAGGTTAGGAAAAGATAGTTACAATTTTCCAGTATCCTAATTTACTTTATATTGTATCTTGAATGGGCCAAAAGGTTGGTCTTAGGGTAATATTTGACCTGATGGCTTTGCTGTAATGAAGGTCAAGATCACCAGTAAATTACCAGAAAAGAATCTTTCCAAAGGACCATTAGCACACCACATCATAACACAAAATAGTCTGTGATCAAAAATACATCACACAAATCAATCAAAGGCTCCACAGTGAGTTAAGAAGATAAGAAATCACCATAAAATATCAGTTTTATTACAACATATAGACTCAGCCTCCATTGTGTGAGCTTACAACAGCTGTGTGTAATACAGAAGGGATGAGTGAAGAGAATGAGGAGAGAATGGTGAACTCAGTATGTGAACATGCTTTACGTTGAAGACTGTTTATAATCACCAGCAAAGTTTAATGGCAGACCCAGCCACAGAGCAAACCTGAAAGCTAAAATAATGCAGCAGTGAAATCCTTTGTCATTTGGGTAAGATGCTTAACAGTAAAGCGACGGGATAGTCTGTATGAGAATGCAGGTCAGTGGTTTTTAATGACTCTAGCTAATTGCATACTAGAGTGTGACAATATGTGGCATTCAGGGCTTGGATTTCATTTGCTAGAGATAAACATGTTCATGCCGCTTCAATTCATTGAATCCTGAGTCATTTGTGCACACCTATCATACCTTTCATTTATAGGCTTTTTGCATGTCATTTATTTGCAATTAACTGTGCTACTTAGAAGTCCCATCAGTTTGCTCATAAGGGGTGTTGATCAGATTTTAGGGGGCAAACAGTAATTGGAAGATTTAACCCTCAATGACGTAGGCTTTTTTGGGACACTGTGACCAAACTATACTAAGCTAAACTATATATTATACTATAAACTATATATTAAGCTCAGACTGCTTCTTTAACTGTCCACTGTTTTAAAGTTTTGATTTTTTCAGTGGCTCTGTTGTTCAGTCCAGTTCAATTCAATTTCATTTATTTAGTGCCAATTCACAATAGATGTCATCTCATAGCATTTCACATAGTAAGTTGAAGACCTTACGAATTTTAAATAAAGAACAGAGAACCCAACAATCCAAAGTTGCTTTTGTCTGTGACAGTGAGAACAAACAAACAAAAAAAACCTCTGGGAAGAAAAAAACCCTCCAACAGAACCAGGCTCGACTGGTTGGGGAGAGAGCGGGGATAAGGGGGGTGGGGGATAGCAGGAAGGATTGGGGTGGGGATGACAGGATAGCAGATGGAGAACATGCAAACAATACAAATGAAACAATGAACATTATTACTGGAAAAGCTAAAGGTTTTTAGAGCATCTACTAGCTTTTAACAGCGTTTTCCACGAGATTTTGTGTTTGTTAACAAATGTTTACATACACTTGCATAGATGATGTATATAATGGCAGTCTTGAGTTTCCAATGACTCCTAATACTCTAAGTTTTTTTAAGATGGAATCATTGAAACACATGAATCTTTGTCACAAAAAACAACCATTCATTTTGGTTCTGTAATAGATTTATTTCAGGCCTCCTGAATATATGACAAAATCTGTCAAAATTGTACAAAAAGCAACTGGAATTATCAGTTTTGGTGATGTAGAAAGCTGTCTTAATTAAATGTTCTTAGTGGCATGGCCTCTTAGCTTCTCATGAGTGTTAACAATTGACTACAGCTGGTGACTCCTCTGAGACGGTTTAAATAGGGCCCATTTGATACACTCATGAGACTCTGCTACAAAAACTGCAGTGGGAAAATCTGAGGAGCTCAGCAAAGAACTGAAAAAAGCAAATCACTGACTTAAACAAATCAGGTAAATCAGTTGGAGTCATTTCAAAGCAGCTGTAGATTCTAACATTACATTAACCCTAACATTATCCGTACAAACAGTTGTTGCTAGGTATAAAGTGCATGCTACAGTTGTGCTACTGCCATGATCAGGAAGAAAACACAAACTATCACCAGCTGCTGAGAAACAACTGACCACGATAGTCAAGAGTCAAACAAGAGTTGCCAAAAAAGCAGATCTGCAATGAATTAGAAGCTGCTGGAACACAGATATCAGTGTCCACAGTCAAGTGTGTTTTACCATCACCATGAGCTGAGAGGCTGCCATGCAAGAAGAAGCCCTTCCTCTAGAAGCAGCACCTTAAGGTTTAACTTAAGTTTGCTGCTGCCTTCTGGAGGAAAGTTCTGTGGTCAGATGAATTTTTATTTATTTATTTATTTTTTGCTATTTGGCCACAGTGACCAGAAATATGTTTGGGGGAGACAAACACATTTCAACCACAAGAACACCATATCAACCTTGAAGCATGGTGGTGGTAGTATTCTGGTCTGAAATAGTTTTTCTTCCAGTGGGACTAGTGCTTTACAGAAAGTAAATGAAATGATGAAGAAGCAGGATTACCTCCACATTCTTCAGGAAAAACTAGAATCCTAAGCCAGAAGGTTGGGTCTTGGACCCAGTTTGGTGTTCCAACAAGACAATAACCCCAAACACACATCAAAAATGGTAAAGAAATGGCTAAATCAGGTTAAAAATAAAGTTTTAGGCTGGCCTCCCCAAAGTCCTGACTTGAGCCCCATCAAAAATCTGTGGATTGGGATGAAGAAACACATCTGTGTCAGAAAGCCAACAAATTTAATTGAACTGCACCAATTCTGTCAGGTGGAGTGGTCTAAGATACAACCAGAAACTTGTGGATGGCTACCAAGAAGCACCATGTTGAGGTAAAAATGGCCAAGCAACAATTACCCAAATGTTAACGCTGCTGTTTATGTAGTCTGGACCCAGCAGATAACCAGAAGACCTAAATATAAATCTATGAAAGAACCAAATTGCATGAATGTTCTTGTGTGACAAAGACACCTGTGTTTCAATGATTTCGCCGTAGACAATCCACAATTTTAGAAGTCAATGGAAACTTAAGACTGCCATGATATGCATGGTCCTTACAAGTGTGTGGAAACTTTTGTTCACAAACATATATGCGTGAATGTGTGTGTACCGGCAGTGATGAGTGAACAAACAAGGGTCCATGTCCCTTCATCATTATGCCAAGGCTCAGGTCACCTAACTGCCCTGCATCAAAGTGCCATGGCGGGGAACAGCGAGGACATGGCAGCACTGATTCAGGGAGGCTGTGCTGTGGACCTGCAGGACAGAGTGAGTGGTAGGCATGCTGTACATGTCAGCACTCACTCATGCACCTACAGGAAACTTAATTCATGCACATCTCAAATTATGTGGTTAAAAAAATGATGATAGTTGGTGATGGGAATACTATGTCCATATCTGTTTCAGGATGGCAACACTGCTCTCCATGAGGTGTCCTGGCATGGATTCTCTCAGTGTGTCAAACTGCTGGTCAAAACAGGAGCTGATGTACACATCAGGAACAAGGTTGGATTGTTTTTGTTATATAAAACTTATAAAATAGAAAATACTCACAGACCAAAGATGCAGCCTGGTATCGAAATGAATTGTTGTTCAAATGTTCAAAACAATTGCCTAATTTTAATGCAGACCAAAAAAGTGTACTGCATTTGCATGTTATATAATAAAAAGAAATTGTAAAAACACAACCATAGTAAATATTGGATCATAAAACATGATCAGGAGAATTTTTTATATTACCTGTAACTTGCTACATAAATGACTGTGTCACAGAGGAGTCAAAGACACTGCTAAATAGGTGATCAGAAATGTGATAGAGCCATGAATCACACATGGATCACATGGATATTGTATTAACGACCCTTTATAAGTGCATTCTCAAAGTGAACTGATTATACTGAATCGTCACTCACTAGTGAGCAGCGGCACATTTGTCAGCTGTGATTCACAATGCATTTACCTCCTTGTTAATAACATATTAAAACAATCTCAAGCTGATACTGTTGTAAATAACATTCTAATATAATAAGAATGTCAACCCAAAAGTTGCAGAATACTACAATGGTAGCAATGTGGACTTCTATGTGGATACCATGAGAACACATTGTTGTTTTTCCTTTCAGAGTGATGGTGTTACATAGTCATGATGGCTTCAAACTATGCATCTTAACAATCTCAAATAAAGAATCCCTTTAGCACTGACTTTATTCTGGTAAAACAAAGGAAGTGATGGTGCAAATACTGAAATCAGCAATCGGACTTGATTAGAGAAAATTGTTAAACAGGTTTATTTAAACAATTATACTTCAAGAAGGGAGGACTTGGTGTTGTTTGATGCTAGCAGTCAGCTCTCAGACAGTTGTGGTTTGAGGGAGTAGGCAGTACCTAGGAATGCAGGCTGAATTCTGAAGAATAACAACTAGAAACTGGGCTGTCTGGTGTTGTACCACGCTGGCATTGTGGTATGGAGACTGAAGCTGACAGAGTTGAACAAGGCAGGGCTCCTGATGAGACTGGCAGTGTGAACATGAGGCAGAGAGACACCAAAGTTTCTTGAGCTGACAAAGGCATACTGGAGTAGACAAACGAAAGCAGAATGTTGGTCTTAATGTCAGTACAACACTGGCAAATTGAACAATCTATAGATATAATGTTAGTCTTGACTGCCCCAAAAACCTCAGATGTGGAGATGATCTGACAGCAGTACCCACACAAACATACATAACAAGAGAGGAGGACAAACTAGTGACAGCAGGAGAGACTAAACTCCAGAAACAACAGAATAAAGGGAAAGATGAAGCCATTATCATGATATATTCTGTTGTCACAGTATCATTTTGTTTCAGGCAGGAAACACAGCGCTTCACCTGGCATGTCAAAATGCACACGCTGAGACTGCTCGCCTTCTGTTGCTTGGAGGATCCACACCGGGCACCAGGAACAATGTGAGTCTTGTTCTCATAGACTAAAGGCCTATTCCCACTGTACGTGACATTCGTCACGTCGCTTGTAATCGCTTACAAATTGAAAACTACTGATTCCAGTTACACTGATCCCATTGGATGCATGCATCTATTAATGTCAGAATGTCAAAGTCTAGGATTTGTCCTCTTTAGAAGCAAGCTTAAATTTCAACAGCCTGTGAGAGCGATAAAACAGTCGTAGCCAATCAAAATCAGCAACTTGTGTCACATGTAGCACAGCATCATTGATTCTGCATTTAATCTAAATGCCCGGTATTTAGTAGAATTATAACGACTAGATGTTGTTCTAATGGTATAATATTCTTCTAGCGTGGGACCAGTGTCAGTTTTAAACTCAACGATACATAATTATATTGCCCTTCTATATGGAAAATATGTACATGGATTTTTTTTCCATCAAGCAGCAAGAATTTGACTGTCTACACATGTTTACAGTCACAAGGAACCAAATATATTTATATTACTAGAGTAGATACTAGAGTAGAGTAGTAGATACTTCATTAATAAAACCTTTCTTTACACTTTGGTTCAGTTACGTGTTTGCTCAATAATGGGCCTGACCATGTTACTTTGGAGAAAGTACTGAGCTGATTAGACATTTTTCCATTATCTCCATTTTGGACCCCTCTGGTGGACATGAGTATTCACATTTAGAAACAATTAGATTTGGTATTCTTGTCTTTCTTAAATGCACCATAGCTGGCATCAAATTTGGCTTGTACACTAAACTGAGAAAAGTAATGTTATCTTATGGCACGCCACCAGTATTTCTAATATCTTCCATTTGTGTTTTGTTTGTGGGTATCTGATCATATTCAGTCACCATCAGCAGTTCTTATTTGTATCAGCTTCGGTGATTGTAAATGGTTTGTACTTATATAATGCCTTTTCACCTTTTGTCATTCACCTTTTCACATACACACACTAGTAGTGACAGAGCTGCCATGCAAGGCCCTAGTCTTCCATTGGAAGCACCGTAGCGTTCAGTCTCTGGACCAACACATAAGGACACTTTGGCACATGGAAGGGGCAGGGATTGAAGTGCCAACCCCTTCCCTCCATTCTTTGACAGTGTACTCTCACTGCCAGAGCAGGGAGACAAAAGCTTCACTGCAGGTTTAAGCTGTGTTCTGTAGACTGTAGGTGAGAGTGTACACCTACACATTTCTAAATGCAGAAGCTGAACTCTTCATCCTGATCTGTGTTTCATGCCTCAAAAAGTAACATAATTAACATCTGTTTTTTTGGGATGTCTTCACTGTGAACAGTTTTAGAGTGCTACAATCACAATGCAGGATGTACATTACTTTTCTTTTTCCTCATGACACATGCTGTCAGAACACGTCGTACCAGTGTATGTTATTATCAGAGTCATAAACTGTCCACAACTTCACTACGAGAACACTGAGACGGTAATTGACAATTTCCCAGTGCACTTCATGCTTCATGGTATTCCTTGATAAAACATTAAACTCTGCTTTGGTTCCAGATGGGTGACACCTGTTTGCATGTAGCTGCCCGCTACAACAACCTGACCCTGGTGAAAATGCTGTTGAGTTCACTGTGCTCTGTGACAGAGAGAAATAAGGTGTAGTATGTTTGTGATCAACATATTTGGACAAATGCATTGTTCAAAAGTAAAACTTCAGGGTCAACACTGGTAATTCAAGTATTAACAGTGCTTAGAAGCAAACAAACTAGGTGTCTGTGTTTGATTGTAGGGAGGGGACACAGCTCTTCATGTGGCTGCGGCTCTAAACCATAAAAAAACAGTGCAGCTCTTACTGGAGGCTGGGGCTGACTGCAAAATCAGAAACAAGGTAAGTTCAGTCTCACAGGTTGTTGTTGTTTTTCTTCTTATTATGTAAGCAAACCATCTTAATCTGCTGTAATGAAATTTTTTTCACAACAGATCTCTCTAAATTTCATCAAAGACTTGTTGACCTGTCACTATAGCTTATAATGTCAGTGTGTTTCTGTTGTTTGTGGCTTACTGTCCTTCCAGGGAGGGAAAACAGCCCTGGACAAGGCCAGAGACAATAACCACAAAGAAGTGGCTCTTCTCCTGGCCAGAGCTCCTCAGGTTGATGTTCAGCATCCTAGATCGTATCCTAGATTGTATTTGCTTCTATTCCTGTTTTATATTAGATGCAAAAATGATTGTTTTTATTGCATCAGCAACCATCTCATGTGTTTTTAATGCCGATTGTGAGCAATAAATACTGAAATGTAGTGTTGTAATCGCAGCAGGCTTTATCATTGGGCGGCTGTGGCTCAGGTGGTAGAGCGAGTTGTCCACTGATCGCAAAGTTGGCGGTTCGATCCCCGGCCCCTCCACATGCCGAAGTGTCCTTGGGCAAGACACTGAACCCGAAGTTGCTCTTAATGGCAGATTAGCGCCTTGCATGGCAGCTCTGTCGCCACTGGAGTGTGAATGTGTGTGTGAATGGGTGAATGCAAAACACATTGTAAAGCGCTTTGGATACTACTAAGGCAGAAAAAAAGCGCTATATAAGTGCAGACCATTTACCATTTACCATTGCTTTCAGGTGCAACGTTTCCTGAGAGGAAGAACAGTAAGGAAACAAAGAGAAAGGCTGGCAGCAAAACGTAGGATCCAGCCTGTCATCCAAGTAGACACTTTGCCACATAAAGTAAGCAACTACCAGAATCAAAATATTTTCTAGCATGTTGAGCTAAGAAGATCGTTTCTTTCAACTGCAGGGAAAACTCCTATAATGAATATATGCGAGTCACTTTTAGCTAAATATGAAGTATTATTTTAGTATCTGCTTTTGTTGTTTGTTGTAATCAAATGCCATTTTCATTTAAAATTTGAATTAGATTTCATGTTCTTAATCTTTCGTGTGTCATGATAGGATGGCAGTTCTGTGATGGAGGAAACCTCCAGCAGGACGGCAGTCAAGGTGAGTTCTCACCAGCAGCAGCAACAGCTTCACTGTAGGAGCCTAGCTGCCACAGCAAGAGACAGAGAATCAAGGAGCAGGTGGATAAACAAGAGAGACAGCAGGAGCATGTTCCATGTAGCATTGAATAAAGTACAGCACTTGACTGGAATGAACCTAACAAATCAGTTCCATGAAGGTCATTTCAAGTTTATTCTAACCCACTCTCAAACAGCAGTGGTGCAGAGAGACTGAAGTTCACAGCCACTGAACAATGCTTATAATTAGAGATGTGAAGAATTCAGACATGTAGTACTCAACAAAAGGCTGCCAGAAGCAAAGCATCTATTTTTCATTTGTGTCTCATTCCTGTTAATAGAAATAACGATGAATAAAAGCTAAATCAGTTTATAGTTTATAGTTTGTGCACTCTTTATTAATTATTCAGAGTCAGTAGTTTATTGATAGATATGCTGATTGCCCACCAGATGTCAGGTGGACAATCCAGTCATTATTATTAAGTCCACTGAAGTCATTCTGTTTTATGAGCGCTAGTCTTCTCACTCCAAAAGGAGCAGTTTGCTCTGCCACCCAAACATCTGAGTTACTTTGGTATTGTTCACATTTCTAACATTTCTTTGAGTTCTTTTCATGATAGATAGTATAGTTCACATCTCATTTAAACCTGTGATAAAAGACCAGAGCAGACCTGCACCCACCTGCTCATATTTATATGATTTCTGAAAACAGAACATATCAACTGATGATCCCAGCACAAGAACTCAGACAAGTTAGCCTACCGTTTTTAGATCATCTGCCATGTTGGGTGTTGAGCTCTGATATACAAAGTACTGTTTGCAAAGCTTACTCTGACTTTTCAACCATTTCTTTCAAACAGCCATGCCACCAGTTTCTTTTCCATTTCTTTTCCATGAATTTGGAGCCAACTCCTCGTGAAGGTTCAGTAATCATTGCATTAACATTAAATGCCAGTGTCAAACCAAAAAATTATCGTTGACCAAGAACTGATTCTTGACAACAGGATTGCACACATCTTTTGGTTGAGCTGTAAGTGTTAGATTTGTCTAATATCATTGTTTATACTGTAGTTTACATGATTTATGGTTAGGTCTTATATATAAAACAAAGAAATGATCTAATTTGCAGTTATCCTATAACCTTTGAATTATAACCCTCATGAATGAAATAAACTTAATTTGATGCATTAACAACA